>JAQLOM010000014.1:6274316-6286647 GCA_030068315.1 Chrysichthys thysi
TATAAAACAGAGCTGATATTATTTTGGAGGCTATATTATGCTTACATTAAAATACGGAAGCCGAGAACGGCCATGCTTGAAGTTATAAATTATTCATTATAATAACTATTAATTAAAAAAATGTTTATTTCTTTTATTTGATGTTTAGCTATTCATTTTCTGTTATGTAGTTATTTAGGTATTTTTCCTTAAGCATTCATTTATTATTTTCTTCATTCATTCATTCATTATTGACGGACTAGGTGAATGTGAAATCAGGTGTGCTCCATTTTCATGCAGTAGCTACAGATGACGAGTGCAGGCATGCTGCTTTCAGTGTCCAGTAGGGGGCGCAGATGTGTCCATCACAGTGAAAGTGTTGATACTGTACACATGAATGATGTATACAAGAATGTAATTTTATAAAATGTACTTTATTTCAGGACAGAATAGTCAATTTGAAATCATTTATACAGTGGAACCTTGGTTTGCGAACATAATCCATTCCGGAGACATGCCCGTAATCCAAAACACTCGTATATCAAAGCGGTTTTCCCCATAAGAAATAATGGAAACTCAGATAATTCGTTCCACAACCCACAAATATTTATATAAAAATGATTAGTGCAAAATATGAAATAAAAATACATAAAACAAAATAACCTGCACTTTACAAAATATAAAAAACATACATAAAACAAAATAGCCTGCACTTTAGCTTTGAAAAGAATCATGGCTGGTGTGAGGGAGACGAGAGAGTGTCAGAAACAGGAAAATCAAAGGCTACAACAAAAACATGGAACCCAGAGTTCAAACATGAGCAAGGTAAACACTAGGACATGGCTTGGCAATAGCGCGGGGAAATGCAAATGCAACGGGTGTGCTGCACTCGCGCCATGTGGGCAGATCCATGACAGAGAGCAGGAGGATTATCATGTTACTTTCACTACAATTCACAGAATCAATGCAGTCTGTCAGCTCACTGGATTCTTTTTCTTTTCGTGTGACTTTATCAAGGATCGCTGCTTTTTGCCTCCTTTTGAGGATTTGGCAGAAATGCGACATTGCATTGTCATTAAACAGATGAGTGACACACACACTAACAGTATATGCTAGTGCGGAAGCCAAAATCCTGCAGCGAGTGAGAGAGAGAAGTTGTGATCACGTGAGGCTCAGCAGACGAATACTACTCGTTTTACAAAACCTCGCTTGTTAACCAAGTCAAAATTTATGAAAAATTTTTGCTCGTCTTGCAAAACACTTGCAGACCCAGCTACTCGCTATCCAGGGTTCCACTGTATACAGAAAATACCACAATCCCAAACTAAATAATGGACTCTGTAATTGTTAAGTAGTGCATCTACAGTAAGCTAGCACACTTTTTAAGAGCGCAACAAAAATCTGCCTACATACTGTATAATGCAAACATTAAAAAGTTATTTTGGTGAGAGCATGTAAGAACTGGTTTCAAAACAATAACAACCTTTTGGCGCAAATATTAGTCTGAATTACATTCAGTCTCTCAATAATGTAGGACCGGGGGAAAAAAAAAAGAAAAGAAATGTATATAAAAATTAACTAGTTATCACAAGAAAATGGCATTAAAACTTACTGCACACATAGCTGTTCTCAGCTTCTGTATTAAAATGTACTTTGTTCATTTGCACACATTTATTTAAAAACAAAAACAAAAAACAATTCTCGTAAAAAAACAAAAAGTCATGTACAGCAATTAATAGACAAGTGTGCATGTAAACTTTTCTACTGTTCACATCTTAACTAAACCGGATGAGTGACAACTTTTTTTTTACCCAGTGTATGATTGTTACCATTAAACATTTATGTGTTTTATATACCTTCAGCAACTGCCTTCTTATAGCTACTTTCTGCCATGTGTACAGTGTAGCATTAGCAGCATTAACTTAGAAACCATTTTTCTTTTGTACAGCACTTATCATCAGGCAAAGATGGTCTTTCAGTTCAAACAAATCGTCCTGTTAATCTTGCTCGACACTCCCGTGCCTTTTCCCCCTTAAGAATATTGACCCCTTCATGTACAGATTTGCTCATTATTCTCAGATTGCTCTTGCAATTCTCCAGCTGGATCAGAATCACCCAAGGGAGGTTTGATCCTGATGAAAACGGTTGATAAATGAAGACTCTGGCTTGTCTTATTCTACACTGAACGACATTGCTTAATCCATAATGGAGGAGAGCTCTGATGTAAGTTTCACTGATCTTCATTGTGTGTGTGTGTGTGTGTGTGTGTGTGTGTGTGTGTGTGTGTGTGTGTGTGTGTGTGTATGCATACAAATATGCTTACATTTATTTGTAATGCTGTTCATTTATCATTATGTCGTAATGTTTTTGTCATCTAGTGCTCTCCTGAATCACTGGCCAACGACGATCATTATGTGATGGCCAAACACGCAGCCGTGTACCCATCAGCTGAAGAGCTGGAAGCTGTCCAGTCTCTGGTGTCAGCGGTGGAGGGAGGACTAAAGTACGTCTCCGACTGGCTAATCGATTCTTCCAAGGCCAGTGCTCTTATACCTACTGAACCTGCAGAAACCAATCCAAAGTTAGTTCCTGAAGATTTCTTGGCACTTTTAATATATTTATACGAATCACTGCATATGTTCATTTGTAGCGTTCGCCAACTGAGTAGGTTGTTTCAAAGATCTTTTAACGTGCCGGTCGTTTTTGGTTAGGTGTGGAGGGCAGCTGGTTGGCGTCATGCGTGTCGGATCGGTGGCTAAAGGACTCCTCATCAAGGGTCTGATGGATTTAGAGCTGGTTTTGCTGTGCCGGGAGAAGCCTACTAAAAATCTGCTTCTCACAGTCTGCACCAACCTGCCACTGCAGATGAAGGTTTGCTAGTTTTATTTAGAGCATTCCCACTGAGACCTCTGCAAGCTTTTGTTTCCTTTAGAATGGGACTGAAACTGCTGCTGGTGTATTGCCCTTTCTCAAAATAACCAACCTGCCTGAAATGCTTCAGTGATGCAACTTGCCTCAGGAATGTAATTAGCTAGCAGCTACTCTCCAGTGAACGTAAAGCTGCAGAAAATGAGTCTAATTGCAAAGCAGTCCATTTCTAATGGCTTTTGATTAAACTACTTCACTACTGTGTAATATCTTAGCTTTGTATGCCATTTTAGACAATTCCATAAGCTTTTGGCAAATGTAGCTGACCTGATTATTTGTATTAACTTCCCACAGTAAGTTCACTTGATCAGAATAAACAAATGTGTTTCTCACGAAGCTAAATTTCCCACACCGGGCACATTTTTTATGTGCTATGTCTTTTCTCTCCTCCTTTGCAGAAACTGTCAGAGGATAAGCATACAGTGCAGCCCTGCATTCCAGAGGCAGCTATTCTAGTGTTCAAAAGCAGCAGACCTGATCTGCCTCTGAGGGTCATCCTTACTTCAATGCAGATGAAAAGCCAGGAGCTGGAGAAAGACCAAGGTAACAGCCACTGTGTCCACGTACCTCAAAGCAGCCTTGATAAAAAGGATCAGATACAGTACAGCCCACAGAAACCATCCTTCACCGGTCAAATTCTTATGCACTTTTACGTATTGATTCACCACGGGAGGCTGATGTATCTTCTTGATGAGTCAACTCGACATCCGAGTTGTCTTGGCGTCGTGCCTGGTGCTACCGGATTCTTGTTTCTTTTGACGCAGCAGCTGGTGTGTTGTTGTCAGGGAGTCGGGGGATCTGGGCTTCCTTCTTCCCCCCCCCCCCCCTCTTCTTACCCTCATATCACACCATGGGATTGACTCGTAACAAAATTTTCAGAAGTATTTACTCCATTGATCCTCTCCCCCCTTTTCTTGCATATTTTTTTTTGGGAATATGCCACAGATCCTTTTTATTTCAAGAGGGCACGAGTGATATGAACTAGCATTGTATTGTTGCCATTACTATTACGGCTTATAATAATGAGCTCCCACAGTTGGGATTTGTTAGACTATTTGTTTTCTCAGGACAGTTTCCTGGGATGACATAAACATGACCAAATGTGACAAAAAATACCAGCATGCAGATACAATTTCCACAACACAAATGAGTTTAATCCAATTGCTGCACCTTCTGTACATCACCTTGACACAAATGTGGCTGTATGACAAACTTCATGGTGATTGTGGTGTTCAGCTTCCTGGCTTCTGGGCTAAGAGCTCATGCTAGTATTTTTAGATCTTGCCTATTGTAACACATTTGGTCTACTCACTGCCCAAGCCTCTGATCTGCATCTTGAGTTGCCAGAAATGACAAAAATAAATCTGACTTAATTTTTTTTTTTTGCATGAGATAACTACTCTCCACCATGTTTTAACTCAGTCAGATCAGTGGGATCCTAACTGTAGTATTGCACTTTTCTGCCAGTGCATCCTGACAGAAAAGCTCATGGCGAATCTGTTGTGTGTCCTGTTCTGTTCTTCTCACCAGTGGAAAACACAAAAGTGAAAGATCCGTCTGATCTGCTGGACCAGCAGAGATGCCTGCTTGCTCTGGCCTCTCTGCGCCATGCCAAATGGTTCCAGGTTGGCCATCAGTTTGCACTATTTGGTTGTTGTAGCCCTTTGACATGGATAAGTACAACGAATCAGTTCACAGCTTGAAACAATTTGATATTAAAAGTCCAACACTGTCCTTTCAGGCTCCCAAAATCAGACAACTTTCATTCCACCTCTGAATGCCCCAAACTGACTGAAACACTCTTTACCTTTATTCCAGCACTCACCTTTCCTTCTTGCTTTACGCTTCTGAATTGCATGACATCTTTGGCTTTTGTTCTGTATTTATTTATTTATTTATTTATTTATTTATTTGTTTTTGTTTGTTTATTTATTTGTTTGTTTATTTTGATGAAGTTTGTGGTCTGACTTTCTCAGGTCAGAGTAAGTGGGAAGCGATCTTGTCTAATAGTTCTGCGGATTCTCAGGGATGTATGCACCACAAGGCCAGTCTGGGCACCTCTTAAAGGATGGGTGAGTTGGGTGACAGTTGATTCAGTGACATTAATATGTTCTTGATATTGTCAAGGTGCGGGTGATTTACCGCAGTATGGCATGTATTTGAATATCAGTGATGACATGCAAGGTATTTGTCTTCTGTTGCTGCTGTGAGAACTCTCAAGGTTCAGTATTAAGATCTGCAAAGTGGCTCTTCTTTTAAAATCCTTATGTTGTGGGGGTTTTTTAATGATTAACTCTGCATATTGTGTTCATCCAGCCACTTGAGCTGATATGTGAAAAAGCCTTTGCCACAAGTTTCAGGCCACTGGGGCCGAGTGAAACTCTAAGACGGGTTTTGGAGTGTATTTCCTCAGGCATCTTCCTACCAGGTAAGTTTCAGGAAGGTGCCAGCTAGTCATTACCAGGGTGTAGTATATCATTAATTTCATTCAATTATAGGAATCATAACCACATATTTCAGTTTCCTTTCCCTTCAGGCGGACCTGGACTTCATGATCCGTGTGAAAAAGAAGAGGCAGACACTTTGTCAGCTATGACGAAGCATCAGGCAGAACTTCTTACCTACACTGCACAGGTGAAGACTCCCTCATTTGGACAAAGAGGCTAGGTGGAAGAATGACATGAAATGTTTGAAACAACAACAACAACAAAAATTAACCGAATTTTCTGTACATTTTTAGCATGCGTTAAGGCTTCTAGCTTTCGGACAGATTCACAGGTTCCTAGAGGTGGATCCTCTTCCTACAGCTAAACCAGCAGTGGAACCAAAATTATTACCGGACAGAGAAGGTTGGTGTTTTGATGTGAGTTGTGTAATATCTTTTTAACGTGGGGTTTTTTTATAGACGTGTTTGAAATTGGATTTGCTGTCCAGCAGGGACGTCTCAGAAAAGACTTCACGAAGATGAAACGGCGGACGAACCTAAAAGCAAGAAGATCTGTATGCATAGTAACGTTTTGTTCTTAACTTATTTTTATTTTAAACCTTTTAAAGAGCATGGGTTAAGATGTCCATATAAGACTTAACAGTTGTGCAGTGTTGTTTAGCCTCAGGTACTGGTGCAAGATTATTAACATCTGATGGCAAATCAGATTGTAAGGAAAAAGTGGAAACTCTGTCCAAAAGCTCCAGCAATAAATCCACACATGGCTCTTCATCAGCCAAGGTAAAAAAAAAAAAAAAAAGACATTCTAATGTGTACTTTCTATTTAATTTCCATTAGGTAGCACAGTTGGATGAATTTGTACGGTTTGGAACGGTTATGTCTAAATCACAATAATGTACTGTATAGTTCAGTCAAAAATACTCAGTGAAATATCTTTTTTCAAACTGTCCATGTAATATTGTCCAGAGGATTAACTGAATTTCAGCTCATGATCTCATGATATTGTAATGACTTTTGTAAACTGTACTCGCACATCCTGAGACAATACTGTTAGCTGTTTATAGTACATCACGAGTGTTATAAGGTTTGTTTTGGTTTCAGGTTAAGGTTCAGGGCCCTGTGCTCACAGCCAGGGGCAAGAACCCAGTAATGGAGCTAAATGAGAAAAGGAGAGGCCTATCATATAACCTCATCACTGAAAACGGAGAGAACCAACAACAGCGCTTCATTATTGAGGTGGCAGCAATATTCACTTATGCTTTTCTACAAAATGTATCCCTGAGTACAATGCAAGCACAATACAACATTTCAGATTTTAGGGAAAGGTTCTGATATTATATTTGAAGATCAAAAAAGGTTTTTTCTTTTTTGGCCGTATATATTACACTAAAATCTGTGTCCCCTAGCATGCTGTGTGACCTCTATATGACTGGGATGCATTGTGACTTTACATTACTTAAATGTATTGTACTGTGAGTTTCCTCTGCATCTACGATACTAAAGCGAAAAAATCCAAATGGAGTATATATTCAGCATGCATGAAATAAACAACAAAAAATGGTAAATAGTTAATAAAGCAGATAGATTTAGTCATTCGTGTCCATTTGAAACTCATGTTAAAGTTTGAAAACATTTCACCTCTTATCTGAGGGAGGTGAGCAAGGTTTGTATGATATTGACTTTGCCTGCTTGCAATTTGCCATTAAAAAAAGACATGATAAACAACTTAATGTAATTGAGTTAACTGAAGAGCAAAAAGAAAATGAGCATTTATAGCGTTTCAGGTTTAAGGAGAGGAGAGATGGGAATAATAATAATAATAATAATAATCAGTTGTGGAGACTGGAACTGCTTGCTGGCAGTGGCATGTGTGAATGCTAAGCTGGATGGAGGATTTTTAAGTTGTTCTAGAGTAATGTGTAAAAAAAAAACAGTCAAAAAAATCCCTGTAATCTGTCTTTTAGGTCAAATTATTATCCTTTATCCTCAGTTATTTGATGCCATCTTTAATATATATTTGCAGTCAGCAGCTTAAATACCGTCATCCTGTTCATGAATGCCATGGCAATATGGGGCTTTCAGTGATTTCTTTGGACTGTTTTTTTTTTTTTTTTTTTAGGTTTTTTTTTTTTTTTTTCTAGGGAAGAATAAAGATGTACAACATACATCTGTAATAAAAAAAAAATTGGGACAGAACAAAAAATATCTACCCTGACCAGACATTTAATCTTATGGTAGACTTGAATTAAATTTGTGTGTTTCCATGCACAGACCCCACTTTTTAAGCACACTCCTCATATTTTCAATAGATTTGAGGTCAGGATTTGTTTTAAGCTGAAAGTTAGCCTGCTTTAACCATTCCGCAACCAGCTTTGATGTGTGTTTGGGGTCACTGTCGTATTGGGCTTCCACCTGATTTCCAGTAATATTCAAGAGTTCACAACACTTGCACAAAACTTTTAGGATTAATGTTGACTGATTCAGCTCTCAGGAGAAAAAGTCTGTGCTATTTGATGTATTTTTGAGTGATAACTCATACCAGCATACACCCATGTTAAATTGAGGTGCTCATATACAAAATACGTAAAGGTTGGTAGGTCTGGTAATATAATCAGTGTAAACGACACTGGATATTGTGCCCATGTAAAATCATTTAGAGATGATTAAATCAAGGGTGAACCTTTCACTACACCTGATGTCCAAGTCCCTTGGGTGAAACACAACTCTTGTTGCTCTGACTTTCCACTATAAGACACATACATAGCTTGTAATTGGGCTGCACAGGATTCGATTTACTCATAACTCATAGAGGACTATGTGTAATATACTCTGAAGTGCTGGGCTTGTGTAATTTCTATCTTATTGCTATTTTTCAGGTAGAAGTAGATGGACTGAGGTTCAGAGGATGTGGACCTAATAAAAGGGTGGCGAAAGCAAACGCAGCTTTGGCAGCAATTGAAAGGCTCTTTTCAGCACACAACACAAACAGCAATAAAAGGAAGAGGCCATATACAAAAGTACGTTCAGGCATATACATCTCCAAACCTTTTAACGTGTACTGATATGATGTTGCTGTATTGTGTCTTTATTTCATGGTCTTTTAGATGAGTTCATCTGCTGTAAATGGGCTTCCCAGAGCGAAGAGAAATGTTACAGTGCCCAGACCACTGCTTCCTATTTTTCCGCCAGCTCCTGCGTACTTTACACCAGGTATGTTTTTTCACAACCTTTTCGCTTATGTAATGCAAGTCATTATAGGTTTTCTAGACCAGCACACATGCTGTGTGTGTGTGTGCGCATTTATTTTGCAGGCTTTACCCCATATGGTTATGGTCCAGTGGTGCCTCCACCACACGGTAGGACTCTTGTCATAATCCTTTGATCATCAGTACAATTTCACCCTGTTTTCTTTCCTGTTTTTGTCTTTCCATTTCTGTGCACCACTTTTTTTTGTCATCAAAAGGCACTAATTTTAAGTCTGTGGAAATGGATTCTTTAGCTAGCGCCTAAGTTGATTATTAGAGTATCTTTGTAGGTATGAAAAGTTGTATGTTGGAATTACAGGTTACTCTTCCAACCAGAGCTTTCAGAATCCCTCCAAAATCCTCCCTACAATGGTCCCCATTTTGCTCATGGTTTTAGGATCTGTATATGTTTTAAGTCCTATATACTAGATATAAATTTAAATTTAGCTCAGACACCTTTAATAGTTTGTAGATAATCAATAGTTACCACTGCACACTGAAAAGACCTGTACAGATTTTTTTTTTTTATTGTGCGAAACGTGTCGTTCAGTGCACACTGAAAAAATCAGTAAACGTTTTACTTTTTTTCTGTGCGCAGTGGGTACTACTGATTATCTCCGATTTGTGCACCTGCAATCCACCAGCACCTGACAACAAGAAATATAGGGTTGTGTAAAGGGATTTTGTTGACCTTTAATATATATATATTTTTTTTTTATCTGTATACTAGCTCTTTGATAACACTTGCAGCACATCATCAGCCTCAGGTTGGAGGTTCTCAAAGGAAACACTGATAGAATGTGTGTCCATGTTTAGCCAAGCAAAGGATAAGCACTCGGTCAAAGAGACAGATCTAATGTAGCCTGTCTGAGGTGCCTAGTAAGTGCACTAGAGTTTCTTATTGTTAATCAGAATTGCCACCTTAGAAGTGGCAGTAATTGCTGTTAATGCGAGGAATTTAAAAACTTAAGCTGGGATTGTTAAATCAGTTGGCATTATGGCATCGTGTCCTTTAATTTCGCTGCACAGGTTTCAATGATTCACTTATAGCCTAGAGCAGGGGAAAGGTTAAATCCTAGAGGATCAATTTGTGGACCCTGTGGGGTGTTTCAATGGACTGAGTCAAGTAAGGAAATGATTGCATTTATGGTATTGTGCAGATACCCTTGTCCAGAGTGACTTACAGAAGTGCTATGAAGCTTCTATCAATAAATACTTCATCATCCTGCGTCACTAGGTCTAGGAGTCTCCGTACTATTAGCCTACAACACCTGTTATGGGGGTTAGTTTTCTATGAAAAGTGCAAGATTTTATTTATTTATTTATTTATTTATTTATTTATTGTGAAAAAGTGCTAATTTAAATACTTCATGAATGGGTGCAGTGGAGTCCAAAGGTCTGAGACCACACTGAAATGTTGAGGGTACATTTTCATTATAATTTATAATGACCATTGTTGCATTAAATCCGGAGCAAATGCAAAATAGAAGCATTTTCCATAGCGCTCTAAGACTTTTGGGCCCCACTGTTGGTCTTTCAGTCAGACATCTAGGGTAAGTTCATTCCACCACCGAGGTACCAGAACAGAGAAGAGATTGATATTAATGATAATATTGATGATACTTGATTGTATTATTGATGAGAATCCTATAGCAGGGCCTAAAAACACAAGGGGGAAAATGGCTATAGTTCATCAACTCTAGTTTTCTAACCAGGATAGCTTCTGCAGCATATTCTATTTTGTGAATTATCCAGTCATATAATTTATGTAAATTATCTAGTTGAAGGCAAGTCATTAGACCAGAGAGTAGCTATAGGGCTAGAGACATTAGTTCAGGAAAGAGATACTTCCCTTCATTGTGTTTATTTTTCATTATATTTGCCCTTTCTGGTGTGAGTGGTATGGAAGCTTGTTTCCAGCACTGAAAAATGTAGATTTTCTTTTGCCCTCTGTAAGTCGAAATTTCGAGTTATTGTCTTGAAATTTTGACTCACTAACTCGAAATTTTGAGATACCTAACTTGAAATTAATTTTGACTTAGCTCAGCCAATGAGAGAGCTCTGAAGGAACCTTACCTGGTTACATGTTTCCTTGTTACCCAGAAGCAGAAGGCGGCCACCAATGCTACAATGCTAAGCTACCAGTGCTATAGCTACCGTCAGTTACTTTCAGCATAGTTTTACAAATGATAAAATCCTTGTTTTACTAGATGAATCGCAAGGCATCAGCAAACGTACCCTCAAAGGATTTTACACAAGAACAGACTTTGGCTCCTGCTCTTTCTGCATCCGAATAACAAGGAAATGACCTACCTTCACGGAGCTTCCTGATTAACAGAGCTAAGTCGAAATTTCAAGATGCTTAGTTTGAAATTTCGAGTTAATAACTCAGAATTTTGACTTACTATCTTGAAATGTCTACTTGCTCAAAATTTCAAGATGCTTAACTCGAAATTTTGAGTTAGGTTGAAATTTTGACTTGCAGATGGCAAAAACATTGTTTTGTACAGTCTGATGCCTGTAGGGAGAAATGCCCTGCAAAAGCACCCCTTTCTCCTGCTACTCGGTGTGTTCCTCTGTGCCGTGATTGTTGGAGGAAGTGGGCATGTGTGTGTGAATGCTCGTTATAACTGTATTATTATTGTCTAGCAAGCTTAGATCTTAGTCTAGTATCCTCGTCTCCACTGTCTCAACAGTCTGGAACCCATGACTGTTTCAGCTCTCTTTTTACTTTGATGAGTCTCTTGGTGTCCTGTGTGAGATGCTGCTGCCCCAGCACACAGCATTTGATCCCACAGACTCATAGAATGTTTATAGCAGCTGACCTCACATGTCAAAGGACCTCCTTAGAAAGTAGCGATGCATTTGTCCTTTGTTTTTTTGTTTTAAATAAACAAACTGTCCATGTTCATGTCTCAGACTGGCTTTTCACTCAGGTGAACAACCAGGTACAGTAGAATCTCTGGTCACGAATACCTGTGAAGACAAGGAAATTGGTTCCCAACCACAAAATCTGCTAAAATTTTGCATCATGACCACATAATCGGGTACCGACCAAATGCAGTCCGGCCATTTCCCCCTTCCACTTTGTACGCGCCAATGTTTTCCTGTTTTCTGTTTCTGTACTGCGCAATTGTGGATTGCGTACCTAACGCGTGTGTGTCTTTAATCGGTCAGACGTGCATTTACTGGCTGTACAGTAACCTCCTCCCCACCCATCTTCCTCCTCACTTCCTTAACGCCAGAAGTCGACTCACGCAAGTTTAGTTTTCTTGGTTTGTTTACCATAAGTTTTTGTATAATTAAGAATTGTTCAAACTTTGATTTTTTTTTCTGTTCTTAAAACTCATTAAAAAATGGTCACAGCATTTTTTTCATTGTGTTTCTTTGCATTTTTGCTCAATAAGCCCTCATTATGGTTCCCAAGAAAGTGGAAAGGATAGTGAAAGTAAGAAGCCATATCTCTCCGCCACTGCTACACACATGCTCTGCGGCACAAACATTCAGTTCCGGTCAAGCACTCGCATTGAACACGTTCACACTGCGTTTCTTCGTTGTGTTTCTCTGAATTGTTGCACTATAAGGCTTCATTACGGTCCCCAAGAAAGTAAAAAATGGAAATGGTAGTGAGAGTAAGAAGCCTAAGCGTATAACATTTGAAATAAACAAAGAAATAATTGCAAAACATGAGAAGCGCCACCATATCCCTCCGCCACCGTCCACCTACGCCAGC
>JAQLOM010000014.1:6308663-6319845 GCA_030068315.1 Chrysichthys thysi
GATTAGGCTAATTGGTGACTCTAAATTGCCCCTAGGTGTGAATGTGAGTGTGAATGGTTGTCTGTCTCTGTGTGTGTATCCCGCCTCTCACCCGATGTCAGCTGGGATTGGCGCCAGCTTCCCCCCGCGACCCTGAACAGGAATAAGCGGAAGAAGACGAAGACGAATGTCCAGAACACAGTGTGGTGGTAAATTGTTTCCCAGGGGACGTTTTTCATTGCTGCACCACTGGACACGCATGGACCAGAGCCCGAGTAAGGTTGTAGTGCGTGGTGAACATGGACAGGGCAAGTTCCGAACCAGATGTTAAAGTTGACGATGATGACCCAGAAGAACTTTTACCAAAAAAGGGAGTCGTGTCACTTGTCTGGAGGTACTTTGGATTTAAAAGGTCGGATTTAGACCAAACAATAATTTATTGCAAATGTTGTTGGGCTAAAGTTGTCGCCAGAGGCGGCAACACGAGCAATGTGCTGTAGAACCTTAGCCGCAAGCATGCTTTGGCGTACCAAGAATGCATTAAACTAAAATCAGCATCTTCCACACCATCAGGTAAAAGTGACAAAGCTAAAGGACAGTCAAGTCAGACGTCACTTGTTGAAGCGTTTGCTAAAGGTACGCCGTATGACAAAAAAAGCAAGCAGTGGATCAAGATAACCAAATCCATAACAATTCATATAGCTAAAGACATGACTCCTATGAACACAGTTTGAAAAAGATGGATTCAGGGCTATAATAAAGACGCTTGATTCCAGATATGACATTCCAAGTCGGAAATACTTTAGTGAAATAGAAATCCCCAAGTTGTACCACGAACACAGAGGGAAGATACAAACAGAGGTGGCTACAGCCCCCCCACTATTCGACGACTGCAGATTTGTGGTCAAGTCGCACAATGGAACCATATCTGAGCTTGACAATTCATTACATAAACAATGACTGGCAACTGAAGAGTCACTGCCTCCAAACAAGCTACTTCCCAGATGCCCACACTGGTGAATTACTTGCTGCAGGCTTGCGAGAAGCACTTGATGCCTGGGGGCTTGCAGAGCACAGGCAAGTGGCCATCACATCGGACGAAAAAACCATCAAAAACCGTGACACCGATATAATTTTGAAAAATACCGTGATATAGAATTTTAGTCACACCGCCCAGCACTACTGACAGTGCAGCTTTAATCACCATCTACAATCCGCACTCATCAGTAAGGCGACAGCTAGTGCTGTTAGCTACCCTAAGTTTCTCCAATGAATTGAAAAATGCATGTGATAATGTTTGAATTCGGAGCCTGAGTGCGGTTAGCACTCACACTAGCCCAGCTGATCTGCCATATTGTGGGGAGGAGTCGTGGAGGGGAGGGGTGTGGTTTAATAAAAATAGAATAGGCATAAACGTGTACCACAACAGTGGGTGTCATAAAAGCTGCGTGCACGTGAATAAAAATAATTTAACGAATGAAATAAAAGTAGCGAAAAGCGTATAGTCCGATGTATCTAACTGAAAGTAATTTTTTGTATGTGGCACAGGTAAAAATATCATACATTACATCTACAACAATATGTACAATCTATTGGAAAAAGTTACTGAAGACTTGTTTTTTTACTGGAACTTCAGCACCCACTGAGTAAGAACTGGTCTTCATTTTTTCTGCACAGATCCCAGGATAACCCCACACCTGCATGTACAGGAAAACACCCAAGGATGGGTCACTCACCATCTCCCCTCGACTTCCTTTGTCCCCTTGAGGTCCCTAACAGAGGGAGATGAGTTATTTCAGACTGTGTGCTACACATTATAGATCTCCCGCAGTTAAAATCGAACGAAACATAAAAACATTTTGTAGCACATACTGGATAACCGCTGGGTCCAATGATCCCGACTGGTCCGAAGGCACCTCTCGATCCCTGGGGGGGAAAAAAATGCCTGCAGTAGTTGCTGACAAGGGAGTCATGCGATATCTCATTAGGGTCTCTTATTTATAAATGGGCTCACAGTGGTTCCTACCATCAAACCCTGGGGTCCTCGAGGTCCCTGGATACCAGCAGGCCCAACATCACCAGGTGGACCCTATAAATTAAATAACACATCTAATTTAATTTCAAGTTCAAATAGACTTCATATATCTACTTGCCAGCTTACATCATATCACACACAATATATCACCACACTGTACTGTCTATGGTGTAAATTGTGTTGTACTGCCTGTTACCTAATGTTTAAAGAGCTCAACTAAACATTAATGTGCTTAATAATGAACAGATACTAATCCTGCCAGGTAACGTGATGTCATCATATCAACTGTTATCCGTTGCTAGGCACACTATCAATGTTTGTGAGAAGTTCCCTTTAAATAATCTGTGTCACACACAGTAGTCACACATACCTGTCTGAAATGAAAACACATGAAACAGACTAGTGGCAGATAATTAGTCACTATCATACGATGATCAAATCATCACTATAATGTTTGGGTGAGTGACTGTGTTCACAGGCTCCATGTGCAAGCCTGTATTTACACAGCTGGCCTTCACCTGCGAGCTCAGCCTACTGTGCAAGCTCTGCCAGATACTAATTTCCTACATTAAAAGACCATTTACCAACATTTCACAAAACAAGATGACAATTAAAATGAAAATTAAGCATGCAAATCAATCTGGGGCCTGATTTACCTTTGGCTCACATGAATGGGAAAAACCCCCAAACAATAGTAGACTCAAATACAAGCCAAAGCGACGAGAGAAAATCATCGAGATAGGTTTTAATATAACATGTTACGTGCATTAACTGCTACAGAACTTATTGGCTTTCTATATGTATTTAAGAGTGAAGGAAAATATGATCGCTGGATGTTTAAGAAGGCATGGTCATTGATCTGTAGTTTATATCACCAGAAAGGAGTGGAAGAGGTCTCACCTTAGGTCCAAAGTTTCCAAGAGGTCCAGATAGTCCCCGCTCACCAGGTTCACCCTGGCGAAAAAAACCCAAAGGACTTTTTACTGTCTCTCAAAAATGGGCAGGGCCTGAACAGTAAAAAGTAAATAAAAATAACACTTACAGTTTGGCCTTTAGCTCCGTGGCTCCCTTGTTTCCCCTGCATCCCCATGGTTCCAAGGATCCCACGCTTGCCGATAGGTCCAATCTCACCTGGTAGGCCTCTATCACCCTGAGAAAGCAAGAAGAACCATGAAAGGTCATACAACTGCCATCTACAGTGTGTGTAGATGTAGTGTAGTATATAGTCATCCATAGTATATATCTTACAGTCCTCTCTGAGATCATTTCCTACCTTTGGTCCAATGGAACCTTGAGTCCCTTGTAAGCCAGGCTGCCCTGTTTGGCCAGGTGGACCTGTCTTTCCAGGTAAACCCACTTCTCCATCACTTCCCTGCTCACCCTGTCATGAAAATGCAAGCGAACATGCAGTTGAAATGTCAACAATCAGGTAGCCGAGACTTATCATGAACCTAAGGCTTATAGAGAATACATAAACGTTCTTACTGGAATTCCTTCAGGCCCATCTTTTCCAGGAGCTCCATCCGTGCCAGGACTTCCCTCAGGTCCCTCTCGACCAACAACCCCTTTGGGACCAGGGGGACCAACAGGACCCTAGAGATGCACAAGACATGATTGGTCATAGCTTTTGATTGTTTCTTTCTTCAAAAGGCCAGTAATTGTGTTCCATTATGCATTTTCTTTACAGCAGGCATCACACCGACACTTACAGGAGACCCTCTGTTGCCAGTTTTACCTGGAGCACCCTTTTTGCCTTTTAGGCCCTTTTAAAGACAAACAAAGAGTGTGGTATGACAAAATCACAACTAATAATTGAAGTAAAACACAAAATACAACAATGCAAAACCTAGATGCATATATCCATGCAGAATTGCCCTTACTTGATCGCCTTTGGATCCTTTGGGTCCTGGAATACCTCTTGGACCAGGGTTTCCCTATGACAACACCACCACCATTAGCAATAAACCTGAAGAAATTGCTGATGACATGATTTACATCTAACGTGCACGTGCTTACATGCAATCCAGGAGCTCCGGGTTTGCCCCTTTCTCCATCCACACCTTGCTGACCCTGACGACCGTCAAAACATTTTTCTCAGAAAATATTCATGCCAATAATGCTCAGTTTTAAGGGACAATTCTAAGACTCATTTTGAAAGAGGTGTGTTGTGCTTACTGGGTAGCCAGGGTCACCAGGTTCTCCTCTGACTCCTCTTGGACCAACAGGGCCCTGAATCCAAATAAAGCACACAGTGACCTGTTTGGCACTCAGTAGCATCCCTCTACAACAATAACATCGGCATCAAGAGCATCCATGTTAAAACCCAGCAGACTGACTCACGATGTCACCTGGAGGACCAGCAGGGCCTTCAATCTTCCCGTCATCCCCTGGTTCACCCTGCAGAGAGCCGAAAATCCATTCAGTGTGCTTAATTCAATTATTTGCCAAAGTTCACTATTGGAAAATACAGCAATAAGGTAATAGAAATTGTATCAGCTTGTTCTTTCAACTATAATGATCGTATTTTTAGTTACTTGAGTTTGATCTCATGCGTTCAGTATGTATCTAGGCTCATGCCAGGCATCATATAACTATCAGCTACAGTATATGTGAAATTTTACCTTTGCACCTTTCGGTCCTGGGGGGCCAATTGGACCCTGAGGTCCCTGGTGTCCCTAAAGTCAACGTAAAAAAAGGACATCCTCATATGACATCCTAATATGATTCCTATGACTTAAGAAAATGAATGGAATAAATATTGTTATGCTTTTATAAAGATATATACTTCATATCCCTGCAGGCCTGGACTTCCTTGTAGGCCCATCCTTCCTGGTGCACCCTAAAAATGAAATTAACATAAAGATGTAATTAGTTTTGAAATAAGCTGCTGTCAACTCCTGAAAGTAAATCAGCCTGTAAAGTGTGATGTTACCACAAATCCAATGGTTCCTCTGTTTCCTTTCGGCCCAGGGAATCCCACGGGACCCTGCTCACCAGTTGGTCCAGTCTCGCCAAGGTGACCCTGGTGACCTTTGCTACCCTGAAGCAAAACCAAAATTGATGACACTATATTCAAAATAGACATAGCGCAGAATGGGTGAACTGAAATAATAGACGTTAACGTGCTAACATCCTACCTTCTCTCCTGGTTTTCCCTTTTCACCAATTTTGCCAGGTTTGCCTTCAGGACCCTGTTCACACATACATACTGCATCGTTATTATTTACATATTTTACACACTAGACTAATTCACTGAATAAAAAACTTCCCTTTAATCTAAATAAAATAAAACAACAACTCTTTGGTAGCACTTTACTTAATGGTAGGGAGCTTTCACTATGTAACAGCAGCTTTTCAAACAAAATGATTATTATTAAGTGCAGAGATACTGCAAAGCACCATTCGGAACTGGATACCTTTAAAAGTGCACACTTTCACCATTTTTAATCTCACTTATGTGACATAAACATCCCAGAGCTACAAAATCAGATGTCTAATGTAAGCCAGAGCAGAAAGTATCATCACACAACCTTATTTCAATAAAGTGTAAAAAGACAACCTTAAGTCAACAAATAGCTTTCAGTACTATAAGGCAAACTTACAGCTAACAGTGTCATAATGCCACAAGACAACCTTTCGTCAAAAAAGTGTGATATTAGGACAACCTAAGACAAAACAACCTCATGTAGCCAAAAACACGCCGCTGTCCTAAAAAACGTCGTCAAAAAGTTTCATAGTTTCAAAACACATCCATAAGTCTCCACACAACTTTACATTGACAAAAGGAGCCATATTCTCATAAGGCAACATCATGTCAACAAGAGGGTCTGCAAATAGTCAGTGATCTTACATTGACAAAACAGGCGTCATAAGACAAGCTTGTCTACGCCATCCAAAAGTGTCACAACCTTATGTCAGCCTTATGCCACTTAGCTTAGCTGTTACATCCTCTGTTTATTAGGCAAAGGCTTTATAGATGATTCCGCAGATTAACGTCAGCTGTTATGAAAGGTTTATGTGCATGTCATGTAGCCATATTAACACCACTCACAAAGTGTTCTCAATAATAAGAAGAATAAAATCAGACACCCGATGTCAACACACAGTGTCATGGTGACATAAGACAGCCTGAAGGCCTATGTACACCACTTGTGCTACCAGAAAGACAACCTGACTTAGAACAATCCAAAAATAACTCACCCTCACGCCAACTAGGCCAGGATCTCCAGGTGGCCCCTCCTTTCCCTTCAGTCCCATCTCTCCTTTTTCTCCTTGCTCGCCCTCTACTCCCATGTCCCCCTTTTCACCCTGTACGCAACACCACGATTCAAACTGATCAGACTGAGGAATAACTGTGCAGCTAATTTTGGATGAACTACACATGCTGGTGTGATAAATGGATCTCTCTGACCTTAGCTCCATCGGGGCCGCCCTGCCCGACTTCTCCGCTGAGTCCGTGCTCGCCCTAAAAGGAAAACATATGGACTATTACTTTTCTACATGAATGCGAGCTCACATGCTTATCAAGAGTATTTTGTGATCACTGAATTAACCCACTCTTATTCCAATCAAGCCAGGTTCGCCGACGTTCCCAGGAGGCCCAACAGCTCCCTAGAAATGTTGTAAATGTGAAGGTGTCATAGCCACAAATGTACGAATCAATTCATTCTTAGCATGCAGAAGTGACTGGGGATTACGGAGGGTTACAATTAGTCATCTAGAATCACTCTGTGAAAACTATTATATATAATATAGTAGTGCATACCTTTAATAAAGAAACAATGAACCTTTATATGGTGCAAAGTTTCTCACACAAATAGGTCCATACGACTAATCGACAGTGAGTACAAATGGCAAAGTGCATAAATGTTTCACCTTCTCTCCAGGTTCTCCAGGTAAGCCCACTTCCCCGACCTTTCCCGGTGGGCCCTGTCACACAGAACAGGAAACGGCTTTAAAAGCTCTTCCTGTGAAACCAAACTGGGATGGACCAACTATTAGTTAATCCCATCTGAAAGTGCTCTACTTCACTGGTGTGCTGGAGTGTTGCACAAAGGCGGGTAATTGGAAGCAGACGGACAATGTGCAGAAATGCTCGAGAGTCACCATTTTTAAATTACATCTATTATACCAAAGTGCAAAGCCTGTAATGAGGCATCTAGTTGTGTATGACAGTATGCCATTTTACACTGGAATCAAGAAGAGAGTGTGAAATGAGGTAACTATTTAAGGACATGAATGCCCCCCTTGAAGGATCAGTAACACATGGGAAGTAGAGGGAGTTCCACTGGGTGTGAAATATTCAAGACCCTGTTATGTACATTAACTGGGGATCATTTTCATGTAGTATAAACATTTAAATAATATAGCATTCAGTACAATCTTACCATCAAGCCAATCTCTCCCAAAGGGCCTATCATCCCCGGTGGCCCTGAAGGTCCCTGCAAACAAGGCGACATATTAGGGGATTTATTTTTTGCAAAAAATGATGCAAGCACACGCTCAAACAGGCATGCTTAGTTAAAATTACATTCTAAAAGAACTGAGATAAACTGCAAGCTTGGTCTCTTTTCGCTGTAAATCCAAACCTTCCAAAGCACTAAAAATTAACCTAACAAAATCTATCTGCAATCTTTATTCCTAACGTTATTGCTACTGATTTGTATCAAGCACAACCCATTTTGAGGTACATCTGATTAGGTGTATCATTATATGCAAACAAGCTGCAAACTATTTCTCAACATACTCACAGGGATTCCTGGGATTCCCTTTGCTCCTGGGATTCCGGAGGGTCCTTGGATACCCTTTAAATATCGTAAGAGTCGATGGATTTAGCGACATCTCAAACTGAGCATTTCAGTATTTTCGTATACCGGTATATAATATAATTCTATGGTTGTGTTCATACTCCACAGAAATCCAATTACTCACTGGGAATCCTGGTGGTCCAGCTTCCCCTGGTTCACCAATTTTCCCCTGATTGAAGACAGAAACACAGGTAATGATCGATCAATGATTCCGTTTGCCATGCCAAGGATAAACACATTACACACTGATTTATAACCCAAACTGAAATGACTACCTGGCTCGCTAAAATTCAACCTCTCCGGGCTGAAGTTGCCTCAACCCTGTAATGCCTCTCATTGTCTATTCTTGAGTCGGAGAGTATAACTATTCTATTTATAACAAAACAGATGCTAATGTAAGCCGCAAAACCTTGGCAGCCCCTTCAATGCCAATGAAAAAAGAACAATCTGCATAATCGGATCGTTTCAACCAGACTTCCATGCACATGTGGAAGCAAAGCAGCAAAACCACACAACAAACACAAGGGGAATCAAAAATCTGCCATCATACCTGCTGGCCCGTGAAACCCAATTTCCCCGGTGGACCATCCAGACCCTGAAGAGACAGGAGAGACTTCTCCGTGAGCTCGCAATAGGTTTCAATTATAAAAACCAACAGAGATGTTATTGTCAGGCGGGACATTTTAATATGACACAGATTTTACCAGAGAATACTGAAAAACCGAATCCGTTTATAAAATGGGTTCAGATTTGGATCAAAATCTGATTGGCCTAACCATTGTTAATTCCTTAATGTGTGAAGGATCACCGTAATTGAATTCTGGATTAAAGTAGTGAAACGGTTAGATCACAGCCCAAAGGTTTCAAGTTCTTAACGGTGTAAACTGTGTGGCAGAAGAACTGTTCATTGTAAGTCAGTATTTATCATATTTGTCACCGTTTTATGAAGGCAATAAGCCTCTTGAGGCCAAGTGTTGGTGGTTTTATCAAATCTATACTCTACATTGCATTGTGTCTAAGAATACCCTTACCTGTGACATAATCTCTGTAACTCAAAGCCTTGAGTGGCTTATTGCTTTAATAAACCTCAGGTCACACTAGCATGGGTTGCTCAGCGTTGTGCTGAAAGGTCTAGAATAAAAACATTACCTTGCGCCCCACTGGCCCATTCTCTCCAGGAGGTCCTTCGGGCCCCCTTGGCCCCTGTATGAGAAAGAATGTACAGAGAACATTGTGGGTTTAGGATGTGACAGAGAGAGAAAAGATGGACAAATAATTAGATGAACAGCAGAGGGCTCACTTTCTGCACATACAAACTTGGAGGAAGGAGGGTTACTCAGGTCACTGAATCAAGAATGTGATCCACTATTTCTAGTCTTATTGGAACTAGTGGATGTAATTATTTAAAGATATACTTAGTCTGATTATAACCATGTGTCAAAGCTTAACACACCCAGACTCACCAGGTATAGCATGCATACAATCCGCTGGAGCGATTACACTGGAGTGATTTGTGAATCGGACTCTGTGCATTGTCCAAGAGCACACACACATATGGCATGAATGCAACTTTCAAGCCGTGTAAAACACTAGGCTGCTGACATCATGGAAGTTTAGCTACAACGGACGGCTGCTGTTATATTTCCAATGCAGTAATTCACAAGAATCATGAAACCAACACGGAAGCCGGGTGATTTCTTACAACTTTCAATGATTGCTTCACTCTGGAAGGTGGAAAGAGTGATGAATGGAGACATTATTATGGTTGCAACCACAGTGGTTCCTGCAGAAGAACAGTCATGTGGTCCTCTGCTCAAAACACTGTATGTCTTTTGGGAACCACACTGGGTTCTTTAGAGCGACACACACTGCTGCCTCTGTTCTTTGTGGTTTTCTGTGATCTGATGTCACTTGGAGGGACCTCTGACCTTTCAGAGGGCCAATCACAATGTTTGCACTTGCACTCAGTAAACTGTTCATAAAAAAAGTGAGACTTTTTTTTTCCTGAAAAAGATTCACTGTGAATTCCGAAAGAGTGCATTGAGATTCAAAGGTAAGGGTTTCCAGGTGCTCAAGTGACACCATCAATATGGCATTTCTAGAGAAGAAAAATGCTGAAGTAGTGAAAACCCTGTAAGGGTTAAGTAATGTGTAGGGGAAAAAAACACACCCAAGAGATCAAAGACAGACTAATTCAAAATGTGTTGCACTGAAAGAGAAAATTAAATTACCCAAGCTAGTGCTAGGTGTAGGGGTGCAGAAATAATTGATTTGACACAATAACTCATGCCAAATTGAGACAGTCTCTCTTTGAGCACTGTGTGTATGGGAAATAAACCTACCATTGCACTTGGAAAGAGATGAGATACTAAAACCTAGCCACATATCTGGCAGGAAGGGAAAGTGGTTGTTCAGCATCATTTCCATCGAATATGCCATGTGAAGGCTAAAGGGCTTCCCTGTTTCAGTTGTGTATTTGTAGTAGCCACATTAATGATTTGGATTTGTGTGGAAGATGGGGATCCACTGACTGATGAGAGCCATGACTGGAAATCAGCAGGCCATCAAAGTGTTTGTCTGAGTAAATGGAGCAGTGCAGATGGCTACTGAAGGAAGATTAATCTACAGCACGTCCATTATTGTGTGTACATTTGAAAGTATGGCATAAACACATAATTTATATCAACAGATAAATTCGAGGATGAATTGTATGAATAAATGCAGTGTCAAATAAAAGGTGTTCCTCAGGGTTTGGGCCTTGGCCCACTACTGCTTGTTACTTAAATTTCAAAAAGTACTTCCCGAGACCCTATATTCTTCTATTACTGATTCATGCTCATTCATTCATTTTCAGTAACAACTTTTCTGGTCAGGGTTGCACTGGATCAGGGATACACTCTGATGCTACAAAGCATCACACTCACACACGCACACACGCACTGATACACTCATTCATAACTAGGGGCAATTTAGCATAGCCAGTCTGGCTACTTGCATGTTTTTAAGAAATCAGAAGAAACGTGGAGAACCCAGATCAAACCCATGCAGATAGGAGGCAAACATTCAACTCCAATAAGACAGTAATATAAGTTGTAGATTGGGAACTCTGGAGCTTAACACAAAAGACTTTGTGCTATTGGAAAAGAACCGATATGAATGTAATCGATGATGTAAGGCAAGCTGTGGATGAGTGTCTCATATGGAGTAAAGTGTTTCTGGCAATGGCAGTGTTTCTAGGAATGGCTGTGGATCTACTGTGACCCTACTCAGGATAAAGCAGTTACTGAAGATAGATAGATAGATAGATAGATAGATAGATAGATAGATAGATAGATAGATAGATAGATAGATAGATAGATAG
>JAQLOM010000014.1:6333563-6370833 GCA_030068315.1 Chrysichthys thysi
ACACACACACACACACACACACACACACACACACACACACACACACACACACACACACACACACACACAGTCACACCATTCACAGAGATTTGTAGAGAGAGGATGGTGAGAGAAAACTTTACCGGCCTACCCATCTTGCCCTTCTTCCCAGGAACACCAGGAATACCCTGCGTAAAAAAAAAGAAAGAGAGAGAAAGAAAGAGAGACACACAGACATGAAAGAGAGACAAAAAAAAGAGCAAAGGGAGCCAATTAATCATTAATGTACTGAGCCTGGGTTGAAAAGCGCTTTTCTCTCTTTCCTGCACAAAAGAGACTATCTGAGAACAGCATGCCTGAAAATGGGAGAGCTGATCTGGCTAATCCGCGGCAGACCTTTTTTTCCAGCTCCTGAGAGGCTTACAATTCCCACACCGCAGGAATCCTGCCAGCTCAAAGCCTGTGTGCAAATATTGGGAGAGCGACGAGTGCCCACCTTTGCTAAAGGGGTGGGGGGGGGTCCTGTGCGGTTTTAGTTCAGCGTGCCCCTGAAGCGAGGCTCTGCAATCAGCATGAGCAGATTGGCTTTCTATACTGCCTGGATTAAATGAGTAAAGTGCTCATGGGAATCAAGCAAGCCACAAGGTTTTCTCCAACGGAGCTTGCCACTTTCTGCTCCAGGGCGCTCCACCGCATGTTTCTGGAGGAAATTAATTCCTTACTATGTTATGCCAGGGATTAAAAAAAAAAAAAAAAAAAAGGTCTCCATATCTGTGATTCAGTGTCTCAGAATTTCAATAAGCAGGAAAATTGCACTAGTTTGTAACACGTTTTAACTGCTAACGCTAACTGTTGTGCTACTGATAAAGTCACGTGCATGTCATGTGTGGGACCAAAAGACAGGATTAAAGACTAAACTCACTCTTTCTCCATCAGATCCCGGGAGACCGAAGAGCCCTGGGATTCCGATGAAACCCTATGAGAGGAGAGAGCGACGGAAAGAATTGTTTACGAGGGGTCCTTGTGTCTGGAGCTGCACTAAAGCCACAGATGAAGTGTACAGAAGTCCAGCAGATAGCCTCAGTGGATGGCGACTCTTCTTGAAGACCTAGGCCTTGAGGCAAGTGTATATGCCCATGGACTGCATGGTGCTGGCTTCCACGATGTAGTCCAAGGGCACATACCCTCACGCCAGGGATCACTGAGGCTGGGCAGCTGGATGGCACTGGGTTTAGAGACACAGCAATGATGGTTATGATGACTTCAGCATGAATACAGCAATATTTAATGGCACAGGATGATTAACAAAATCAAACGACCTGTGCATCGTGCTTCAGGACTGCAAGAACGTAAGCACAAGGAAGAGTAATCATAGTGTAAATTTACTCCGAACCAATCTTCCAAACTGTGTGCGTGTAATCGTACAGTATAATAAAGCAGGATTACTGTATAAATATGGAACTAACGAAACGTGATACTTTTATAAGGGAAATCAACTGTCACTATCAAAAACTGGCAAATTTCTGATGTTTACACTCGTGTGTGTCTTTCAATAAGCCCAACAGACTACTGATGCATGCTTTCCAGACTTCTCTGTTTAAATAATGCAGCATGCTGTAAAAACCTGGGTTTATTTAAGGGGGCTGGAAATGTAAAATCTGACTAATAAGTAGGAGCTGTTTATGTTCTCGCAATCATCCAAAATAAATATCTCCTGACACACTGGGTTAGATGTGTAAAGCATCCTTAAGAAATGAACTTGTTAGGAGGTGCTATGTGAAAATAAATAAAATAAAATGAACAAGACAAGCTCTAGCACACTGTATGCTACTGCCCTGGAGCCCAACTTCTGTTGACTAGAATATATTAAAATTGCTATAGTTAAATACAGTAAGGACATGAGAAAAAGAGGTGATTCGCTGAGTCACTCACCCGAACTCCTTTTGGTCCTGGATTTCCTATTGGCCCAGGCAAGCCCTACAAAACACAAAACTGTGAAGAAGCATTTTGGGATTTGGGCCAGCTGAAATCCTTCTTAAAACTATGCACATATTGATATTTTGGATTGGAATAATGCTGTCAGTGTTATTAAGTCCACATCTGAATTTAATGTTTGAAAAAATATTTTTGCGTAAATCTTGTGATTTTTTACATATGGTCATAAAAAAAAAAAATTAAATCAAGATTACTTAAAGTGAAATATAATATAGAATTAATACACACAGGGTATGGCAATTATTATCACTATGATTGTTATGATTTTTCTCCCCAGTTTGGCCACCTGCCGATACCCACCCAGCTCTCCCTTATCATATTCAAGACCAATCTTTACACACCGCTGGATCACAGGACAGCGTATCACACTTGAGGGACAGTGCTATCTCCCCTCTCACATACAGTAAGCTCACAGAGATCATCTCCTAAGGATATGACCGATGCTTTTCTCCTGTGCTCTCTTACGCTGTGTCAAGCAATTAAAGTAATTAATAAATGTGAGGCAGCATGGGAGAACCCATCACGTGGTGAACGAGGGACAAAACTGTGAACAGGGGACACTGACAGCTGATGTCATAACAAAATCATGTCTATTTCAGGATGGTATCTAGCTATTTAACAACTTGCTCAAAGCATGGTATTCACTCGGTAAGGAAATCAAACTTAACTAGCAAGGTTGTAGACATCTTCAAGCAGCATGAGTACATTTACAACCCTGTGTTTCTTAAACTGACCCCTTACACAACATACTTGCAGGAGCAAAGTCTGGGTTAAAAGTAAATCTACTCATCATTTTTGGGAAACATATTTATGGCATAAAAGTATGGTTTTGGCCAAAACCCCTTAGGCTGTTTGCCAGAATTCACCCAAAGTGCCACTGGCTGGGTTTACTCAGACTGCTACACACATATCTACTATTATATCATATATTCATCAGAACTGACGTTTCTCAACTGTTTTAACATTAAATCAACCCCCATCCATGCACGATAAAGCAATGTCTTAGAGCTAATCAAGCTTGACAAAGCCAGTACTGATCTTAGAATGCTGTAATGAGAAACATAACTGCGATGATGAAGCAGTGAGCCATATGGAAATTGTCTATCCTTTACTGATGCTGTCGTAGAAAACCAGCGTGGCCTATTTAACAAGAATAGGCTGATAACTGTAAACTATAAACCACGTCTCCAGCCATGTTTCCTTTACTTCCTATCAACATTGCCTCAAGTTCCATATAACCTCCTTTCAAATATTTACAATATCCCACTAATGGAAGCCAATTCAAGAAGGCCGCAATGTATATGACTGGAGCTCTGGAACATCGACACGCTGGAGTTACAGTGCCTGTGGTAAATCTTCTGAATGTGAGATCACCTATAGAGAGCAGGTCATGGAAAGACATGTTTCTGGGTCTGTTCTGCGTTTCACACTTGGTGCTCAGGTGCATTTAAACAAACGTCAACCTCCGGCTTCTGCAAACAGTCTTGCGCATCTACATGCAACCGTCAGACAACAGTATAACTGTAATCTGCCATATTGGCCCGCGCTCCAGCTTGGCTTTGAAAAGCAGGTTTAATGATCAACGCAGTAGTATTGTTCAGATTGGTTTTTCCTTGCATCATAAACATTTCAACTAAAGCCAAATCCAAACCACTGCCCCAGATGTGCAGACTATCGGAGTCAATGAGGATGAACCGGAGCGCGATTTATAATCCCGAGAGCGGCCATTGTGTTCAGCTGTGTGTGCAGGAGACACAGGAGATGCGCCAAACACAAGTTCCACAGCTTGGGAATGTGATTCATGCTTTAGGTTCTTCAAAGGAGATTATGCGACATGTGATGTGGTGGAGCTTCATTCCCGCATACAAGACAGACTTGCTTTTGTGTTTTGGTTTTTGTTTTCCATGTTTTAAGAGATCACATGTGGAACATGTGGAAAGAGCTGATGGCTGTGTCTTCTTGTCTCCTGTACAGTTTTAGTGCATACATTGCTAAGACTACTGTACGAGCCAGCAGCACAACAGGAGATTTACTGCACCTGCCTGCCAGGATAACCTTTGGCACCCGGGTTTCCATCTGGCCCGTGCATCCCCTGCAGAATGGTAAAGAAAGAAACAGAGTGATGTGAGAGAGAGAGAATAACGAGAGGATGAATTCATCACAATAAATGTGCGATTTGTACTCAAAACTCACTTTTATAGATAATAAATGATGAGAAATATAGAAAGGGCTGATTAAAGCAATCTGAGTTTTTTTTTGTAAAATAACACGTCACTCATCTGGCTACGATTAAGCAGTTCTTTTTCTGCTTTTATATATAAGCTGCATTCAAACACAGCCAATGCCAAGGACAAGAGCTTATTCTTTTAGTGTTTTTAGGTTTTCTAATTTATATAATCGTTTTATTATTTCAGCTTATGGAACTATGTATTGCCACCCAATGAATGTCATTTTATGATGTATTGTGCGGGATAGTCAGCCAAATGCAATTACCTTGCAAGGAAAGCATTTATTTGCCATTGTATGCTACTTACTAAGTAACTGGTATGAATCATTCTGACAAAAAAAAAAAGTTTTGGATATTCGCAGGAATGGAAAGCTACTTAAAGATCAGTTGGACTATTAAAACTATTAAGTAACATAAACTTACATAAAGCAAAGCCTTATAAAGGGTAATAAAGTACTGCAGCCTAAGTATTCACTGAGTGAAACGCGTCCATTATAAAGTCGAAAAGAAAGCACACAGAACCAGGGAGTCTGGCCAAGTTTAAAATTAACGGGCCAACGATTGTAGTTACACATCTTCATTTATGGCGTCTTTAGTGCTTTTTGTCATGTCGTGGTTTTGGGTTCTGTCCATTCTGCTATATCAAAACTGTCTCTGGAGTTGGAGCCCAAACTACAGAAAGTAGCAAACGGTTTGATGTCATCTCTCAGCTAAAGTGAAAATCGAAATGTATGTATAAAGAAAGATAATGGGGTACGGAAAAAAAACTCACAGGCTCTCCAGGATGGCCAGGTGCACCAGGATAACCTTTTTGTCCCTGAAAAGAGAGAGAAAAAAGAGAATGATAACGAGAGATCACAGTGTTGATCATCAGCAGTAAAACAGGGGCCCAAGAGGAGGAGCTGAATGTCTGTATTTACAAAGGGAAAAAAACCAAACAAAAACGAGAGCTGTTCATGACTTTTGAGATCTTTGCAACATTGTAGGAGTATCAGTTATCACCACAAAGCCCACTAAATGTCTTGAGTCAGCTGATTGTAACTCGGCTCCAGACGGAGATCATGACTCTTCTAAAGGGAACTCCTACGGAGCCCACTGTGTGGTTTCCATTAAGTACATTCAAAACTGACCTGGGCAAAGCCTGTTACAAATCTTTCCAGTCAAGCAATGGAAAAGCAATGAGTGGTAAGGAACTCAGTGACTCCTTAAGTACACAGCAGAACAGTTCTCCCTTACAAGCAGATGTATTGCCGCTTTCCAGTCATAAGAACTGCAAAGTGGACCCTTAAACTGTCCAGATTAAGACCAATTTCATGGTACGCTATTCGGCACATAGGAAGTCAACCCAGTTCTCCATATGTTCTGGGAGCTTTAAAGTCTGGGAGAATAAAGTCATTGTTTTATTACAATAGTGAATAGTGCAGTAGTGAAATGAAAAACTTAGTTTAGAATTCGAATATATGAGGGAGAATCAAAAAGCAAAGGCAGGTTTTAAATGAAACCGGACAGCAAAAGACAAAACAAGGAGCTCAGACGTCCGTCTTCTTCAGTGAAGAAAAAATTCAAAAGTCAGTACTCCCCCAAAGGAAATCATTAACATTCGTGACCTGTGCTGGCATAATGAGTCGGAATGAGGACATTTTCAAAAGTGAGTTATTGTTACTTCCACGTTGTCCATATAAAGACCTTCAAAATGAGGCATGGTTTGTTGAAATCGGACAAAAAATGACCGCCCAGCAACTAGCCAATTTCGTTTACATCTAATGGGGTTTGGAAACTCGCTTTCCGTTGGTTCATAAAAGCGTCATCGGGAATTCCATGTGTGTTATCAGGAAGTAGAAGAACTACGCTTCACAACGATACCAAACATGGTTAGGTGATTCCCTCGTCTCGCCGCGAGCCTGCGGTGAAAAACACGGATTTATCATGGAATATTATGACAAACAACTAATTAATGAAGCCATGCGAATGAACATAATGAACAAAACCTTAAAATAAATGTAGTTTGGGGTGTTTTCTTGCTGTTTTATCATGGGGATCAATAAATGAAGGCTTTATGCACTCATTTTTGAGAAAATCTCATATCGACCGAAACCATGTTTTGCCTCTTAGCTCAGAATTAGCCTATGTGCATCCCGACAGCGTAATGAACTTAAACCTGCAATTCACAGCAAAAGAAGAGGAATGCTGTCCCAAACAGTCTTGCTGCACCATGACATCATACAGCAGAGGCGACAATGGAGAAAGTCCAATGGCTCGGGTTCCACATCCTCCTTACAGCCCGGATCTGGTGCCAACTCATTATCACATCTTTGGTCTGCTGAAGGAGGCGCTGCGAGGTCGCAGATTCACCTCTGATGATGAAGAAAAGGAAGTGGTGCTCACCTGGCTTCTGGAGCAGCCGAAAAACTTCCTTCTCTCTGAGGAAATACAAAAGCTAGTCGAATGATACAAAAAGCTGGGAACTGTGTGGGAAGTGTTCAATTTCTCACAGTTACTTCTATTAAAGCCATTATTTGTATTTTTGCCTTTACTTTTTGATTCTCCCTCACAAAACCTGCAAATCACGAAATCCAACCTGGACTAAGCTTTGCTGAAAGAACCGTCTTCGATTAAGGAGAAACGCAGCATTGTGTGCTTTGGCAAAGTAACTCATAATCACCTTCATACTCACAGTAATGAAAAGTAAATTTGGGTAATGACTGACGTTGAATAAGAGCTGTGTTTTTAATAAAATAAGGATGGTTTTTTCTTGTGGTGCCAAGAAACCTGATTTTAAATCAAAGCATTCTGAAGAACAAGGCAAGGTACTGTTTTAAACTAACAGTAGCTAAAGATATTCTTTCACATTTTCATTCTTTTTTTCTTTTTTTACCCCTAAGTCCACAAAACAATAGTTTAAAATCATTGTTATAATTATGTGGTGCCCTCCAAAAATATTGGCACCTATCATGAAAATGAGTGGAAAATATATATGTACACATCTAATCATCACCCCCGTATGGGCAGGAGGTAGCTCAGGGGGTTAAGACGTCAGTCTACCAATCGGAAGGTCGGGAGTTCAAATCTAAGCACTGCCAAGTTGCCGCTGCTGGGCCCTTGAGCAAGGCCCTTAACCTGCAAATGCTCAGTGGTATAAATAAGATAAACGTAAGTCGCTCTGGATAAGAGCGTCTGCCAAAATGACTGTAATGTAATGTAATGTGTGTTTCTTCCCAAAACTGTTACCACCAAGTTGGAAGCACACATCTGTATAGGATGTCTCTGTATTCTGTAGAATTACAATTTCCCTTCACTGGAACGAAGGGGCCCGAGCATGTTCTTGCATGACAGTGCCCCTGTGCACAAAGCGAGGCCCATGAAGACACGGTTCGCCAAGGTTGGAGTGGAAGACCTTGTGCGTCCTGTATCTTGACCCCAATAAACACGTTTGGGATCAGCTGGAATGCCGACTGTGTGCCAGGCCTCCTCGACCAACATCTGCGCCTGACCTCAGTAATGTTCTTGTGGCTGAAAAAGCCAATCCCCACAGTCATGCTCTAAAATCTAGTGGAAAGTCTTCCCGTCAAATCGGAGACTAAACCTGCATAGGGACGTTCAAAAAACACATATGGGTGTGAAGGCCAGGCGTCCACAAACTGCAAGTAAGTCATTGTTTGAACTCACGGGGAGGGCACATACTTTTATTTAGACGCAAGGACATGCATTACTAAGCCGTGTTTTTAAATGTATTGGCACCAAACCATTATTCCTTATATACGTTTTTTTTTCTTTAAAATAATTTAAAGCGAGAATACTGACATGGTCGAACTGTCTCCCTTGGGGAATCCTACAACAAAGTTTACTTAGATTTTTTTTTTAGAAAGCTCTTTTTAGAACCCATCACTGTATAAAGAACGCCTTTTCTAACAGTGTACTCCTCATGAGAATAAAGATAAATAATTCAGATAAACAGCTTTTACACTCCCTGAGCAATGCTTCTGATGGCTACTAAAGCGCACACAGCGTGTATATTCCCCCTTGTCTACACCTAAACTAACAGGAGAACAGCCAGCGGAAAGCCAAACAGGGGTTTTTAAATCCAAACCAGTGCATCAGGCCTTCGTAGTTGTAGCGGCTGAATGTATGTCTCGGCATTCCAGCAGGGATGAGGATTACCGCCTGCACAAACACACACCCTGCAGCTGCTACTTTGCCAATGCCAATCAATCCATCAACAGCAAATTACTACACAAGACAACATCCTGGGAGGCCAAATCTCTTTACTAAGAACATACGGGTCCCGAAAGGCCACGCAATTATGGTGGCCTCTGTTCAAAGCAAATAACAACATAAATAATAGACTGGCACAGAGGTGAGATACTGATCAAAGCAAGCATGCATACTGTGTAACGTGGGTTAAAAGCAAACCTCTGATCTCTATACTGGAACTGATTAGTGCACAGATGAAGACAAAGAGCCATGTATATATATATGGCTACTTCAGTCTCATGAGAAGAGTTAAAGTGTAGAGTCTCATGAGAAGAGTTAAAGTGTAGAAGCCAGCCATGCCAAACTACACAGCAATGGAAAAGAGAATGAGAAAGTCCAGGATAACCATCTGTGCCAGTTTTTTAACTCGCAGACTGAAACAGCCCTCTAGTGTTTCAAGCCAGAGGCACTGAGGGTAGGGCTGAGCAATAGCAGGATATGATATCTGAATATCTATATCAGCATCAGTGTTTTTAGAATGCTTTTGTTACTTAGAAACTGATTGGACATAAAATATATTTTTTTCCCCCCGACCATCTGTTTCACTTTCCGTCTTTTATGTCACAAATACCTGATATTTAAAAAAAAAAAGTTTGAGAAGTATCTGTGAGCATCTGTAAGCAAAACGTCAGCAAAATTATATATCGTGATTCTATATTTGTAGGAAATTGGGATGTGATTTGTTTTTTTGCCTTATATATCACAGTGCTGATTGTCTTTATTCGTCTTCTGCCACTTAATCCTGGTCAGGGTCGCGGGGGGAAGATGGCGCCAGCTGGCGCTCTGGTTTTGGGTGTAATTCAAATGTTTATATCAACGCACTCGTTCGAATATGTGATCGTTCCCATAGTGACGGCTAATTCACAGGGAATCGCCACGTGATAGGAGCCTAACGATAAACTGATCTTAAAAACGTGTTATTTAACAGAAAGGAGTCTCCAATGTCAGCATTCTGAAACGGGCAGGAAATTTTCCTTCACTGGAGAGTGTTCCAGGGTTTGGTTTTTGTCTTATTAAATTGATGAAGAAAAAAGAGGCTGGTGAGGGAGCGACTGTTTATAGCTGCAATAACCTCAAAGTCAACAGGAAGTAATTTGTCCATAAATTGTATGTTCCATAATACGGAATGTAACTATGAACGGCTAAAAAGAAGCATGATGTGTTTTTCATTAATCAGGTAAAAATTTGAATGATTGGCAAATTGCTGTGGTTTAAGAAGAATAAAACACATTGGGACACGCTGCTTTTAGAAGATAATCTTCCAAGACTTCGGAATTGGTAATAGTATCTCTGCTTTGTGGAGGTCTACATTTTGTCACTCCATTACACCCCGGCGTGTGTGTGTATGTTTGTGCATTAGGGCTGTGCAATATCATACTGTCCATGATGTACCGATATAATCCCTCCCCATGATAATCGCCTCGCCATGTTGGCGTTATAGTTGATGACGTGTCACACCACAACATCCCACGACTCTTCACCATCTCACACGCAGAACAAGGACAAGCATGGCATGAGGCAGAGTTCCCATCTTAGACAAAGAGGAAGAATTAAAACCGAAAAAGGCGCTTCCTCTGTAATATGGAAATAGATTATGAATCCTGCATGATGAGTTTGTGTTTGGATGTCCACTGGAATTTTAACATGTGATTAAAATCCATAATGTATTTTTCGTGGCCTTCTTAATCGGTACAGTTTAGTATTTGATGACAGTCAGGATTAAGTTCGACTTTTTCAGATCAATGTTTGTGTTTGCACGGCTCTCAAGACTGTACGCTGGCGTGACTTTGCATTGTTGATCGAGATTCGTTTCATGTCATTATTCATATTGCTACTGCAAAAAATACTATAAAATCTCATGATGTAGCTTTTTTTTTTGTTGTTGAGATTTCGCCCATTCCTAGGGTGCACGGAGCGGAAATTCTGTGTGGGAGAGTATGAGGTGTGTGAATATCTGCTTGTGTGGGATAACAGAATCCAGATCATGGGTCAGAGTCTTGGCGGCGCTTGTGAGTGTGGCACTCCGTCTTTTCCAACAGCGATCTGATAAACTGGCGCTTTTAACGACTTGGATTTGCTCTGAATGCTGTTGCTCTGAGTGTAGCTGATGAAGACAAGATGGTGTCCTGGCTGTGAGTTCTTGTGCTTCCTCGGAAATTTGTGCTTTCATTCACACCGATAAGAACGGGTCAACCAGGCTGACGATGCTTCAAATAACCTGCTTCTTGCAAATGATATACTGAAACTGGATCAGATGTGAAATCCTCTCTGCTCTGTCATCTAAACAAAACGTCTGCCTCAGAGAAGCTGCGGTGACTCTTGAACGTGTCAGATCATCATTCACTTTGAAAGCTTGTAATATGTTTTATGGTGATGCATAATAGCTTTGATATTTCATAACCTTTTCTGACATGAATGTAGTGTCTAGAAGGATTTCAGAGCAACTGCAAATAATATTACCCGAGGAAAAAGATCAAATGAATAATTCCCTAATAATTTTAAATCTAACATATATATATATCTTTTTTCTTTCTTTTTTTTTTACTCCTCTTCACATTCCTCCCTCTGCATGTCTCATTCTGGCTCCATCTTACTCATGCGCCTCCTCCCAAATGATCAGTCACCTCTGACTTGCTGACTCAGACCAGCACTTTCCAGCACTTGTCTCTATTTTTTTCCCCTTGCTAAAAGCAGACATTTGGTTTTTATGTCCACTCATGAGTTCTATTAGAACAGGGGCTGCGACCGGAGGAAGAAAGAACAAAGATCAGGCCGATTATCTGAACGGATAAACAACAAGGGAAAGCAACAAGGGTGAGGCCGAGGGCAAGCGACAGGCTGAGGGGAGCTGAAGTGGCTCGATGGCTGATGCTAGACAGCTGCTTCGTGTCTGTTTAGACAGACGCATACAGAGGTCTCCAGCATGCGTTGCGGACTTTGGTCGGAGGAGCGGATATAGCATGTTGCGCAAGCGCATTTTTTAACTCAAGACTTTGTCTTTTGAGCGTACTAATGCAGGAAAAGCAGCTTAAAAGAGCTGTCATACGCACCTGCCAAATTAGTCTTTATTCACGTTTCCTCAACAGTGACAAAACTTTATCTATACACCAGTGTTCCCTACTCATTCATACGTGTTGCAGTGCACATAAGAATAGTGGGAGGGAAACCCCATTATTGTAAAAGTGCAAAAGCCAGACGGAACGAATCACTGTTATATGTGTGAGTCTCATGAGAATTTGGGATTTTTGCTTAGTAGATCGTGCTTGCTTCATGGTTTCCACCATCTAAAACCCCCAGGTGCACTGATTATTTTTATGCTCTTTCCACTGGGCCTTGGCCACTAGCTCGTTCCACACTGAAACTAGTCAGCATGTCAGCTTGCTCCCTCCTCTTGTTTGAAACGTTTCTGTTGGTGACCCCGATCTGGCTTCATTACAGTGTTTACCCATTTTTTTTTCTTCGACACAGTCGAAAGGATGAGGATGTCTCTGGAGCCTGGCCATGAGGCCAACTGTCAGCGGACTGTTTCAGTAAAATGACTGCTCTGAGATCAGCTTTCAGCACTGTGGGCTCTGAAATCCAATCAGTCTGAAGGAGTACGACCGATCCTGGATCAGGAAGAGAGAAATAAGAAATCATGGTGTTCGGGATCATGTTCATGTTCTTCTTGCTCCATCTGCATTTCATAAATGCTTCTGAGTCATGTTTTGGCCCTTCATATTAGGAGTAAATGTAACTTTTTTTCTTATATATCATGGCATCTAACTGCACAGAGCTCCGAATGCCTTCAGCGAGTCAGACTGCAGTACAAAGGGTGGAATACTACTACACTGTACTGTAACAGACGTGAGTAGCCTGTGCTTGTCCTATTACACAACACTGTCTCTTGCTGCCAGACATCTGCTTTTATGCTGAGAATGTGTGTGAAAGGGTCTGAAGAATTAGGAACAGCCAAACCCAATTGGCAATCAACACCATTTGCTTTCCAGCTAATTATCAGCTTGGAATATAGATCGATACATTCAGCTCCATTCATGCTCTATACCAGATTTCTGCTTTCTGCTCTTCAGCTGCTTTTTTTTTTTCTTTTCGCATTAAAATGCCTTCTACTCTAGACTGCGTGGAATAACCTCATGCTTTAGTGCCAGTGGTAATTTAGCAGAACTAGTGTCTCCAAGTAATTTTCCATGAGCTTTTAATGTATTTTTTCGGCCGCAACTTTATGATCAGGAACATATGTGAGCGACGGGGCGGCCAGGTAATTCCGATACTTTACAATGTTTCGAGCAGCCATTGTGCCTCCAAACTTATCGGCACGCCAAAAAGTTGCCGTGTGAGTGTTATGTGCGTCATAACACACTTCTCGACATTACCACATGCAAAAAGAAGTATTTATAAAACAGCAGTGGACATGCGTTAAACTCTGCTGGAAATGATATACTGTTTCATCGATGTCACTATGAAAGTGAAAAATTCTCAGGAACAGAAATCCCACTTTCCTTGTTTAAAGAGAAAAAGTGAGTGTGAAGCGTCGCGAGACGACGTTGGAGTAGGAGCAACAGGCACGACGCCAGGCGGAGTCTCTCAGCATTCAAGTCGCCTGTCCAAAAAATGGCCGGCTGGAACCGATCGCTTCCTCTCAAGCTGTTCTGTGCTGGCCTGTTAATATGATCTAAAAAACACGTTTGATCCTTTTCTACACTGGCACGAAAGCTTGTCGGCTCATGTGATACCCCTGAAAAAATCGTATTCCCCAACAGCTGATAAACGACAAATTACGACTCACAGAGGAGGGATTTTAGAAATGTCATGATGCTTTTCGCATGACAGGGCAGTTTCACCCGAAGGTATGCAGCTGTGAACAGACTGACATCAATCATCAGTGACAAAAAGGTGCTGACTGAGCTGATTTTCCTTGCCAGGCATAATCAGTGTGCGAAATAATGAATATGTACTTTTCGCAATTTTATGATGTCATAAATTGGCCGCTGCGTTAGCGAACATGACCGAGAACACCAGTTCGCCGTATCTGGAGCCTGTTAGGCTTTCATCCAAACGAGTGAAGAGAAACATCCAGCGCAGCACAGACGTTCAGCTCTGCATTGGGATCTTTCTCTCTCGGATGAGTCAATGGGATTTCACACCGGGCTGAATCAAGGAGGGGTCCCTCTTCATGGGAAAAAAAAGCCAAACATCAAGTAACATGCAATCACTCTCCCACAAACCTGGAACACATTTAGCGGCTTTGATTTATCCACCGCAATACACATGCGTCTGAGAAACCGCTATAGCACAACATATGCTTGGGTTTCTGCCACAGCTGGGATCTTTGCTAGGAAAACTTATACATATAGGCCAGCGAGGGTGGGGTGGGGGTAGGGGAGCACCTGGAGAGTGACACCTGGAAATTTCAGAAGAGGTTCCTTACTTTTCGACCTGCTTGTCCCGGTAGTCCCAGTGGTCCCAATATCCCAGGGTCCCCCTGAAAAAGTAAGGACACAGACAGTATTAACAAAACATTTATAACTACCATGTCAATAATATATGACAAATTACACACATGTGGATGGTACTAATATAAGATTGTGCACATCTGTCTTTCCATTGATTACTATTCTGCAAGTCCCAGTACTACATATAGCCTAATGTGCTAGTGCTGCTAAATCAAGAGTCAAGGGGAAGTGCATACTTTTGCTCCATTTGGCGCTTGGCCAGGGGAGAGTCCAGGGTCCCCCTTCCTTCCCTACGACACACAGACAGGAAACAAATGATTCTTGTACGGGATACATGTGTAAGTGTGTGTGTGTGTGGCATGCCTCTGAGATATATCGCAAATGTGCATGCATGCTGTAATAGACAAAATAATAGAGGTGTGCTGCACAGAATAGACATAATATCTGCTCATAGAGCAGCTTCCACACATTGGAGCATCTACTGATTTTTTATAAATAAATATCCGCAGGCTATTTTTTAAGATAATGGCAAAAAGCACAGCATCAATCAGTGAACATAATCTCAAAGACAGTGCAACATGAAATTATTACTAGTACAGTTGATCCTCTCATTAACGGACTAACCGGGGGGAGAGGTTGTCCGTTGACTTGAATAGTCTGATGATGAGACGTGTTTTAGTGTGGGGGGTTAAAATAATGGAAATCCAAGGAAAAACACCACTAAGGTCCATAAAAGTGCTCCTCAAGTATGACACACGACAAGCAGCGTAACAACCAATATAAATAGGTAAGTACGTTGAGAAAACATTGAGGTGAAAAACACCGAAAAACAGTATAGCTTCACAACGACCACAGCTCAACCGACGCTCAAGCCACGGCCGCCTAGCGGACAATTGCTGAGCACCTGTTAAACTTTCGTACTGGATGTATACAGACCAGCAGATTTTGTCCGTTGCATCCGATATCCATTAATGCGGTGTCCATAGATGAGAGGTTCAACTGTATATGCAGTTACTATAACTTTACGTACAGGTATTATTACTACTTTTTATGATCGTAATAAGCCTTAGTATATAATAGAATCCCAATTCAACCACAGGATTGATGGATGATCAAATCTGATTGGTCAGAAGGTGCAGTACAGCTCTGTTGCGGTAGTTCCAGTTGCAAGGTTGATACTAGAGATGCATTTCTGTAAGAAAATGTAAACTTGATTGCACCACGGTACAAAAAAAGATGAGTGCGGCTGGAGACGTACGGATGTGCATGTCAGGTGAGGGGGTCAGAGCTATGAAACGAAGTTTGGTGGATCTCTGAAGAAGCAGGGAGTCTTTGCTTCCAAAGCTCCATGCATTTCTATGGGGTCAAAAATGCACTGCTGCCAATTGGAGAAAAATGGATGGCCAAAAAGGAAAAAATATACATGGGTGCAGGTCATAGCAGATTTCTTAGCTGTGTGTGTTAGGTGAGTTGTCCTGATTTGGCATATTATATTTGGTGGCTCTCTAATGAAGTGTGAGCAAGCAGGAAGACGGCATTGATTTCAATGGGGGGAAAATGCAATAAAGTCAAAGAATGAGTGAATATCTTGAAAACTGAGGGAGAGAAAATGGTCTGATGGATTTATTAACAAGATTAACAATTATCAATGCACTCGTTCTAAAGTCAGTTGTCAGTCATATGTTATCGTTTCTGTAGCAACACGGACTTTTATAGCCTACGTGCCACATACATGGATTAAAAAAAGTGTGTAATTGTTAAATCGATGAGGTTTTCAATAAGAAGGAGGTCCAGGGTCCACATGGAGGGCTTTAAAATGTCTCAAAATGCATTTTTTGTCTTTTTAACCTCAAAAAAAAAAGAGACTAGTGATTGAACAACTGTTTATAGAATCTTTACAGACTGCTTACTGTTATGTATATATTTAATGTAAGTGAAAACAGAGACTAGCTTCTTTCGTTAACATTGTCTAACAATAAATGCAAAATATGGCACTGTACTTTAATAAATAAAAATTTTGTTACCTTTTGCAAACTGCTGCGGTATAAGAGCAATTAAACTCTTTGCAATGCGCTGTTATCGGAAAATAATTATCACACTACCCAACTTACAGCAATGGTCATGTTTTATTCCACACTTGATGAAACCTTAATCTGACTTGGTTAAATCCAGGTCTGGTCTGATTGTAAGAAATTACTGATGTATGCTGGATGATGGGAAAACTGTGATTCATTAAAACCCCACAGACACTCTAATCTGGAACACTTGAGGTGGGAGATGATGGTCTAATGATTGTAAATTTCTAACAATTTGCTTGTCTTAAGCCCGATAAAAGGTTATGAAATCACAAACATGATTGGTAACTGTCAACTTGCTTAATTTAAGCCCTATAAAGGGTTACGAAATCACAAACATTTCTGTTCTCTGTTTCTGCACTCAGCATTGTTCAAAATTTGTACCATTTCTATTGAACCAAACCATTCGAACCATGGCCAAAGCGGCAATACTAAAATTATATCTACCATATACGCTGTGTTATAAACGATCACAGCATAAAAATGTTGTTCACACCACAGGATTTGCATTATGTTCATTCCAAAGTCCTTCATTATGAGAGCTGCAGGCTGCGAACATCTGTCACCTCTTTGCTACTATTGAGAATCTCCAGGGCGGTTTACAGCGACATGGCTAATAAACGCTCTCGAACCCAACCGTGGGTATTTACACAAGAGTGTGGCCCATATATGCCTGCAAGAAAGAGCTTACAGTAAGCTCTCCAAAGACACTGGGGATCACCAGGCACATTCTTCTGCCTTTTCAGGCAATGGGTGGCAGTCTGAATTAGCGTCCATGTCTCTTCACAGCATTCATGTCTTACTCAATCAACCTCACAACAATGCTAGAATGGTTACTGGTCATATTTCATACCTATTTCGGAAGACATTTCAATTGAAGGTGACTGATTGGTGACACAGTCACATACGTGCCTCTCATTGTGTATATGGCCTATAATGTAGTCATTTTTATTAGTGTTATAGAAGCTATCACCACTAAAACCTTTCTGGCTGATTACAGGTTTTTGACCTGGAGGCATGGGTCTTTATTTCTGTCTAGAAAGCAACTGCACACTTATTGGCTTGGATCAAGCCTGACCTATACTATTTTAATCCCCTGAAGAAGAAAGGAGATCTTGACAAATCTTGATCTCTGTGTTTGCTACAAGAAGTGGCTTAACATCAAAAGAAGCAGGTGTCGTCTTTGCTGTTACAGATTAAATATTTCTGGCATATATAAACATACAAGGGAGAGTTAAAAAGCAAAGGCAAAATTTACTGCACCAGAAAATGCCTCTCCCTTCATGTCCCAAAAGACCGACAACATGATTTTCTTGGAGAAGGGCTGATTTGTGAATTTCTTCTTCGCCGGGGAAGACGGATGTCTCCGCTCCATGCTTTGTCTTTTGCTCTCCGGGTTATCGCGTAATTTCAAAATTGCCTTTACTTTTTGATTCTCCCTTGTCCTTGGAAGGACTGGAAATAAGACGGATGAATGGAACTAGCAAACAAAATCTGTATGTAATCTTTAAACCTAAGGGAAACGTTCACCCTGAAATACATGAAATATATGTTGAATTATGTGTAATGTGCTTAGAGATTCAGGTGATAATTTGTTGAATTATGCTGTGTTTTCATTATTTAATAGTGTTAGAAAAGAGAAGGCTAGCCTCTTGTTTTCCTTATACTCCATTTTTTTCACCGACATTCAATGCCATATTAATGAAAAAGCCAACACAGAGGTAGTGGAGAGAGCAAATGTTTCCGAATGCAATGCAGCTATAGACTAGATAGGGAAAGATAGGGATCTACTGTATAAGATCTATCTACACGCATGACGATGTTGATCGTGATAACAGCTTTGAAGGTTAAATCCCTGGAAGCTGATCTGTTTGAGGAAAGTGTACAGATGATGAGGTGAGAGAGCTGGATGGACGAAAGGACTAAAGTTCTGTTGCATCAGTCAGTATTGTAATAGCGTTAGTCAGTACAGTAGCAGTGTGTTCACAGCACTGTGTTAGTTGAATATTGATCAGTTTGTCGATGAGAAAAAAATAAACCAAAAACGTTAGCTCAGATTTTAATCCTAGAATAAATCTTCTCCACCACAATAGATCATGTATTGATTCTAAATACTGATAATATGCAAATGGAATGAAGTGGATTTTTCCTTTAACTCCTTTAACCCCCAGTCTTTTATGGCAGTTACAGAATAAATTTATAGATGCTTTTCATATGAATGCTTTCATATGAAAAACTAAACAGGTGAGGCGTTACTGTATCTTAGGACCAGCGATAACACATGTTGCCTTTACTGTGCTAATCAACTCAACAAAAAAAAAAAGACACCTACTGGCTACCATTTGTTTCCAGCCCATACCAGACATGCAGCAGTACAAACCTTGAGTCCCTTAAGCCCTGGGTGACCCGGGTTTCCATGTGGACCTGGAGGACCCTGCAACACAAGCAGACAATCACATTTTATTTGTGCCATCACCTCTACGTTTACACTGCTGTCACTGCAGGAAACTTAGTCTGGGTCGTGAACCTTCACCTGGGTTATTGTTTTCCCCTTGAGGAGATTTATAGGAGAAAAGAAAGGGTGTAAAAGGCATGGAGTGTAAACAGTGTCTGGTCCTGGGGTCGTTTGTTTAATGCTGACGTGTGTGATTTTCAAGCTCTGGACATATCCTGGTTACAGTGTGTGTAAACGCCACTGTGTGTGTTTGTGCTTTCCTGTAATGCCATTAAGGATTGTCAAACTGAATGGATAAAAAGCTTTAAAGAATTGTAATCTAGGCTGGAGTATAGCTGCTCCTAAAGAAGAGACCTAGAGGAGTGAACTGTAGAAAAGTGACTGGGACTTTCAAGCCGGCAGGTCTGATTAACACAGTATTTATAGGGCGACATGACATACGGCTACTTCATGGACTACTGACAAACCGGCATTAACTTTCATCATGACTTATTCCAAATGGCTTGACTGTCAATTTCAACAGGTCGGTTATCAATATAGATTTAGGCATCATGCTGGTATGACACTTTAGTCACATGATGAAACACATTATTACACTTTCTGGACTGACTCATGGTAGAATGTTCTAATTATTAGCATACTGCAAGCCATATTGTAAAGTACCTCACATTATACTGACTCTGACATTCCAGTAGTATAAAGGCAGTGTCAAAAGTGTCACAACACAATAGATCACGTCGATAAAAATCAGGTGTTATCTTACAACAGTTGAAGACTTTTCGGAATCTTGGAAGTCTGTAATTTTATGAACTAAGTGCATGGCAAGAGTGTGTTTACGCTGTATCCAAGTCCACTTGTGCAACTTTTAAAGGTGTTAAAAAAGGTCGCAAATCCGGGCGCATGGTTCAAAAGGGTTTTACTAAGCCTGTTAATTAATCATGGGTGTGTTTTGGGTGTAACCTCGCAATAAACCAATCAGAATGTCATCTCGTGTTCCATTTAAGAGCCAGATACACTTGCACCTTGGAGAATTGCTATAATAATGGCAGATTGGCTAGGCAGTAAGAAAGCACCTGCTTCTCTGCAGGGGAAATTCATCTGCTCGTGTGAGAAGTGTGCCCAAATCGTGCAGTCGCTGTCCCCTGCCTCAGGATTGCAATGTGCCAGCAATGTGTCTGGGAACACCTCATTTTAATACCAGCAGCCCCTGGGTGCTCAAGTGGGCACATTTGTTATTTTAACAGCGCTTGCACTGGACGGGAATATGTGTATCTTGCTTCGTGCCACTTTGTGCTGAGTTTAACATAGGGTATGTTTATGTATGTTCATCTTCATTCATTCATCTTGAGGACGTACTTTATCCTGGTCAGGGTCATGGTGGATTCAGAGTGTATCCTGGGAGCGCTGGGTGTGAAGCAGGGACACCCCAGATGACTCAAAGGAAAAGTGAAATGTGCGTCGAAACTCCACAGAGACATTAAGTCTGAATTACCATCTGTGCCCCTGGGCATTCATAGGTTCATGGACTTTGTCAGTAAGGGCCTACAGTATATAAGTGCCATGTAGCTCCATGACCACACGTTACCCAGACCTGTTTTGCAAAACAAAAGCTTTCCCCTTTAGTTGCAATCTATATTTAGCTAGCCCTAGGAACAACACCATTTAGTAAAGTGTTACCCAGGTCTCTATTTTATCCGACGCAGCTTGAATCAGCAAGCATGTGGTTTAGGATGCGAAATATTTGCGCACCAGTTTAGTCCACAGTTAAAAGCTTGCAGAATGTTTAGTTTATAGGAGTAAAACATGTTTAATCGCTTCCATTCAGAGCCGCACAGGCACAGGCGACGCTGTCATAACACGATAGCAAGGTCCTATTTTCGAGAGCTTTTCGAAACACCATGTTAATAGCAGTCAAGGTCTTGTCGGTGATATAACCTGATCACAACCCTGGTAATAACCATAAAAATTCTCCTGCCAAACTTTTATAAAAGGGTAACGTGTGTAGACGGTTGCTTTCGAGTGTCACCAGTTTGCATTCGGCAAACTCGCAATTTCTGAAAATACGCTTCTATCCAAACAGGTAAATAGTCATGCTTTAATTGCTGCCTGGACAAGTTTGAGGTCTTACGTCAGAGCACGCATCACTCTCGGCTCAAACTCTCGGGGGAGGTTAGATCTGATCTACACTCTCTGCCTGTGTGAGCATGAACAATTCCTGTACTCCATATGCAAAATGGCCCTCTGTTTGTCTTATGGCATATGGATGTGATTTTCTGCTTTCAGTCACCTCTCCCACACACGAGGCAGAGAAAAAGACAGTGTGAAGAGGAGATGGGGAGAAAGTGAAAGATGGAGAACATGCTCTGATGGTCCTGACCTACATAATAGGCAAGAGGAAATGAAAGCAACGATCACTAGTGGCTGTCAAACCAAACAATTTAGGTGATGCCGAGGCACTATGGGGGAAGTGTTCCCAGGTTTCTCTAGTACAGAGGTTTAGAACCAAGCAGAAAACAGAGATCAGCATGTGATGAGGAGCACCACAAAGAAGGTTTAGTGTATACAGCCGTTAATTCTCCTTGTCCTGAACTGTTCTGGCCCAGACATGAGAGTCATGAGTGAAGCACTTTTCCATTGCTGACTCTGCACATAGTCGCCATATGGAGACGCTTACCGGGAGCTCATCTACAGATTTCCGCCTCTTTATTCAACAGTTCGCCACACTGCTCTACATACTGCAATTTGCTTGTATGCCGTGCATGTGGCTGCAGTTAGCCAGCACACCGAGCCAAAGAGAAGGATCTGGTTTTAAATTATGCTTTTTTCATGGCATGACAGCGCTTGAGAAAACATAACGGGCCCATGAGTGATGAGCCTTTTACAGTGTTGAAGCGGAAAAGGCCTCCCATCTTGCAATGTGCTCAGGTAGGAGTGTGAGCTGACAACCGGGCATCTCGTTTCACCTCGTATATATTTCACTGGTTTGCTTCTCCAAATCCTTTCATGTGCGCACCACGCTGCTTGCTGTAGGGCTCCTAAAGCACCCGAGGGAGACTGCTGGTCTGGCTTCTTGGAATCTAATACAAAAAAAGTGATGGAAAACGGACAACTTTTTTCCACTTCCTCCAGAATTTTGGCTCTAAACATTTTTCTCCGAACTGCCTAATCTTCGGAAAGCCATTCAGGCTGGCACAGGATGTCAAGCGTCATGAGAAATGGGACCAGATGCCAGGTTTACAATGGTAAAAAGTGTGCTGTGTATATGGAACACCGTACTTTACAAGTGACACATTAAGTGTAAACATGCCACATGACCCAGAGACCCACTTTTATCACATTAGACAGCCGGTTGGGACAAGCAACAAGGAAAGAGTCTACCATAATTAACAATGTATGTACTGTATCAAGTCTTGGCAAAGGCCATTATAAAGGACGACAGTGATGTTCTCCAAGTGATGGTGCAAAAAAAATAACAAAACGCATTGCCTTAAATCACATTCAAGTCTCACTTAGTCAAAAGGCTTGGGTTCGAGCCTGCACGAGAGCTCTGATGAAGACGGAGAGGAAAACCGCATTCATGCAGTGCTTTCGCATTTCTCGCAAAACTCTGTTATGCTCATAAACGCTCGATCCAAAAGGAAAAGAAAAATCTGTAAATCTGCCCATAAAAGTGAAATGCGGTGTATGGCAAACAATATGCTGAACAAACGTAGGAAAATATCACAAGTCAAGAGGAAGCAGAGTCTGCCAATGTTTTTGAAAAATACAGAAAAAGCAGAAATTCTGGTTTCGAGTAATGTTTTTAGTAGTAAGTCAAGGCCATGTCCAATGTTTGTAGAGACATATCTCGTGCACTAGTCCCTGATTCACATTGCTAAGTGATAATTAAAGCACATCCCCTGAGTAATACTCGGTCTAGACTTCACCCCTGGGGTATCCCTTTGGAAACATCTCAATAAGAGCAGTGATGAGGAAATTGCGACTCAATACTGAAACAAGCAGCATTTCCCATATTTAGTTCAAATCAACCGATACATTATGGCTACTCTAAATGTTAGTAAACTGTCAGTAAACACTCTTACTTCACTGGTAAATAATACTGATAAATATTTTACAGGATGTCTTGGCAACTGCTGGAAAGCACAGTCTAATCCAGAGTTCTGGACGTTAACACGGTATGACAGATCCCAGCATCAAAAGAGCTACAAGTTCGACCCAGGCGCTAAGTAACATTTCATCTTGCAATGGTACCAATGTTAAAGATCCACCATATAGGATTCAGGTGATTGCAACCAACTGAATGTCCCTCTCTTCCCCCTCCCTTTCCAAGCGTGCATTAGAATGTATGGTGTCCGTTAGGTGCTCACAGGGTACTTCCAACCACTTACATTCATCCTCCTTTGCTTTTTCTGTGCTAAATAATAAGTACGATCCTCCACTGTTAAACATTTTGGGTTCTCAAATTTGTTAGCCAGCACCAGCAAGCACCGATTCCTCTTGCGGTGCAACATGGCAGCTCTGGCGAAGTAAACAGGTTCCCTATGTAGATATAAAGAGCTCATTCTAAGCTTATTAAAACACAACGATTTGTAGTTACAGGTAATTAAACACTAATTCACTGAGACCATATTTGTGAACGTTATATTCCATTTCTGCTGTCAAATTTCAACTGTCAAGATGACAGAGTTTCTGAGTGTAAAGTTTTTCTTCCTACCTGTCAAAGACTTCATTATCTGTGCTGGGCCGCTAGAAGAATGTAAGCACCACGCTTTCAAGTTTATTCTCGTACACGTTCCGTCCCCAGTGCAACCCAAAACAACAAAACAACATCCCAAATTCATTATTTGCACTTGTGATGAATTGCTGAAACCCAAAAAAGAAAACTGGCAGTAAGGCCAACATGAACCCTTTGAGAGAAATGGTTTCAGTTAAATAAACTGTGTCTTCAAAGCCATGTAAATAATTAGGGTGCCGCCATGTGCATTTGATCCACATAAGCACCCCATCTGCGCTCTAATTGTACTCCAAACTCTCCATACAGGGTAAATACCAGAGCTATTTTTAGCCGAAGAATTGTCAACAAAGAGGGGCTTCGTTTTTAACGTCACCTTTCAGGCTTATTGATTCTTTACCTTCAACGAATCTGCAGTCCTCACATTAACTATTTATCTATCCAACCTCCCCAAAGCCCCGTCACCATGCTCTCTGAGGAACCCCAAAGCTGGTGAACACAAGCAAAGCTTTAAATGCCTTTAATAAGATGACCACAAAGGCTTCTTTCTTCTGTTTAGCAGATTGGGTTCCCACAGTGCAGCCCTGAGAGGCCCCGTGAAAGGGTTACGGCAGGTATCTTACACACGCAACCTTCAGACTTCAAACCTGCACACTGGGAGGCTTCTACAAACCGCAGACCTTACTCTGCTCTTCCCTATTCACTGGTTATCACTTTTTTTTTGGCTACTTTTCCGTGTCAGCTCGAGTGCACCCCGTCGTTCAAACAAATGACGACGAACCAAATACTGACAGATTCTGAAATTCACAGGGTTATTTCCAAGGTTCTGATTTTCACTCCAATGACAACTTGTAATCAAAGAGTTCACATTAAATTAGAAAAGACTGCAAAATAGAAGTACGTTCATTAGTCATCCCAGACTCTTGGACCCCATAGTGCTGGATAGCTCAAGCTGTTGGTCAGGATAAATCTTAATCCATAGAACCTTTAAAACACAGATCCTGATTATGCGCGTGCTCTTAGACTTTAACAGGTTTATATCCAAGAAATGAAGCAAGGTATCATCAAAACGAAGTGTCTCAGAGCATTCAGGATAACGTTAATGCATTGGTCTTGGCAATGTGTCGATTTTATCCCATTTCCTGTAACACTAAAAACACAATATTGTTTTAATTGATTTTAGTAATGATGGCGCACACTGTTGAAACATTACATCTTTTTACGTTGGAACGACTAAGGAACAGGGAGGTGCGGCAAGAAGGTTCTGGATTCGCACCTGCTGGCCGACTGGATTCTTTCTGTGCTGAGTTTGCATGTAATCCCTGTGTCTGTATGGGTTTCCTCCGGGTGCTCTGGTTTCCTCCCACAGCCCAAAGACATGCAGATAAGGTCAACTGGCCTAACAGGCATGAATGTGACTGTGAATGGTTATTTGTCTCTGTGTTAGTCCTGTGTTAGACTGCCGACCTCCCCAGGGTGTACACCGCCCCTTATCCGAAGCCAACTGGGATTGGCTCCAGCTTCCTCATGACGCTTAATGGACAGATGGATGGATGACGAAATAAAACATATGAGCTGGGCTACTTACCCGAGGCCCTCTTTTCCCTGGTAATCCTGTCTTCCCAGGCTCCCCTGGAGGTCCCTAAATGGCAAAAGAAAACCAAGTCATACTGTGATGCAGAGCAAGACTGTTAAATGTGAAATGTCTACCTGCTGACATTTAGTGAGTTCTCCCACAGGGCACAAATCCCTGAAATACATGATGGCGCTGAGCCACAGACAGTGAGGAACTGCTTCCAAAGTGTCCTAAATTTTTATGGGTTGAATGTTACCGTATCATGAAACAGTTTCATGATCTGGGTGCTGCTTCAGCAGTTAGTGCAGAAAGATGTGCTAACGAAATGAAAAATGATATCACATTCAAAACACGCCTTTTGATTTGTCCATTATGACTCGCTGTTTGAACACTAGCCCCCTGGGTGGTGGAATTTTCCTTAGACTATGTCACTTGTAGATTTAATATAGTGTAAGGGAGCCAACATGGGACTCCCCTTGTTGCCAGTAAACTGAGCCCAAACCCCTAAAGTTTTACTGAAGCCTGCCTCATTTTACTGGCAAACAACTCTGACTATAGCCACAAGCACGCTTGCTAATTATGGACATGATCTAACTTTAAACCGATTACACACGTGGAATAACTAAGCACCAAGGGGTCACATTTAACCAGAGGTCAGCCTTCAAACATTGGTTACCTTTATTCCAGAGACTGGTGTTTTGTTTTCACTTCTTCCATCAGAAAAGATACAGGAAGAGGGTTTATGCTTGAGGCCTGAATGTCATATTGCTGGCTAGACATTTTAGCTCAAGTGCCATAATGCAATTGTGGTTCACAAAAGCTAGTGGTACATCTAATGCCTTGTGCTTAACTGCAGTCCACATCCATGCATGTGGGAAAAATTTATTCGTCCTATGAGCTGTAAAACGGTTATTCTTTCAGGCAACATCCTACAATGTTCCGAAATTTATGTCTCTCCATCTGTCCTTCTCTAAACAAAACAATACCTGGTAATATTTCTCAACATCGGTAGCAAGAATCTGGAACGTTCTCAATGTTTACAGACTTCCTGGTTTCCATTAAGTAAAAAAAAAAAAAAAAAAAATCCCATGGGTTGACACACTTTATAGTCATTCTGTTCATCATCACGCATGTTTTTTTTTTTTATTTAAATGTAAATTTTTTGCTCAGACCATCACGTAAAGTAAACATGAAAGTCATGTAATGAATTTCACATTACACACGCAAGCAGTAAAGCTAAGAAATGTTTGGATATGCTGAAGGTTTGCCTAACAAGCTCCATGTTGTAGAATCTGCAGAGAGAGGCAAGAAGGAAGGGAAAGGAGGGGGGGAATGAGGACAGCCCCCAACCCTCTTCCACGTGGCACAGTTCCTCATTGGAGGAACAGTATTAAGATATCTCTCTCTCTCTCTCTCTCTCTCTCTCTCCATGAAAAAATGCAGAGATTAGGATAGAAAAAACCCCCACACAGCCTACAGTAGCTGCTCTTTCAGGGAATCTGGTTGTCCAGCAGTAAGCACTCAGCTGTGTGCCAATCACAGTGACGAGAACATCTGTTTCTCACTGATTTGGTTAATATGACAGGTAAGTCAGGATGTAAAACAGTGGCCTACTTTTCATACACAGCCCTCTATGTGTTAAACCTTGAATGGGAAGGTGTGTCGAGTATGGTTATAATTTTAGTCTGGACATACGATAACAGATACAGTGGTAGATATTATACTATAAAGCTCGAATTCCTATAAAGCACTCTTCTTTTAACAACGTTATCGCTTCACTCATCTAGTGTCGAGGTTAAGAGAAAGGCTGTGGTGGTTTAGGCCGTGCAGCATCAGGTGGCTGTGAAAGTTCCCTCAACCTCTGCCCAGTGACCTCATCATTCAGCAATGGGAAACTCAGTGTAAGCATCCTATAGCCAGATACATCGCCAGTCAATGCTGCACAACGTTCACAGGATTACTAAAATGGGCTCTGAACCAAGACCACCAAATGTTCAAATGCACCCATGATGACACCATTGAAGTTTCCATCCAGGCCAGTACTATACTTTTTCATCCAGACAATAATGTTATTCCATTGATGAAAGCATGCTTAATGAGTGGTATTAAAACTGGAAGGAGTCCTCAAAAGCAAAGGATCTTATTAAGTGCTGCATCAGGATTACGTTCTGCTTGTTACTTAATCTAACCCAAACACCAAATATAAAGGTTAAAGAACACCGTGGGCGACCACAGTCAATAATTCACATTTTACAGGTTCTTAAAAATAAGCAAAAGTGCAAAGCCTGCCATCTGGATGCCATAAGACATGGTTTTGGGGTAGGAAAAAATGATCTACATACCATGGAGTGTCAGCTGTCTGTAGTACGTTGAATATATTATTGGTTTAAAAGCTGTTTTTGCAGTTTGCACTTTGAAGAAAAGGGTTGTGTGGTTTTGATGTTGATGTTGCGATTACAAATGATCATTTTACGGCCGTACAGGAAGTAACCCTACTGCCGACAGTATACTTTAAGGTCACAGACCTGTTTTGACCTTCACATCAAACTGGTATATTGTTGGTGACCAGAACAAATGATTCTGATATTCTATGTACAGTCATGGGCGAAATTCTAGGCACCCCTGGAATATTTCCAGAAAATGCATCATTTCTCCCAGAAGACTATTGCAAATTCCAGTTGAGAGGTGTAACAAGCTTGTTGATGGTTATAGGAAGTGATTGGTTTCAGTTATTTTTTCCCAAACGGTGTGCAAACAAATATTAAGTTGAGGGTGCCAATGATTTTGTCCGGCCCAGTTTTTGAAATGATATCAAATTTGTCTTTTTTCTCTGCTTTTTTGTGTTGGTCCAATGCACACAAAGGAAATAAACATGTTTATTTGTAATTGCAATAGTCTTCTGGGAGAAATGGTGCATTTTCTGGAAAAATCCCGGGGGTGCCGAGAATTTCAGCCATGACTCTATTAGCAATTACACGTGTGTGTTTTTTTGGTAAATAAATACCAGGTTATGTGGAGCATCCACCATAAAAGCCCCTCTGAATGAGGTTTTACAACATTGAAACAATATTAGTACAAGTGCATTAATATAAACTGATCACTGCCTGAAGTACTAAGCTGCTGTCAAAGAAAATGTATCAACATCCCACTAAACAGGATCAAGAATTGAATAATGCTAGGTTATAATAAGAGCCAGATGCCAGGTTTGCTGATGTGTCTGCTCACGTAGTTCTTTTAATTTTGCTCTTACCTATGCGCTTTTACCTTTGACCCTCCCTCAAAACGCTCCATTCTCCCAAAATTCACACTCCAAAGAATCTATCGCCTGGACGCCAATCCTGCAGCACAGATGCCAAAAGGCTGATGAGGACTTTTTATGTGCCAGATCATTTCTGACCAGAATGTTAGAACGGAAATTTCACATAAGCGTGCCTTGCTCCTGGGGAAAACCTTTTCCATTCAGTCAGAGGACCAAAGAACATAGAAGGATATACCTACATTTTTTTTTTAAAAACCCACATGTTTAAGTGCAATTTTTTGACAGTCTTTCATCATTTTTCATCTCAGCTTGTGTAAAAAGACATTTTTCTTTATTTCACAGAGATAGTATTAATTTACCGGTGGTCCTGGCTCTCCTTTTAATCCAGGTGGTCCAGCCAGGAGGGAAAACTGTGTCGGTTCCAGGTCAAATGTTTGAAAACCATCCGTGGCTGCAGGGGTGACGGGTACAAGGGAGTCGGGCTTGGAGAACCGAAAGGTGGTCGCCTCTGGAACAGATCTTTTCATTGCTATAGTAGTCAGCTGCCTTTTAGAGCTGGGCAAAACACTGGAAGGTTTAGTCGCTGCTGAATGTGGAACATTCTTTCTGGTTGATTTTGCTGTCACAGGCATGTGGTTAGCTTTTGATTTAAGGGGTTTTATAGTTAGCCCCTGTTTGAGACCATTCTGCTGGGTGGGCTTGGGAAAGCTTGGGGATGCCCTCATCCTAAGGAGAGGGGTAACAGTTGGTGTTTTGGCCTGTGTTGGAATCTGCAGAGTTGGTCTGGACCACCTCGGAGGCACCGTTCCATGCACGGACAGAGACGAGGAACCATACTGGGATGTCATTTGAATGGATGTATTAGGTCCTCCTGAGATTTCAGCATTAATCCTTGTTTTATCCTGTGACAAGCTGGGAGTAAAGCCTTTGTCGATTTGCTCAGTTATGGTCATTGGGGTCCGTAGGGTGACAGAGATATTGGCATCCTGGTTCAGCAGTGGTAAAAGTGGCGGTAGGTTTGCTCGATAGGTGTCAGCTTCCCTGCATTGCTTTTTAATGTACTTACAATAGTTGTGAGCTGCCTTGGCAGAAGGATGTAAATCAAACTGGCAGATGGCTCCTTCGAACTGCACTGAGTTCTGGCTCATTTTGCCTAAAAGAAAGGAGCCTTCTGGATCCAGAGTTTCCTCATTTTTAAAATGCAAATTTGCATGTACACTTGTCTTCCCACAAGAAGTATATAAAGTGACTCTTTGGGGTTGGATGCCCAAAGCCAGGTTGTGCCACTGGCCATTATGAATGTCATATTCAAAATATACAGAGTTCTTTTGGCCGACATAGACTACAATTTTCCCAGGGATGAACTGCACCCCCAGCTGTAGTCGCTTCCTCTTTGTCACAATGGTGAAGAGGAAAGCATTATTGATGCGATGTGAACAGATGCTGAAGATCAGGGAGAACTCCGTGCTCAACGGGACTGGCACCACGGAGCTCACAGGCACTTCGATTCGCACCCGCTGGGTGAGGATAACTCCCGACTTGAAGGAAATGACACCTGGCAGAGTGGATCGTGTCCCTGATGAAGGTCTTTTTCCCACCAGGCCCAGCTTTTGGAGGATATCCACATCTAAAAAAAAATACATACATATATTGCAATAAAATATAAAGCAAATCCAGAGCAAACAGTCCAAGCACAGCTGCAGCTAAAATACAGTATATATACCCTTAGCGTTAATAAAAGCATATGTGCTGTTTCATGACAATAGGTGACATTTAGGATGTACAAAATATGTTTCATACAATACTTAAGATGGCTAAAATATCTCAACATTATTCTGCTGTGTGAAATGCAAAGTGACATATAATACTGTACCTATATTTTGCTAAATAAATATATTTCCTGAATATAAAGCTGAGCTTTATACTGCGGTAATAAGTAGGAGTTTCAGCCAAGTGAGCAGTTTTGGAGGCAGATCTATGGAACTATGGAAATATTAAAAATATTTGTAAAATATTTGTCCTACCAATGAGGGCATGAGCAAAGCCAGTGTCATTTGACCATAGGTAGCCAGTGAGCCATTTCAAATAAAAACAAATATGGCGTTATGCCTAATCAAAGAAACATAGCTAGAAATTACACTTTTGACATTTCCCCCACTTCATATATCACTTTTTTCTGTAAAAGATGGTCAGTTGATTATGTAACAGCTATACATTTTGGCCTTGCGGCTCCACAAGGATAACAGACTAGGATATCAGGCCACCCTGAGAGGAAAAGAGCATTTATAAACTGGTCGGCTGAAACGAGGAACGTGTCCATGTGAGTGAGAGAGAAAGACAGAAAAAAATTATTAGATAAGATAGTAAAACCTATCATCTATAATCCTGAAATAGATGACAAATATCGTCAGCCAAACAGCTGAGAAACACCTGATATCTATTAAAGATGTGACATGATCCAGATATCAAGTGAGACAGGTCCTATTGTGAAAGCAAAACTTTCAGTACAAGAATTAGCGGTCAAACAAAGGAGTGGAACTCCGCCAGGCACGCTAAATTCGCAGCACTACTCAAAGAGTTCTGTCTGAACGGGTCATGCATAACATGACATGTTCCAAAGGCAGTGGAGGAGACATAAGAGCATCTGGGCTGCAGGTCCAGTTGCAGACACCAATGTTCCACAGAAAGTCCCTAGATTCACTGGAAAGTAAAGACCGCATTTGAACTGCTTAGCTCAGCGCTCCAAGTCTAAGAACCAAAAACACAAAGGCACTCTGTATGTCTTCACTAACTTCAGTCAAACCCGACGACTCACTGCTTTTTAAACTGGTATACGTTAAAATTGTTCATCTTGAAGCTAAGAATAAACGAGAATTCCTAGAACCTTCCCGAGCCATGGTTTACAAAGACGGTCTCATCATAAGTCATGTAGGGTTGGGGTCGTGGGCAATAGGGAAATTTCAGTCAATAATGGAAGAACATGTTCCATGCACTGTCCCACACATTGGAAAAAAAAAAACCTTACCCTTAGACTCCAAGCAGAACAAAAGCGTCTTTCAGGAGCTTTCATGAACATCAGCATCAGACATAACAGCTTATAGTGGTAGCATTTTAATTCTGTTAATTGCTTTAAGATGCTATGAGTTAGATTTTCCACTAGGTTTCATGGAGATATTCAAAAAAACCAAACAGAACTTGACGTGAAATGTTACACCATCACGGCAAAGCCAGACTATTTATTTGTGGTCTGCCATTTGACCGGCTGTGAGTCAACAATAATTGCTTTACTACTGGAGATATGACATATGAGTAGGAATATACAGTGCATTAGAGATAAGCGGAGCCAAATGCTCATTATAACAATGATATGACCCCCCACATGGGATACAGTATGCAAAGAACAGATGTGGAGATGACTGAACTGTAGTGTGTGGTGGGAAGACCATTAAGTCGTTAAGGTCTCCAACATAAGGTTAAAACAAACATAACAGCTTCAGTCAAATTGTCAAGAAGTCGCTTTCTAACCATGCTGATACTGTAAACTACTAGCTACTTATCTGTACAAAATATACAGTAATTAATTTAGGGGAAAAAACATGCTTAACACCCCTAGGTTCCTGATAAAAAAAAAAAATGGAAACAGACATGTTGACTTGGCCAGTCTTGTTCCTCACTAACCCTCAGAAAGAGCCACAGAATAATTCCACATGGACTGTTTTTCATTGTGGCCACAAATACAGAAATATCCACATTGGCTCTCCCTGTTGCCATCTGAATTTGAGCACAAGACTAGTTTCAGGTGAGTTTGAGATGGATGGATAACATATTCGTGCTGAAGCGAGGGCTTTTTAAGCTCCTAAGTTAAACAAATAGACTCAGAGCAGACCTGATCTGAGGCTTCTGCATAAATCAAACCACTGTTAGCACTGGCAAAGGTGGACCACAGTAGTCCACAGAAAAACAGTAGCACTGGCTGCCTCTCTGACCTCTGAATCATGGAAAACTTTCATAAACTTGTAATTTTAGAGATTAGCTTACTTGAATGATCACAGAAGAGTCCTCGATTTTAGCTAATAACAATAAAACACAATGGCCAATTTCAAGAGCAGTACAAGTCTGTTTATTTTTCATTTGGATTGCTAATTGCGTGCACCAAGACGGTATTATGCACATCAAATTACCGTATCTTAGCTAACCTAAATACGCAAAGCTACACCACTTATTATTTTATTATTATTATTATTATTTTCAGTAATCACTTTATCCTTGTTAGGGGTGTGGTGGATCCAGGAACATTACTGACATGCAAAACTCCATGCAGATGGTAACCTGAGCTCAGGATCACCTATAAGGTGGTAAAGCTAGCCATTGCACCACTGTGTGATCCAGGAACACCAAGCCTTTCAGTGTTTATGAATTCCATATATTAAATACAAATAAATTTTCTCACAAATTTCACTGAAAGTTAGATTCAGAGAGATAACATCAAAACACGGAGAAAAACAGACTGACCTTCAGACTGGACCTGGGCCAATCCTAGACAGCAAGTACAGTAGAGCACCGTGCAGAGAAATAAGATTCTCCTGTGGAAAAAAACAGAAAGTTATTCATTGCCCAAGATTTTTTAATAAACCTCGACACTAATGGAACTAAATTGTAGGAGCATTATTTAAAAAAAGAAAATCCTGAACATGCACATTCTAAGCCAAAGCAGAATCATCTGTCAGCCCCAAGCAGAAATCTTATTCCAGTCCCTTTGACTGCAATTCCATGTTTGTTCCTGGAACTGGAATGAAAAGAAAATGCGTTCACCTTTTTTTTTCTTTAAAATTGCATTTTGGACTCATCCTCTCTCAAATGCACAAACTCTTTATTGGATTTGGCATGGCAACGCATTCATTTCAGTGACGCATTATCTAAATTTGCTGTGAGCAGTAGTGACATCCAAACAATAGATTACACAGAGTCACTCAAGTGCAACTTGGTACAAATATATTTAATGTAAGTACAATTAAGCTTGCAAAGCTTTCCTGTCTTCAGGACACAGATCCAAGAACTTATAAACAAGATAAATGTGGTCCAATTTGGCTTGGGCTTTGGTACTAATTTGGTTTGGGTTTTTGCACATTCATTCTGAGGGCTGATGTTTAATGTTTAGTAACAGTAATGCTGCCGTAGAAGTTATTAATTAACAACCCAAATGATCACCCAGTGTCATGACCTCAATTGCGTTTTAGCAGAAAGTTGGAGCTGCCTCAGGGCTGCTGGTTCAGAGGGTCTTGAGAAAAGTAATTATGAAAGAACGAGCATATTTTAGGTCAAAACATGGAGGTTAAACCTTGGCCATATATTAACCTTTCAGCAAAATAATGAACGCAAACATACCTCCAGATTAACACAAATTGTTGTGCAAAGGCCATCTCAGATTGTGGCTTTAAGGCCTATTGAAAACCTATGGTCTGAATTAGAGAAGGCATTCCAGAAACACAAACACAGGAATCGAGTCTGAAAGGAAATGTTATGCATAGAGCAATGCCCAAAATCCCTCTGTAAGCGTCTCCATCTTCGTTACACGTTACAGGAACAGACTCAGTGCTGTTCTCTCCAAGGAGGTTTATTTTCAGGGTGCCAATAATTCTGTATCCAGCGTTTTGTTAGGGAATGACACCAATATTATGTTGCATTGAACAGAACTACAGAATATTGAGTCCCAGTGTGGTTCAGCTCAAAATACCAGTCAGTGCCTGCTTTATTTCTTTCATCTATTAATTTGACCTCCTCCTATTTCTGCCGTTGACTGTATTTTGCAATCAATTTATGCACAAGGGTCATGCATCCTGTGGGAATTTGCCTGATAAAAGTGTATTATGGTGACATCTAAATTACATGATTATTGTGGTAACACTCAGGTTACATGTGAACAACCAAATATCTTCGATTATGTGCACCTACACCCGTTCTTCTATGTCATATTCGGATAACAGCTAATCTGGCCAACAATAGCATACTCGGATGCTAGCACCAGGTGCTTCATAAAACCAAATAAAAGACGAAGTGTCAAAGCTTCCCAAAGGAACCAACAGCAGTGCTTAGCAGCTGCTCTGTCTTCATCCCAAATACAGCAACGGTCCTGAGTGCAGCCTCGTCCAGCCTGGACTGCGCTGCTACTTCTTTGAATGACTAGCCACTGTCCAGGACTCTCTAAGAATACTATAGAGCATGGCCAGCAGCACGTCCAGTAGTGTGAGCAGCCCTTTCTCTAAACTCTTCACATCTGCTGCTGTTCACAGTGCAGCCAGAGACTGATCAGCTGCCTCCTATTGAGTGTGAAACCGAGAGGAAGTGACCTGAGAACAGGTACTTCAACATACCAGTGACCTAGTAAATCACCAAGAGTGAGCCAATGCCTTGCACTGTATGGAGCAAATGTGTTTAAATACGTTTTCAATCTATTATTTTTATTAATCTATTATTTCATTTTCAATCTATTATCTTTACGCACAAAGCTCAAGTGAAAAAAATCAATCTGGACATGGGGTTGCTTTTCCATTCCCATTAGCTAGCTGAGACATTAATAGTTGATACGGAAAGTAATTTTGAGACTGGCACATCCTTGTGTATGCTGTCTGCCAACATTTCCCATTCCAGGTCCTGGAGAAAACTGTCTAATGAACGAACCTTTCACATGCTCTAACACACCCACACGAAGGGCTTATTCATTAGCCGATGAGTTGTCTCCTGTACCTTTGGGGCAGGAAAACATGTAAATGTTGGTTGGGGATTGGGAAACTGGCATACACCCTTTTGTTCAGTCATCCCCATGTCTTTTCTCACAGCTTCACACCTACCTGACTGCCAAAGGAAACGCAGGATCACAACAAGGTGTTGAAATCTAATGCTAAAGTTGTATAAGAGCAACAGAGTGATCTGGTTTTACAGATTCAGTGATTAATAGAGTAATACAGTGATCCAGGTTTATATTTCAACAGACTGAATTTTTTTTTTTTTTAAGGCTCCATTTAGAACGTTTCCAGTGTTACTTAACATAATTAACATTAGGTCTAGCTTATGTTAAACCTTCAAACATAAACAAGCGTTTCCTTCTTGAGGAGCATGAAAGAACAGTGCATTGCTGCTAACGTTCATTCATTCAGTAGGCATGTTTGCTCTGTGCTCTTCTGTATAACAACACAAAATAAATGTATGGAATGTAAAAAACACAAATGTAGCGTCATAGAAAAGATTATGACGCTAATCTTATGTAGCTAATATTCAGATGCTGTTGCATGTCAGTATGTCGACTAGCAGTTCAGAAGCCCACACTGTCAAAAAATAAAGGTACCAAACTGTACTTATCCTTGTTGCTTGGGCGCTACCATCAAGGGGGTCGGCCTATATATCTTCAGTTAGTGTGTATCTTTTACATCAGGATGCTGTACGTAGTGTAACTTTGCTTAGCTTTTAAAGGTTTTCCTTAAGGTTCACTTATGTACCTTAACCCTGGAAGACCCAGACCATTGAACCATGGGAACAACATCTCCATCGGCTAAAATTATCATCCAGACTCCGTGAACCCAAAAACAGGTGTTGTTATCGTTGTTGTTGTTTGGGGTTTTTTTAATAACCCGTTCCTACTACAGAACATGTTATGAAATGGTCCTTATGAGACCTCCTGGGATGTCCACTAACGTCCATCAACCAATGACTGACTTGAATATAAGGGTGAAATAAAAGTTAGGGTCAAATATGACCCCGGGGGCTACAGGGCTAGAGATATAGCGATAAACACTAGGGGTTATAGGTGTAGGCGTGATGGTGCTGGATCACACAGCAACAAGGCACAGTCCAGCTTTCTGCACGCTCCTGGGAGCCAAATGTTCATTTGTTTATTAATGACAGCTTCGGTTTGGATTTACTTTGGAGAAAACATCCGCCAACAAATGTTGTATGTCTGTAACAATTCTGAGAGAAGAAACCTTGATCTGCTAACTTCAGGAACATCAGTGCCCTGAATTGTATTTCTTTCTTTCTTTCTTTTTCCACCCCTGCTAGATCTCATTCATTCATTCATTCCTTCGGACATTGCCACACATGGGACAGCACTGGAAAGCAAGTTCATGCAGCTGTTCAGCATCAGCCTGGTGTTGGGTCAGGTATGACAGCAGGGTCAGCTAACCACCAGGTGTCACAGGGTGGACATGAGGACTTTGCACTGATATGAGATAAAGTTACTCGGATGAACGGATTTCGGTATAGTATACTCACCCCCCGACTCCAGCCTGTCTGAGTTTGGAGTGCGGGGCATTATCCGGCTCCATTGCGGTTACTTCATTCTTTTGTGAAAGGGTTCACTACGGCCAGGACATGCCCGCTGTGTGGGAACATTTCCATGCCCAAATATTCCTCAAGTTCTCGCCGAGGGTCTCAACTTAACGGGGAAGTGTGGAAGTGCGCTAGTGCGGCTACAGCTCCTACTCCCTCAGTGCCGATTTCCCCTTCACTAGCCACGGTACAGGGCTCTCCATGAGAAAACAAGCGCTCCACAAGACTGTAGCAAAAACACATAAGTCCATTTTGGTGAAGACATGGTTCTCAAACAAACACAAAAAAAACCCAGCCGAGAAGCTCGCGAGTCGGAAGCCACGGGAGCGTTAAGTGAAGGAGGGAGATTTGGGACTCGCCTCCCTCTGTCGCCCTCAGCTGAGAGACTGAGAGAAAGGCAAAGCGCTCGCCCTGCTCATACAAACTACTCAGAAGGTGTGTCTTCTTCCAAACAACCATTCATTCATTCATTCATTCAAAAGAGCTCTCGTTCTTCCATTTGACACTAAAGTTTTCAGTGTTTTCAGTAAACAAGAGGGAAGGTGTGAGGAAAGCAGTTTTCCACAGGCTACTACATCCATCAGGCTACATAGTCAAGGAGCCTAAACTAAAGGCTCTCAGATACTGTATATACTGTATATATATATATATATATATATATATATGTTGCCTCACAGCAAGGAGGTCCTGGGTTCAATCCTCAGGGTCGACCTGGGCGCCTTCCTGTGTGGAGTTTGCATGTTCTCCCCATGTCCATGCAGGTTTCCTCCAGGTACTCTGGTTTCCTCCTGCAGTCCAAAGACATGCACAGAGGGGATTAGGCTTATTGGCTACTCTAAATTGGGCGCAAATGCAAGTGTGAATCGTTGTCTGTCTTTCTGTGTGTTGGCCCTGCGGTGGATTCGTGGCCCTGACCAGGATTAAGCGGTAGAAGATGAGTGTGTGG
>JAQLOM010000014.1:6372354-6382487 GCA_030068315.1 Chrysichthys thysi
TTGTGGATATGTTTATTGATTAATAAGACTTTAATTGGGCAAATAATTTTTAAAGGTCGTGGGGAAGCTACAGCCAGTCCCAGCTGATTTCGGGTGAGAGGCGTGGAACACCCTGGGCAGGTTGCAGATTTATCGCAGAGATATACAGCCATTTGCACTCACACCCATGCCTATGGGCAATTTAGGTCCTGATTACACTTAGTTTTAAAATGCATCTTGGGTGATTCAATCACAAGTGGACAGCCAAGATACGTTTACACCTGTGTCCGTCACGAATCTCCAAGGTGTTCAGCTGACCACATATGCTCAGATTTCATTACAGCCTAAGTCAGCTTTCCTGTTACGCCCATGTCAGGAATGCATCAGCATCTAAAAGACACTAAAAATTAAAAAGATATGTGGTCAAATGTGTCCCGACCACCTTGGCAAGCTGTCCTGGTGGTTGTTTACATTTGTATTAAGCGGCGACCCGATCTCTCAAGATACACTTTAATACCAAGTGTAAACATGACATTAGAGTACCCAGTTGACCTAATTTGCATGTCTTTGGGATGTGGGAGAAAACTGGAGCACCCAGAGGAAATCCACATGGGTAGGAGAAGAAGACATAAACATGTAAACTTCACACAGAAAGGATCCAGGCCCTTCTTGCTGTGATGTGACAGTACTAACCGCTGCACCACTCATAAGCTACTTCCATATCATTATACATGTGAGTTGCAGATTACAGACATCAGTCTGAATTTGAAAATGAGTGCATATTAATGATGCTAAGTCTGTCTTCTGACTCCTGATCAGGTTTGCGGTGAATCCAAGGCACACTGCATGGAACCCCCATTTATTGTAGGGCACCATAAATACACACATTCACCCATAGGGCAATTTAGTGTAGCCAGTCCACCTATAGCATGTTTTTGGGAGCTGGGAGGAAACTGGAAAACCCAGAGGAAACCCACACAGACACAGTGTGAACATGAAAAACTCAATAAAGTTAGAATCAACCTGAGAACCCCGAATCTGTGAGCCAACACTGCAACCAGGTGTGCCACCATACCGCTCATTTCCAGAATTAAACATGTGGGGAAAAAAATCTTGATACACCAGGGTCTATTAATAAATCTGTGATTAAGATTATTTAATTAATAAATAAGCTTAAATACATTTACAGCATTTCATGATGAATGACCAGTTATCCTTGCAACAAATGACTGGACATGATCCAGATAATTTTCACATGAGCTGGCTAACAGCTATATTTTCCTGATCATGACTCGGGTGTGCCAGTGCTGTCCTTTACTGTGAAATTCCTCCTTTGAATAGAGCCCTCATTGACCCGACCTCAACAAACAGGCAGTGAGAGTGTGCAGCAGAGCCCCAACAGAGCACCAATTCAGCCCAATGCAACCAGATCCCTCCGTCACACACAGAGGGCTCTCACATCTCAGTGCTGAACCTGAGCAGGGTGCACGATGCATGTCGGAAGGCTGCTTCAGTCTCACCTCAGTTTTCATGTCAATGCTTTCTTGATCTGGGATAAATCATACAGGTCATCTTGTTTCCATGTACATCTAATGTCCATTTCCAGTCATGCATGATGTTTAAAAATCAATATGAATATATTCCAGAATACATGAGTGCCTAATAAATAATAAACTCATACAAAATGTTTTTACTAGTCAAGAAATGGGCAACAGACATCAATTTAAACACTTACAGGTGCTGAGCTGAGGCGCATTGTTTCTTATTCCAGACTCGTGGACAATAATGGAAGTCAAATGCTCTTTATGACCTGGTACCACAGCGGATATCATAAGTTCAATGTCTGCTGGAAATGAGAGGATTTTCCTGCAGTGGTATGGCCAGAAATTCAATCATATTAATCAAAACCCTGTGAGAACCACCACCAATGAAGTCACCACACAAAACTATCTTGTATAGAATCAACTGGTGTGCTGTAAATCTCATCATTGTCCAATATGAAGGTTGTTTTCTTCTAGAAATCTATGCTTACAAATATACACAGTCTTCTGATCTTAGGAGAAGTTGAGCCTTGCTAAAAACTGTATACAGAGTATCCCCACATAGCCACTTCAGCTGAGCTCCTGTGTGAGTAGAAAAAGGTTATCCTTATCCATGTGTAAACAGGAAATTTAGTTGAAATATCAATCAACTTCTCACAAGTAATTTCTTTGTGGCTTGCCCTCACTTTGGTCCTACCAGGAAGGGCCGCAAACCACATATTATCCTATCTAAACGTTCTTTCATTCCAGGCAACAGATGTCCTGTGGTGCGGTCCACCTTGACCATCTCGTTCACTTAGAAGATTTTCTGGAAATGTGGTCAAAAGAATTGAACAAAGAGTGTTTAAGTATCATGTACTGTATATTTGCCTTCAGCTCTATAGAAAATTCAAAATATTCAGCCTTTCAAGGAACCAAATATAGAGCCAATGAAATAAAAGTCATTAGACAGCAATTTATAAAACAATTTTAAACTGAATCTAACATGTATACAGTATACGGGTTCATTTTAGTACATGCAGGCATATACGACACTGCTTGACTAGCGGTGTGTCCTTGAATGGGACAACTTATCAGCTGAGCTCACTGGCTTAAATGCTGTTTAGTGCCATTTACATCTTTAACTTGACCTAGGTCTTTATAATCTTCCCAATATTTGGACAAATGTGTATTTGGACTAATTTAGTTAAGATAGTTTGTTGATTACTTGATAAATATATTATGAACATGGTGTTGCAAAGTATATGACACCTCCAGTGTGTAATTTGAATCGTAATTTACAGTTTACTTGTTGCTACTACTGTATTTCAAAATTTCTTAGTGCATCTTGACTAAGTAAGCAGGTCAGTAATAGATTTAAACATACATTTATTTTTAAATGATCAACTATATTGTACATGTATATTTTTAGGAACACACTGGCTTCCTGAAAAAAAAAGTAGCATGCACAAATTTTGAACTTTTGAACCTTTACATAGCCATATGAATCAGCCAACCAGGTAAAACTGCAAAAGAGTATGAAGCAGCTTACTAAAGAATTTGGCAGAAAGTAAATAGTAATGAATTTTTCAAGAGATGGGCTATATGACCAAGAATTTATGCATCATGAAAGCTTACAGCAAAGAAAAGGCATAACAAATCAATGGAGCCCCAGAAAAGCCATGAAAAGAATCTTCTTTAATTCCATGGGTGCACTGAGCTACATTATGTGGTTAAGTGTGGCCACAGTATACTAAGACTCAGCTGAATGATCAATGAATGATAAATGAATAAATTAATGGTAAATGAAAATGGAATGGGCTTAAGAGAGAGCTTTGTGGAATACCATGGGGGAAAAATCAAGATCTGCAACTATCAACCAGTGATGTGGGAAAAACATAGAATTCTGTGATCAACTGTGCAAGTAGGAACACATAGGAGTAAAATGTTAATAGAAACACACTTAGCAGAGGAACTACAGTGCCTTTCCTTAATATTTTTATAAAGGCAGGTTAGAGATGATCCTGGAACTACGAAAAGCTGTAGAGCCGATGAAGGATTTTATGAAAAATTGTGTGAGTTTTCAGAGAGAGAAAGAAGACACTGGAGGAAAGAGAAGATGCTGTAAATGATATAAGAGACAGAAACTGAGCAGACAGAGAGAGAGCACGACCAGTGGTCCCTCACATAGACAATATAAGCAGTTGCCCTCACTCGCTCACTCACTCACTCACTCACTCACCTTCTACCCCTTAATCCTTTTCAGGGTCACAGGGGGAAGCTAGAGCCAATCCCAGCGGTCTTTGGGCAAGAAGTGGGGTACACCCTGGGCAGGTCACCAATCCACCGCAGGGCCAACACACAGAAACAGACAACCATTCACACTCACATTCACACCTACGGGCCATTTAGACTAGCCAATCAGCCTAATCCCCTCTAATACCCGGAGGAAACCCATGTGGACACGGGGAGAACATGCAAACTTCACACAGTAAGAACCTAGGACCTTCTTGCTGTGAGGCAACAGTGCACTACACCACCATGCTACCCTTAAGCAGTTGCCTTAGGTTTTAAATTAAGGTGCAGCACCTACACATTGTCTGTTTAATACAACCCTTACAAAAATATACCCTTGCCCCATGTAGCTTCCCAAGAGTGCATGTTTGGGAATACACAGTACAAGACTGACAAGCCTTTAAGATGGCCCTGACCTATTTGTACTAGCATGATCATATGTCATTCAAGTGTTTCTGGATAAGGCCATCTGCCAAATGTTGTAAATGTAAATGTAAGAAGTCTGCTAAAAATCTATTATTAGCTACAAGCAATCAAATTCTGCCTCATCCCAAAGAGAAACGAGAACCAAAGCCCTGGGAAACATTGTCTCATTGAGTAACTGAATAAGTGTGCATAAATTGAATGCCTAGTGGATGTTTTCAAAATCCCAGAATCACTGTACAGCACACAGTGCACTATATGTTTTTCCCTTTGCACACACTAGATGACAGAGTGCATTATAAGGTCTGGACACAGAATTGTCTTTAACATTATTCTTGTTGTTCTGTCTGTGCCTGGTTATTTAAAACATTCTGGATAGCATTACATCTGTCTTTGCTTGGAAATGTGTGTCATGGATGACAAATGTAATGAAAAGACTCAGTTAGCTTCCCATATTTTGCTAAAATATACTTTATGGGGCATTTTGTAGCTGTCAATATTTATAGTTGAATAACTGGAACAGCTGGAATAGAGTTATTTATGGACCATTTAAAAACCTGTTTTAGAATACGCACTTATTCAGGACCATCAACAGTTAATTTTTAAGAGACTAGCTAGTATAGGGAGATACTGTATAACTGCACAAATCTGATTGGTTTAGTTATGTGTTACATTCTTTTTAAATTCATCCCAACTTATATATAAAATATGAAATAAATAATGTCCTAATGACTCTGGACAAATGAAAATACTATGGTCAGGCTATACCGACATAAAAGCAGGTGCAGCTTAATTTCTTTATTATAAAACAGAAAAGATCAATGTAAAGATCCACCTGTCAATTAATTATCATGTTAAGAAGGGTGTCAGATACAGCCTGCATAAGGCTGTAGAACTACCCAAATTTGTATTTGTGAAATAAAGCATCATCAGACAACCTCATAATGCCATAACATCTAGAAGAACCTTACTCATATTAGCTAAAAAGGACACTTTTCCCCTGAAACGTTTATTTACAACAGAGCTTGACACCAAAGGTATCAATGGGTATGCTTCCACCACCAAGAATATTTAAAATAGGACAGAAGCTATTGAAGGAAAAAAAAAAAATCAGACATTTGAACTTGTTATGACCTTAGTCGTCTTTAGCTCAGTTTTAAAAGCTGATCAGTTCCTCTGCTGGTTACAATGATAATTACATGTAACTCCTACAATCATTCAACCACTCATTCTTAAGATATTATGCTAAAATTAATGGATGGATGGATGGATGGATGGATGATGGATAGACGGATGTACAGACACATGGACAACTTGGAAATATAATGCCTTCACCAAGTCGTGGCATAGGCATAAAAATATGCTTTGGTAGGTGATTATGTAATGATTTAATTATGTTTGAATAGCCCTTGTACTGTTAGTTTTGACAAGTTGTCAGTTTGGAAATTAGTTTTTACTTTCTGGTTGTTTCAAAGGGTCTTTAGTACAGCTGTTGACCCTGATCTGTCTGCATGCAGTATATAAATGACATTTGCTAGTTACAAGAAGTTACTGTTCATTTCGGGAGTCCATATAAATTGAACATTGTTATAGTTAAGCACAGAATGCATTCTCAGGTCATACTTGGACGAATACAAAATAGCCTGAGCCACTACATTAGCAAAGGAAAAAAACATATTGACCAAAGTATAAACATTTTCACAACCCACGATCACAAACCTTATTTAGCTTTGTAATATAAGAATTTTGTATTCGGCCATGATTTACTGCTGCGATATTTCCCAATGATCACACAATACATAATGAATCAGATATAATTGTGTTCTTGTTGAAAAATCCCAGGCCACAGGCAAATTCCCATAAGGCATTGGGTTCATCTTGGCACTGACTATACATAATAAAATGTAAACATGTTGGCCAAATGTGGCCAAATTCATTACAATTATTTCAACCTCTGTTTAAAATATCAAACTCCAAAGGTACAATGTTGTGCAACAGTAACCCTTTGTTTGGTCGTATAATATATGAACACATATGAAGGAAATATGGTGTTACATCATCAAAGCGGGTTTTTTTCTTACACAAAGCTTCATAAATCAGACCTTCATAACGCTTCCTCCTCAGACATATCAGCATTCAGCCAATGGGACTCATACATGGCTGACATCAACTCCATCCAAACCTCCTCTGAAGCCCTTCATGAAAGGTGAGGCCATTTACTGCATTTAGCTGCTTGTCCTGGGTTTCCAGAAAATCATTTAAAGTGACCCACAAAATGAATCTCCAGACTCAGCAACAGAGTCTCTAAATGTTTTGAGTAGTTTCCATGTTGTTTTTGGAAGATTTTCATCTCTCCATAAGTTTCTGTTATGGAGGGTATACACTGTGCAAGTTTGGACTGGCCCAGATGAAACATGACCAGCGTTAAAGAAACATGGAAATATCTTTGGTCATAGTTCCAAATGGCGGTCCTACACCGCATTGTGAGTGAGGTCCAAAGATGGGTATTGTTACTGTCTTATGAGCATAGATGGCCTGGGACAATTCTAAAAAAACAATCGGAATGCAGCAAGAAATGATGCACTGATCAACAGGCACTGGCGTTGAACCTTAAATGTAATAGATGGAGGTTAGATTCTAGCTTAGCCTTATTGTTTACCATTACAACCGTGCAGATGGATGATGCACACTGATAACGTTTTATTCTTGAATAATAGCCTGTGTTGTAGCCTGTGACTCAGTAGATATTATCATCATACACTCTACGCTCACGGAAAAAAAGAGAGTGCACCCTCTTTCAATTCTAGGGTTTTATGTATCAGGAAGTAATAAAAATGATCTGGTCATTACCATACCAGGTTCTAAAATTATTTAAATCTAACCTCAAGTGAACAAAAACAGACAACAGATTCCACCATGTCATTATTTATTAAATTAAAACAAAGGCAAAATGGCTGAGACCACGTGTGATAAAATAAGTACACCCTTGCTGCATCCATAGGATTTAAGAGGGTGAATAGCAACCAGGTGATGCTAATCAAATGCACTTGATTTATTGATCATCTGCAAACGTGACCACCTCTAGAAAAGCAGGAGTTTGGGCAGTTTGCTGGTCTGGAGCATACACATGTGTGTTAATAAAATGCCACAGAGGAAATACATCAGCAATGACAAGCAAGTGTTGCTGCACATCAGTCCGGGAAGGGTTATAAAGCCATCTGCAAATAGTTTGCAGTCCATCACTTTATAGTGAAAAAAGATTATTCACAAGTGAAAAACATTCAAGACAGTTGCCAATCTTCCCAGGAGTGGGCGTCCCAGCAAGTTAACCCCAAGGTCAAACCGTCCATTGCAATGATCCCAAGCACACCAGCAAGTCTACAACAGAATGGCTGAAAAAGCAAATCAAGGTGTTGCTATGGCCCAGTCCAAACTTCAACCCAGTTGAAATGCTGTCGTGGAACCTTAACAGAGCTGTGCATTAACGGACACTTGAAAACTTTAATGAACTGAAGCAATGTTGTCAAGAATATTGGGCCAAAATTCCTCCACAATGATGTGAGAGACTGATAAAGTCATACAGAATATGATTACTTCAAGTTATTGCTGTTAAATGTGATTCAACAAGTTACTGAATCATGGGCTGAACTTAGTTTTGCACACAAGGCTTCTACATTTGGGCTTTGTTTTTGTTTAAAAAAATAATGACATGGGAGAATCTGTTGTGTGTTTTTTGTACACGCAAGGTTGGGTTTATAAATGTCTAGGATCTGGTAAGACAAGATGATTTTTATTAGGGCCTGATACATAAAACCCGAGAATTGAATGATGGTGTGCTTTCTTTTTCCCATGACTGTAGATACCATATAATCACTGGCACAGAAAAATCGCTGGATCAGATGAAACCCTGGAACAGAGAAGAAATCTGCGCAGTGTAGCATCAGCTAAGCTTTGAAAGTAAGCTTTAAATAAGACATGGCAGTCAAATGTTGCAATCAAACCAATTTCTCCCCATGAAATGTAATTTGACAATTTGTAAACCTGTGAATGGTTTGGTTGAAAATCTGCCCTGAGTTCTTCTATCGTAAATACTGTTAGACATGACAACCTTTCAAAAGACATAAACATAAACTCCGTGTATTGTTTTACGGGTGAGCTTTGAAGAGGTCTTTCCTGAACCCTCTGAAATGTAAAAGCAGATCAGCCATGGCTCTAGGTTCTGCTGGAACCTGCACTATTTATCACCCTTGTAAAGCAAATATTTAAAGCTGAGCATGAGAACTGTAGCCTCATTCAGAGTGGCATTTTTGACAGCATCCAACTCTTACTGACCAGAGCAAAACAAATTAGCTTTTACCTGGGCCAGAAGCTCAGAGTTAGCTCAAAGGGGGCAAACACATGCTCCAGTGTCCTGACACTAGGTCCACTTGTTGCGGTCTCTGCAAACACAGTGCTCCACCAAACTACTCAAACACACCCTCTAAAATTACCCTGCCGCCTGCTACTAGGACACTTTTGTTGTCTGCTACCTGCTCGCTGTCTCAGTGGAATTTACGCCAAACTCTTCACACACCCCACCCAGACAACTGTCCATTGACCTAACGGGTGGATTCACTTTCCGTATAATCACACTCCGCTGTTAGGAGACGATGACGAAAAGAGACCCCTATTTTAAAATAGCTCTTGAACACACAAGGACTTGTGTGTTGAAGCGAGTATGGTCATAGGTCTGTTGGGAATCTTTTTCATATACAAAGTGCTTTGGTTTTATTTACTGACAACCTTTCCAAAACCCGGAGCTTATTAAAAACCTCCGTAGTCCGGCCATGAAACCTTCCAGGGCACAAAACATTTTCTCAAACATAACGTCTTAAGATGGAACACCTTGAAGGCTCCAGGTTTGTTACCCAGTGGCTCCAGGCCAAGAGGATGACAGAGTGTTGAAACAGAATTCTATTCAGGCAAGATTGAAATCTCGTTTGTGTCAGGATGGAAGGACTCACTGATGTGAAGCCAGGAATAACTCTGAAGATTAGAAGTCCTTTCATTTCAGGAAAAATTGTTTGTGATGCTTGGTTTGTAGATTTATAAACATTTTCATGGTGAGAGATCTTTTATTACTTCAAGAGTCCACTCCAAAAGGCACATTTGAACAAAATGTCATGAAGATAGATCTCTCACCAACTCTAGCACGAATTCAAACATGATCATTTTTGATGTATATAAGACTTGCCACAAACACAACCAATGTCCGAATAAATTTTCACTAGTGTATTTAGAGACAAATACTGTACATGTTCATTATTATTCATCTTTCAACTCTCCAGGTCTTCTGCAGCGATACTATCAGGGGATAAAGGGGAGAAGATCAAGCTGACTAAAGAGGTCTGGGGGAATTTAGACAGGTTCGGTTACAACCTGCAGAACACATTACTTTTGTGAAAAGCAGTGATCAGCATTTTTTCCTCACTTAAAGTAACTGATGATAGAGCATTGCCATGCCCTGATGAAACTTGAATGTTGCCACACTAAATAAAAGAATTGCACTACATATTCAAAGTTTCCAGTTTTGAAGTGATTGCCTGACAACTGTTTTTATTATATTAACATATTCTATATGCATATACGGTATATGACCTGAATTCCAGAAAAGTTGGGATGTTCTTTAAATTTGAATAAAATGAAAACTAAAAGGCTTTCAGATCATTTGAGCCAATATTTTATTCACATAGATTACGTAACATGTATGTACGTAAACATTAATGTTTAAACTGAGAAATTTTACAATTTTATGCACAAAATGAGCTCATTTCAAATTTGATTCTTGCTATATGTCTCAAAATAGTTGGGACAGGGGCATGTTTACCATGGTGTAGCATCTCCTCTTCTTTTCAAATCAGTTTGAAGACATCTGGG
>JAQLOM010000014.1:6398629-6412710 GCA_030068315.1 Chrysichthys thysi
TACCGCTAATGAAATACAGTTCATACTGTTTTATTTCGATTTAAATGTTCTTTTAATTTTTGAATGAACATTTTTTTTAATAAAATTTTTTATTCCAGAGTCCCGCGAAAGCCAAAAAATTCCGCGAATCAAAATTTGAAAATCCGCTATTTTCGAGAGTTGGACCGCGATATTGCGGGGGACGACTGTATATATATACACACACACACACACACACACTTATGGATATGTTTCCTGATTAATAAGTCTTTAATTGGACATTATGTATTGTAAAGCTGCTTTGCGACAATGTCTGTTGTTAAAAGCACTACTATGCAAACAAAATTGAATTGAATTGAATTGAATATTACAGCACATTACCGTAAATACATTTTATCATTGTTTACTGAGAATTCTACAGCACTTTACTGGCAACCCAAGCTGCTGGTAAATTACCATAAAAATCTGCAGTCATATTTTTACAGTGTACTACTACTACTACTGCTGCTAATAATAATAATAATAATAATAATAATAATAATAATGGTCTAAGGGATGTACACACAAGAACTCAAAAGTTTCACATAGAGAAAAGAAATACTAGAGTGCAGGACAATAAAAATCACTACATAGCCTTAGTACAAGAATGCTCAAATAGCAGAACATTATGTACAAAGAACATTACAAAATTACAGAGTATCTTAAGCACTGCAATGAGCACTTACTTATAGCAGGGTTTCCCACCACTCAGTCGGATCAGTCTGAAACAGCTCTTGCGGCCTTGCTGAAAGCCTGGAGTGTAACGATACTCACAGCATGAGCTTATTCTACCGGCCATTATTCCATTGACGTAGAAGGTGGCGCTGAATGGATAGCCAAGGTGTCTCTGAGAAGTAAACTGGAACTGCTCTATGGATGATATTGTGAATTATGCTTAATCACAATTATTATTTCCTACTCAGCTGAAGAACATTAGGGAAAATGGGCCATCATTTTGGTCCTCCATGCCAGGTAAGCTATGAAAGCAAGCTACGTCTCAGAACTCTTTGAATTACTGATTTTTTTTTTAACTTCCTGGTTCCATGGTGTGCAGTGTCTGGTGTTATTACCTCCAGGATGAACAGATCCTTTAAAGACACAGACGTTCTCTCCTCCACATTTCTGTTGGAGCACTTTCATGTCATCTTGGGTGGTCCCAGGTTTTCCCTGGCCCAGGTACAACATTGTCACTAAGACGTTAGACTTCCTTGACTCTTTTTGTTCCTTTAGATGATTCTGATTAAGAAGCGAAATAAAAAAGGACAGAAGATATTTGAGTGCTAAAGCAAAACTCTTTAAATCTTTGAAAGGTACACCACTTTCCAAACTTACTGTACATATGGGAAAATCCAAAATGTAAAGATGCTGTGATTATTTAAAACTTTATTTTAGGTCTGTATAAAGATACTGTAATTTGCAATAATATGTTGGACTGGCATCCCATGTAGGGCCTATTTGTTCCAGTGATCCCCTGCAACCATGACCAGGACAAAACAGATACTGAAGATGAATGAATGAATGAGTGAATGAATGAATGAATGGATGAATGAATGAATGAATGAATGAATGAAATTTCCAATATCATCATGCAGTATTATCTGTCTTTTGCCTTTATTTAATGTTCCATTTTACTTTATTATTGGCTTGGAAATGAACAACTGCTCTGGAGTCAGCAAAGGCTCGTCAGTTCTCTCATTACAACTGTGATTGACCTCTGAAGTAGGAGAAGCCTTTAAAAATGACATAATCCTTCTTCATTATTGTTTATTCTGAATCTACGATGTACAGTAAATATGTAAGCTTTGAAGATTTTGGATAAAACTCAAAGACTTCCAAATAAAAAAAAAAACTAAAAACCAAGTGACCAACTGAAGGTTGTTCATTTACACCAAAGGAAAAAAATGGCCTGTCATTGTATAAAGTGGTGCAGCTGAGATTGTTCTGCCAGAAATGCACAAAGCCAGAGATATATCTCAACACTGACTTGTGTGCTTTGCCAAAGTGATGATTTGTGTATCAGCGTCAACTCTGAAACTAAAGGCCGCATGCTGATTCTTCACCGTTTTAGCACAGAGCTCTGAGGCTCGTTGTGAGATGACGGACGAGGTGGATCTGCGGCGTCTGCTGTTGTACACATATGGGCAGGAATGGCTGAGATTTACTCTTGCTGCTTGCAGGTTTGATGTCTTTTCTGTGATGGTTGGCAGGTAAACATCAGTCAGCTGGGCTCCATTCACCAGCTGGCTCAATTTCCTGGGCTGTGTTGCAGAAAATCAAAAATACAAAGGCTGGAAAAATCATACAGAGGCAAACTGGACTGAAAAGGCAGCATGATATCTATACAAGGTAGAGGTCCACAGACCTACAGGCTTTAGAGATCTGGTGAATAAAACACTTGTGTGTATTTAATAAATGAATCTGGTGATAAAAACACAACGAACTTAAACCTCATGGCCTTAAAAATGAGTTCATTTGATGGTACAGCCTGTACAGTAAATGAACTTCTGTTTAAAGCTGTTCCACAACTGTATAAATCTGCAACTTTCATGCAAATTAGATCATCTGCATACAGTAAATTCGTACAAATTCGAAATGAGATTTTATAAAAAGGAAAATAATCCATGACAATGTGGTCTATACAGTATATGTGACCCCATGAAAATTCACATTATTCCGATTTAGTCTGCCTCGGAAAACTAGAATATCTTTAGCACCTGAGGGTTTTAAAACACGTGTGATTGTTGATATGATGTTTTCATTGAGGATTTTTTTTTTCAGGATTTTTCAAAGGAAACTCCAGCGTCAGCTCTTGTAAAAACGTTTCCCAGCATTTCCCCAGAAAGACTTCAAGACAGAGGGTTTTATAGTTTCTTTGTCACATGACAAGCAGCATTTTTTTGTTTTATTACTTACTTCAAAAAAGAGAGAGAGGGAAAAAATGGTACTGAAAACCACTATTTATCCAATTTAACTTGTTCCATGGACATTCCACAACATTTAACAGATTTAGTGACATGTGCTCTTCTTTAAAAAAAAAAAAAATACAAAAAAAATACAAAAATGCTCATGTTTGCAAATTGCTGTGGTGTCACATCAGGGTGTATCACAGCACCCCAATAATTATTGTTTTCCTGGAACTTCCTGTTAGTACATATTTGATAACTAACCTGTTAACATTCAGCAGAAACTCCAAAGATATGGGATTTCAATGGGCAACTCATACAAATCCAACTGGATTGTGGGATAACGCCATGAAATTCTTTAAAATTCCATATTCAGTTGGGGCCAATTTACTGTGCAGTGCAATTCCAACTGAAGACGCATTGGACGTGGGAATTCTACGTGAAATTTCCTTATGGTATTGCAATATACCTTGGGAACCTCAATAGCATTAGGTCCATTTAGCAGAATGAGGCTGCCTTTGCTGGTGATAACACTGTCCAAGGCCAGTCTGTGGAAATACGCTGGTGTCCTCTTCCCTGTCCGACCTTGGGAAAGAATCTGCAATGGAAGAAATTCCTCATTTAAATTTCCTCTTTCTCTCCTAAATAAAAATACTTATTCATATTACTCATCTTATTCACTTTATTCAAACTGACTTTTGCTCCATTTCCCTTATCAAACAGCTCATGGACACTCTGGCTGTGTCTCATGATGCACCTAGTGGAAAGAGGCACCTTTCTGGTTTCTGTCACGTCTCGCTTGAATCTGCTATTCTAAAAAAAAAAATAAGAATAATAAAAAATAAATTAAAAAAATAAGACAACTTTTAATGGTTGGTCATTTATACAGGGTGATTAAAAGATCATAACAGTGATGATTGCTCAGAGAGAACAACAGCTATTCTGCTTCATTTCAGTTCTTCCATGACTAATGAGTAAAACGTCTGTGAAACACAATCGCATTCTAAGTCCAGTCTCACGTCATCTGGTTTCCAGAGAACAAGAAGGCAAGGAAACGGCCAGCCAGCATGCATGAGAAACGCATTACATAATGCATGTCTTACTACTGAGCACTGAGCCCTCGCTGCTGAGAGATAAATGAAGATAATCAGATTCTAGTTACAGTTTATGACACAGTTTATATTCAGTGCATTTTGACGACACATTTTTTTATCCACATGACTTAGTACTCCATACTGTAGTTAACGTTGTCCATTTTGTCCATTTGTCAAACACAGATCAAACTTTAACAAACTCCCCATTTTTGAATGTAATGCGCTCCAAGTGTAATGCATATGGTCTGTGCAAAATATCAAACAATTATTGCTCATTTCAGCTTCGGTACACTTTAAGTAATCTGAAGATGTCTGAAGATTATCCAAATAGGGGAATAAAATACATCCTACCTGCTTTTCTTTTACGGAAACAAAAGTGGAATCCAGGTGCCGTGGTAATGATGCGATCTTTCATCTCCTTGTTGATCCTTCACTCACTACTCTAGTGCCACGCCAAGGTGATATCTGAGAGGCTGACAGCTTTGATGCCTGTTGTTGGCACCCTACACTGGTCTCTCATTAATGCATAATGGGCTTGAACCTACTGATCTTACTGGCTGAGGTAAGAAAAAAGTCCATTGGTCTCTTGATTCCCTTGAATTTGTTCGGCCGGCAGTTTGTGGTTGCCACCCTTCTTAATAAAAGTTGCCACTCGACATGGTAACTGGCATGGACATGCACATGTTTAGCTAAACATTTAAGTGTATATTTTCTTGGCTGACGGGTCTAATCAGGCATGCTATTGTGATCTAGAGTTTCACATATATTTTTTTCAGGCGTCCATTTCAGTCACTTTCTCCACACCTCTATGGACTTATTTCTCTAAATGTTGCTACTGTAGACTCACTTTAGGGACACTTTCCAGCACTCACTCTATATCATCTCTGGCAAATTGTTGTGCTCTGTTAGCTTAAGGAAAGCTTCCAAAGCATCCAAAACCTCCCTCCATCCACAGACCCTGCCTTCATGTTGTGTTTGGCTGAAGTGCCCAACCTTCTCCTACCCTTTTAATGAAATCTTTACAGCTGATTCAGTGCAGGCCAGTTAAAATAATATCAGAGCGCTTTGGGGTTGTATTCCTGATTCGTTTGGGAAAAGTGTATTAGGAATGATACTGATTGTGTTAGATTCATGGGAACATTTAGACTTTTAAACCCTTGAATAGTAAACCTTATATGCAGTGTTAGGACTCACATGTGGTAATATAATATAACATAAAACATATTTATAGTAAATAGTATGTGCGGTACTAAAACATGCATGAATATCATGTTACAAGATATTGCTGTGAACTCTAGGGATATTGAGGACAGCTTTTTCTGAGAACTAGCCATGCAGCTAAACCAGGCTTGGAACAACAGGGGGTGCTAGAGATCCAGCTTTGTCCACTGTTGGGCTTGTTAGATGTAATCTCCCAATTGTCTCCAACAAACTGTCTTCAGGGCTTGGTCCTGTGGATTGATCGTTTCCTTTCCAAGTATGTCCTGGACGATAAATGAAACCCGGTCAATGGGAACATTTCTCCCACACTGCAAAACGCAGTCTGAGGTCAAATGACACACTTGTTTACTGTACTGCGTACTGCATTAGCATTAGAGAGAATTTCATAAATGCTAGACGCGAAACACTGAGTCACTCCAGACAGGTTCAACATTCCTCCTTCTTTTATTTTCACCCAACCTCAAGGGACCTTCAGCCACAAATGTGTTCCATGAATGTGAATCTGATTTCACAAAACTGATGGGTGATTCCACAACCGCTGCACCATTTATCTTTTTTAATGTCTGAAAACGGCACTTTATTCTTTATCATTTTCCACACTGAATCTAAGCAATCACATATGTAACACTTCAGATATCCATCTCATTTTTTACAAGGTTACTTTGATGGCAATGGCTCTTACATGAGAAATAGTGTTGAAAGGAATGTTTACGTTTTGAGCAAATGCCCAAAACTAGCATTTATGCTAATAGCATAAGAACATTAATGAAATTCTAATGATTTATTTTAATTAATAATTTCATTATTTTAATGACATATTTAATAATAATAATAATAATAATAATAATAACAACAACAACAACAATAATAATAATAATTATTATTATTATACAAAAAAACAATTAAATAAAGAAAAAAGAACAAGAAGCCTTAACCTTCTTCTTTCCATGATCGTCATGAAATTTTACATGGTGCAACTTCCTGTTCAACATGTCATGTGCCGTATTCCAAACATTTTTAGGGGTCAGTGTGTTGGGGGAAACAGTTGAGCAATATTTGTGGGATGTAAAATGTACATGTTTCACAAACATTAATGGATGACTCATGGAAATGGATGTTTCAAGCATGAGCTGGGAAATGGATTCACACATTAATGCAGAATTATTTCACTTTTTTCAGTATTTAAAGAATATATTTCAAGGCACATTGTAGTTATTGTGGGCTGGGACAAACAAAAAACTTTTTTTTTCCTGAAATATGGACTTACACTGTATGTTTTTGTGAAGGACAGTTATGACACCCCAATCAGGGAATCATCCATTTTCTTATCCCAAAAAAAGATAATGGTGACAACTTCCTAGAACACTCTTTTAATTTTTTTCTAGTTTATGTGATTGTCTTATCATAGCTTGTATGCTATGTGTATAGTACTACATGTCAGTGAACTGAAAAGGGAACTGAAGCTTAAAACCACGCTGGCCAAGTTCAAATATAAAAATAAGATCAAAGAGATGTTCACCAGGGAAAATGCACATAATGATGGGCAGAACTCAGAAACCAGCCCAGATACCCGACCTCCTTCACTTAGCAGCTGAAAACCTTCTATGTCAGGTTCAACAAGACTGACCCCATGGAGGACTGGACATCACTCAAGACCAGCTACACAGGACAGTGTGGTGGCACAGCTTTTCCAGCTGTCCCTGAATGCCAGCTTTGTTCCCAGAGCATCAAAGGAGACAACCGTCATCCCTAATCCCAGAAAGCCCCATGGCAAAGTCATCAGTGATTTCAGGCCTGTAGCACTTACCTCCATCCTCTGCAAATGCACTGAGAGGGTGGTTGCTATGAAGCTTACCACCATGATCAATGAGAATCTAGACCCACTCCAGTTTTCCTATGAGGTGAAACAAAGTGTTGAAGATACCAACCTTCCAGATTCTTCAGGATATAGTGGCTAGGCACCTCATCTCTCCAAACACATACTTCTGGAGATTATTCTTGGACTTTTCATCTGATTTTAATATGGCAAACAGAAACACACTTCTGCATTGCCTCCAAGTCAACGCAACACTTGTCCTGTTGATTAAAGCTTTTTTTAAAGGACAGACCTCAACATTCCTATTACTCTGGAGCCAATCCCAGCTGACTTCAGATGAGAGGCGGGGCACACCCTGGGTTGGCTGCCAGTCCACCGCATTGCCAACACACAGCGACAGACAACAATTCACATTCACACCTACAGGCAATTTAGATTAGCCAGTTAACCTAATCCCATCTGCATGTCTTTGGACTGTGGGAGGACCTGGAGGAAGCCCACACAGGCACGGGGAGAACACGTATACTTCACACAGAAAGTCCCCAGTCGGCCACGGGGCTCGAACCCAGACCTTCTTGCTGTGAGGTGACAGTGCTAACCACTACACCACTGTGCAACAGACATCAACATAACAGAGTAAATGGTTTTAAGTCCAGTAACACTGGTTTAAATCCTGGGGTATCACAGGTCTGGGGCTTGTCAACCATCCTTTTCTTTATATACATAAGAGAAATCACCTGCAATAGGCATAGTCTGTCACTTGTAAACTATGTTAATGACATAGCCCTGGTGGCCTGCCCGACTGACAACCAATGGTCCACTAGTTCCAGGACGGCCTGAAAATGAATTTCAGTAAGACTGAAAGAAGAGCTGTGTTTTGGAGTGTGCCCGGGATCTGATACCCTACACTCTCAACACTCTGGACCACTCGAGTTGGAGGGTCAAGCTCTTTAAATACCTGGGCACTGACATGAAGATGGGATTTACAAAAAGGCCCACCAGCACATGTTTCCCCTGAGAAGACTGAAAGGTTTTAATGTCAGACAAGACCTTTTAACAGCAATATACAGCTCACTTATTGAATTAGTCTTCAAATTCAATATTGCATCCTGATACAGCTTGCTCACAGTGAAAAGCAAAAAATCTCAGTCTCAACAGAGTCATCAAGCATGTAAGGCACTCAAATATAACTCTCAGTCCTCTGTAGTCACTTTGTAAAAAGAAAGGCAGATTCCATCACTAAGGTCTCTTCACACCCACTTCACCACTCCTTTCACCTATTCCCATCAGACTGCCGTTTAGAGCAGCTCTAACCAAAAAGACTTACAAAAACTCCCCACTGCAATATCCACTTTTCACGGTCACTACTTTTTAACGCAGGATTGCACACCAACTCTTATTTACTTATGACATTTTTTGCATTTCAATATCCTGGGTGTAAGTTTCCATGCTGTTTCTGAGCTCCTAACCTAAGACAACTTTCTATCATTATACAAGTGACAATAACATTTTCTGAGTCTTGAATCTTGACTTTACATAATATCTGGGAATACTGTATTGTGCATTTGAAAAAATGTGTATAATTCCAGTCATATGACTTCAAGGCAGTTTAATTGACTTGCAGATGCAACTATGCTAGATTTAAAATTGATTGCATTATTCTTGTACTTTATTTCTTTGTTTTTAAAATATATGCCCTTTTCGTGTCATGACATCTTTTTTGATTACAAAAATTAAACTGAAGGCTTTCAGCTAATCAAGAACAGGTAGATAACACAAATACAGGATTGGTGTACCACCATTATTACCTTTTTTTCACACCATGCTCTACCCACCACTTAATGTAAGGATATTTTATGAATATATGAAAAAGGACAGATTGGGTAGATTCATTGCAATGTGAGGAATTTTCAAGACCTAAACCTTTGATCATGTAACCACCCAGAACACCCAGTGAATGAGACAAGTTTAATCCTTAAACAGACTCACCCACATTCTATGTATTTGACATTCATAGTCGTGTAACGACTGACATGCAGCATAGATGATGGTGCAATTCAGTCGAGTACACACTCTGATACGAGAGCACTTGGCGGCTTCACGCACGCTGTTGGACTCAGAAAAGAAAAGGCTCAGATCCCCAGTTTCCTGCTGCTCCCAACACATGCCACACAACTCACCTGCCTGCTACTGACATAGTGCCTAGGCAATAATAAGTTTTATTATTAACAAAGCAAACTGTATATCCAGCTATAACTCAGTTGGACTCAATGCTGCCTTCCAGCTCTCTATCCTTTTTAATCAAAGTTTACAATTGGTGCTAAAAATGACTAAAGTACGATAGAAATGCATTTTAATTTCCTAAAATAACCCTATTAAAGGTTCTCCCTGCTGAGTGCCACAGGTCAGACTAGTATAAGTACTTTGCTTATATTTATAAATCATGATCAATATAGCTATTATAAAAAGTTTGTGCACCTGGCAGAGGTGTGCACTGTTTTACCACCTGAAGACTGTCAGAAAGATGATAATTCTGTTTTCCTGGTTTATTATTGCACCTGGATAGATTCCAAGAAATCAAATATTAGAATTGAAATGGTCCCCAGGCCCAGTACTCTCAATACCATGCCACAAGTTTCTGTTTAGGTCGATGAATTGTAGTAATTATACTAATGCAGCAGCACACCCAGATTAAGGGTGCTTCTCGGTACTCTGATGCACTAATGTAATTGATTTTGTAAATGTGCACAGAGGAATCGGGAAGCAAGAAAAGAGGAGGTTTTTGTATCATGAGACGTAGGGATACATGATAGCCATCTCCAAGAAAGGAAAAGTACTCTCAAGATATGAGAATAATAAATAGAAATTGAATCCCAATAATGAAATAAATGCAACGTGTACAGATAACATTGGATCAACTTTATTTAAAATATGCTTGAACATTTATAAAAGATTGAGTCCCTAGCAGCTCATCCAGGTGCAGGTAGGGCAGAGCCGCACCATATCTATCAGTCATTCAGCAAATGTTAAAAAAAAAGTCACACTTATTCATAAAGATGATAATAGCGTCCATTACTATGCCGATGACACACATTATATGTTTTGGTAAAACCAAACGACAGACACCAGCTTAACAAAGCGGAGGATCATGTGAACAACTTTAGCCAGTTTAGTCCAGAATGCAGCAGGCAGAATCCTTACTAGAACCAGACAATTTAACTGCATAACCCCTTTCTTATCCACACTGCATTGGTGCAATTTCACATTGTTTATAAAATACCACTTATGACCTATAAAGCGTTGAATGTTCTTGTGCCACAGTACCTGAGCAAACATCTTTTATGACCTATCACATTTCCGTTAATCAAAAGGTGCAGGCTTTTTGTTGGTACCTAGAATAATGAAGACTACACCCGGGGGTAGAGCTTTTTCTTCCAAAGTCCTACAGCTATCAAACAGCCTTCCAGTTAATGTTCAGTTCTTAGACACAGTCTCAGTTTTTATGTAACTATAGGCTGCAAAAGTATTTGTTTATTCAAGCTGTTTTGTTAATAACTTTTCTCTTAAGTAAAGGCACAGATCGGGAGGATTTGTTAAACCTAGAATCTAGTATGCTTTGGTAAACTGGGATGTTTAGAAGCTGCCATGCAGCCTCTCTCCCTCGTCTACTCACACTCATTCACTAAGGTTTGTTGACTGTGGAGTGGCTGGCCACTTTATGTCCCAGGGTGCCCTCATGCCTGTGTTGCCGTCTGGCTCTGCCTTTTAGTTATGCTGTCATAGCTTGTCTTGCCGAAAGTCCCTGTTTGCACTCTTTGCATAATGTACTTCCTTTTAAAGCACTCTAGCGTAAGAGCTCACTTTATACTCTGTCCTCTCCTTTCTCTCTGTCACTGCTGCTGCCTGATTAGATGTCTGCCTTTTGGTCCTGCCTGGCCCCTCCTAAAAGTCTCTTTCTGCTTGGAGCCTCCTTGACTTTAGAATCACTCACTTCTGCTTGACGCTGGCCCTGCATAGATAGTCTAAAGTTTTTCATAAGATTGCTATGTGGATACCCTAATATGACAGCCTTATGATTGCACTTGCTAAAACTATGCTCAAGTCTCATTCATTACGCAGTTAGTAAAGTCACCTGGATCTTATATACTAACCCTAACCCTAACCCCATTAAGCATGACCATGACGCTTACATGTAAACTTAGGATCTTTCCAACGCATTTAGCATTGGCACTATAGTATACAGTTGTAGAAAGATTTATATTCTCGCTATTCAGTGGAACCCAATTCCTTATTCATAACCTCATATATTTAAATTCTGTTGACACAGTAATGACTTCTTCTGAGTGACAAATAATTAAACAAAATGTATTATTTGAGAGATATAAGTTGTTCAATAGGGCAGCACACTGGTGTGGTAGCCTGACTGAAGGTCCAGGGGTCGATCTCTGGAGTTGACCTGGGCACCTTTCTTTGTGGAGATGGCTTCTCGCTGTGTCCAGAGAAGATGAGTAAGTGAGTGAAGCTGTCAGATTTTCTCACCTTCCTGGATGTTGTGCAATTGTGGGGCTGTATGCTTATTGGCCTTTTAACTCCATAGAGTTATTATTATGCCAATTGGTTGCAAATAAGAACTGCATCATGCGTTAACAGACACCAATTGGGGCAGGAATCTTGCTGCTTGATGCTCAGGGGAGCAACAAGCAGGAGAGGTAATAACAGTTGCCAGGTTTGTGTTTTTGTGCCAAGTTGAGGTAGTCTAAAAATAGACCACAGTCATCCAAAATCTTGCAAATTATTAAAATGAAACCAAATACATTTCTGCAGACAAAGGCAAAGTGTAAGTGCATATATAGTGTGTCTGTGGTGTACTGCAAGATACACACACCATCCCCTTTATTAAAATCTCCTGTACAGCTCCACATAAATGTGCAGAAATGCACTTAATGCAACCAATATCAGACATGTGGCAGGAGCACGGTGCATAAAATTATGCAGATATCTGTTCACATTAAACACCAGAATGAAGAAAAAGTATGATTACTGTGAAATTGATTGTGGCATGGCTGTTAGTGCCAGATGGGCTAGTTTGAGTGTTTCAGGGTCTGTGAACTGAAACAACTTGTTTATAGCAGGGATCAAAGGAGAATGATCGTCCTAGAACTTTAGTCTGAGGCTATCCTGGGCACAGACTCATACAAGCCAGACAGCTGAAGACTGGATAAAGACCAGATGTTTTATTATCAAGTTGCTGAAAACTTTTGTGAAGTGCCCAGGCAGCTTTATGGGTTTGGTACTGATGGTCTGCCTGTGTGCCTATGTTCTTCCAACTAAATGTACTCAGAAGTGGTTTCCTGCTTATTTAGGACTATTTACAACAGTTTATTTTATAAAACAAACATCTTAGCACTTAAATAAGTGTGTGCTAGTTCTTATGCTAAATAGAGACTACTATAGATCACTTTTCATGTCAGAAAGATTTATTTCTGCTTCAGTGTTGACATTTCGCAACAGCATGTCTAGCCTCAGCAGCCGTAAGGCACTTTCAGAACGTAAAATCATAAAACGATCCGATGAAAATCACTGTGGCTTGCAACATTTTTTTTTAAATTTTATATAAACAGAAATCCTGTTGTTTGGAGGCAGGGGGAGGGGGGCAGGGGTTCACATAGCATTTTTTCCCCCTGAGAGGAAGGATATTTTTTCAGTTGTTTCCAATGATGAGAGAGCACATGATGCACATGAAGCTGCCTAGGGGGAAAAAAAAAGTGCTGCAGCCAGCATCTTATTTCAGAGCGCTCCACTGTTTTTTTGTCTGGCGACTCCAAGGGCGCCAAGTTGAAAATTTCAGAACTTTTCAGAAAGGGACTAGTGTCATCAATGTCGCTCCTTTTTAGGCAACCAATCACTTGGCGGTTAGTGTGTTTTAAACTATGTTGTCATAGAAACAAATCTGAGGTACAGTGTTTTTATATATATATATATAGCAGTCAGATTAAACCAACGCTTTTCCTGCCAAAGAAAAATATATGGACACACACTGGAAGTGCTTCCCAGAACCCTCTCAGTGCTTTCCTGCCAGAAAAAAAATGCTATGTAGATCTACACTCTATATGTGTGCTCCATGCTGATTACCTGGCCTCTTTTCTGTTGCCATTGTTTTTAGACTGCACACAGGCCCTTCTTTCAAGATACTTTCAAGCCAAGTGCACTTTTTTCTTAATCCTACCAACTACAGCTTTAACTGAAGCTGATTGGATAACTGCATAAATGAGCAGGTGTACATATGTTCCTATTAAAGGCGAAAGTGAGTGGATATTGCAAAGATTTGGAGAGGGGCAGGAGGATAATTCAGTGGATAACATGAGTACGCAGAAATATATACGCACTGTCACTTTGTTTCTCACACATAGCTGCAAATCCATTACGCCCGATGACACACCAAACAATTGTGCAGCAAAATGTTAATAATTGATGCTGCTTTAAAGTGTTGATTTGGCAAATAAGCTGAAAGTCAATATCTGTGTACCCCCCCACACACACACACATTTAATATGCTTATGGGGTTTTGTTTTTTTTCAATTATTGGTTTGTGTATTATTAAAGATTGAAGATGTTCTTTGAATAAAAAAGTTGTATTCATATGGAAGATGTTGTTCGAAGTCATATTTTTACCTATGTGTCCAGACTTTACGGACACCCTGTACAACGCCTACATGGAACACCTAACTCAGTGCCTAAACTTATGCACAGATTTTATAGTATTATTTCATTAATAAATATGTAATACATTTTGGTATGTTGTGGAATAAAAAAAAATATCATGCTTCCAGGTCTATGATGCGACACATAACATAATACAACAGTTACAGTTTTTCTCGATTGCTTAAACACATTTCTTGAAACCACGCCTCGTATTCTCAGAACAGTAACCACAAATCCATAACGTCTCACACAATTCCCCAAACATCATCTTTTCAGGCCAAAATGAAGCTCTACACTCAAAACCATTCACTCTTGCTGAAAAACCAA
>JAQLOM010000014.1:6430327-6442586 GCA_030068315.1 Chrysichthys thysi
CGGATTTTCAAATTTTGATTCGCAGAATTTTTTGGCTTTCGCGGGACTCTGGAATATAAAATATCATTTTAAAAAATATTCATTCAAGCATTAAAATAACCTTTAAATCGAAATAAAAGAGTATGCACGGTATTTCATCAGTGGATGAATAGACAGTGGCGGGGTATGCCACTTCCGCTTCAGCGAGCAAACAAGCTATAAACAGGAAGTGACCTCACAGGCAATAAGTATGCATGTAGAATATTATATGTTGTTAAAATTACGTATGTTTAAGAGTGTAGAAAGTGTTTAAGAGTATAGGATGTGTTTATAAGAGTGTGGGAAAGGTTAATAATAGAGTGGAAATGGTTTATAAAGCCTGAATATATATATAAATAATAAAAATGAACATGACCTTTCATGGAAGGGGGTGTGGGTGGGGGTGGGGGGGCGAAATGTAAGACACACACATACACACACAACCTGAATTTCAGAAAAGTTGGGAGGTTCTTTGAATTTGAATAAAATGAAAATTAAAAGACTCAAATCACACGAGCCAATATTTTATTCACAACAGAACATAGATAACAGAACAAATGTTCAAACTGGGAAATTTTACAATTTCATGTACAATTTGAGCTCATTTCAAATTTGATGCTTGATCTGTAGCCTCAGATTCCTGTTCTTGGCTTACAGCGTGGACGCTCATGTGGTCTTCTGCTGTCGTAGCCCCTTTGCTTTGCTTTAAGGTTTGACGTATTGTGCATTCTGAAATGCTTTTCTGCTCACTACAGTTGTCGAGTGTGATTAAATGTGTTGGTAATGATGAGAGGTGGCGTGTTGGACACTCTGTAGATTGCTGGAGGGACTGGAGATGGATCCGTAAGTAAAATTTATCGCAAGTAGTTGACAATAAGTACACACATATCACACTATCACACTTACAGCACACAAACGGGACATACTAACAACATTAATCTGACTTTGTCCACCCATATAATATCACCAAATGTCTTTTTTGATTTTCATCTACATGCACTTGTTAATCTGGAGGTGTTTAGCCTTCCTCTTATGCCTGTATGAGTCTGGAGGTGTTTAATGAGCGCGTGTGAGTGTGATGGCTGATGGGAGGTGAGTGCTCAGCTAGCTGCGCAGGGCACTTTGAGTGGTTCGTCATCCGCCACAGTCTAGACTAAAGGCCACATTAGTCACTGATGTACTGTACAGCGGGTGGGCGGGCAGCAGAAAGCCTTGCCGTCAGGAAAAGTAAAAAACACACACACACACAGGCTAGGGCACGATCATGTAACGAGGATGTTCTCTGAAATGATTAAATCAACATACTGTGTGATCAAGGCAGGTCTCCTCCTCCAAATCCAGTTTAATCGACTTCATGCGGTTTGATCATTGATCAATGCTCACTGCGGTTGCACCATTTCTGCCTGGATTATTTTAGCTCACTGTTACCATGACTGGGGAAATCATCTCATCTTTTAAAGGAGCGTCTGGGGGGTTTTTTGTTTTTGCTTTTTTACACAAAGTGCTTCATTTGATTTCTACATTATACTCTTACCGACCACTTTATTAGGAATGTCTGTGCATCTGCTTATTCATGTCATCACCTGGTCTTTTTCCAGTTTTCACTGTGCCTATTGTGTCAGGGCTCACAGGAGTGGAACATGCTGTGGTCTTCTGCTGTTGTCAGCCATCCATCTCAGGGCTCGACGTGCTGCGCATTATGAGATGCATTTTGGCTTACCACAGTTGTAAAGAGTGGTTGTTTGAGTTACTGTAGCCCTCCTATCAGCTCAGCTCTCCTTGGACCTCTCTCATCAGCAAGGTGTTTCCACCCACAGACCTGTCTCTCACCACCTGCGTTTTGTTTTGTTTTGTTTTGTTTTGTTTTGTTTTAGGGTTTTTTGGGAACATTACCTGAAGCTCTTGACCCATATCTGCATGATGTTATGCATTGGGTTGCTGCCACATGATTGCCACATTGACATATTGCGCGAATAAGCAAGTATAGAAGTGTTCCTAATAAAGTGATCGGTGAGTGTGTAAGTGCATCATCAGAGCGACATAATGATTCCGCACGTCCGTGTGAAATTTGCTGGCAGTGCTGCAAATGAGCTCTCAAGCCATGCCCTGACAAACTGAATTAGCTGACACTGTTGAAGCCCTGGCTGTCGGGTGTAATAAGCTGCTGCGGGGGGAAAGAGAGGAGGAAACTGTTTGCGTGCGTCACGGCGCTCAGTGCCGTGTGAAGAGATGCAGTCTCAGGGGTGAGATTCGAGTGAAGAGGGAAGGATTTTAGTGCTCTTAAGCGACCAAGCAAGCACTATTAATGCGGCTCCTCGTGGAAATCTTACAGAGAGAAATAGATTTTATACCACAGTGTTTTGTAACGCAGCAGCAGGAGGTATCAGAAGCAACAGGTTGGCGTTCTGTGCTCAAAGCTGTTTTCCAGCAGTTTAGTTGTTTAGTGTTTAGTGGAAATCCATCGACATGGATTTTCTTCTACCGTGCTCTGCATATCCACAGTGTTCTGTATTATCAGTCTCACGCAAAAGCTGGTTCAAAGTAATCAAAATGTACTGAACACGTGAGCATAACAGTGCTGTGGAGTCAGGAAAAAACCGACCAGAAAAATTACACCATCCAATACATGCTGAAAGGCAAATAATGAAATACCAAACGGATCAAATATTAATATTCCGTTTCATGTCCAGGCATAGAGTGCAGATGAACTGCTCAATCCCCACAAAGTCCTAGATGTGTAAATGTTCTCTGAGACATCACGCTGATATTGCAGGCACTTCATCATGATTGCTCGGCAATTCCCAGCCAAGCAAATCCACGACAAATAATTAGCTGCATTCAGCCATCTGTTTAATATTCGCTGTTCAACCCCTGTCTTTCCTCCCTCTGCTTTGAGTGCAATAGTTTTAATAAATTGCTCAAATCTGTGGACTGATTGTACGTCAGACATGGACAATATGTATAATCATACCAGATGCGTGGGTTGCTCTTTAATACGTACGTTTTGGACTTTTTGGGATACGTGGTTTATTTTGGTGTCCTTCGGGTTCTTCAAGCCTTATATGTATGCAGGGTGAGTAGTTTTTTTTTTTTGTCTGTTCACTCGCTTTTAATTCCTCGTTGCCTTCAGGGAGGCTCAGCATGTGTGTGCAGTCTGGCTATAGAAGCGCCCGCTGACATTACAGATCCCTGCCGGTTCATGTTTTGTAAGGGATTTTAGTACCAGATTTTATGCCGTAAGTTTAAATGCTAAGGATTTCTTTACCAAAGCATGCAATAGTGATGAATATCTAAGAATGAATAAAGTATGCAAATAAATAAATAAATGAATAAAGAAATAGATAAATCTATATAACTAGAATTCTTTTCGCGTTTGAAACGGAAATGACGTACGACCACAGAACTTATTATACGTGCGTATGAGCGGAAACAGCGTCGCTAGTGCTTACATTTGAACTAATCACTTCGTTTGTGGACACCATTTTTATATTGTCTTTTTACGAATCATTACTATTTGTGTGAGAGTTATTTTACTGATATTGAAAAGAAGTAAACACCTATATGGGAAGGAATTATTTAAGAAAACTTTGATCTAAATATAGAAAATTCTTTTCGCGTTTGAAACGGAAATGACGTATGACCGCTATTTGTGGAAAAATAAAATTTGGTGATTAACAAACTTATTTTATAAATACAGTACTGCATTTTAGTTTTTTTCCCTCGCACTCAATTGAGCGAAGCCTCTGGGGAATCAGCTAGTAAATAAATAAATAAATAAATAAATAAGGTGCTGTGGTTAGCATAGCACTGTCACCTCAGAGCAAGAAAGTCCCGAGTTCACACCGTGTGCCAGTGTGGGTTTCCTGCGCTGACTCCAGTTTCCTCTCACAGACAAGCAGATCAGGTTAACCAGCTACTCTAAGTGAAGTGAAGTGAAAGTGACTACTTGTCACATGTGAAACACAGTGTGATACAGTGTGATACAGTGAAATGAACTGTCTGCATTTGACCCATTCACCCTTGTGAAGCAGGGGGCAGCTGAACAACGCAGCTCCCGGGGAACAGTGCTTGGGGACAGTACCTTGCTACCTCAGGGTACCTTGTCGGTCCTGGGTTTTGAACCCACGACCTTCCAATGAAAGGGCCAATGCCCTGTCCGCTAGGCTACCACTGCCCCATAAATTGCTCATAAGTGTGAATACGAGTGTAAATTGTTGTTTGTATCTGCGCTAGAACTGTAATAGGTTGGCGTCTTGTCCAGGATGTACCCTGCGTCTCACCTGAAGTCAACTGGGATTGGCTCCAGCTTCCCTGTGATCCTTAATAGATAGGTGGCATACATAATGAATGGATGAAGGAATGACTATCTGACCGAATAAATAAATAAATGAATAAATAAATAGATAGATAGATAGATAGATAGATAGATAGATAGATAGATAGATAGATAGATAGATAGATAAATAAATAAACAAATAAAGTACAGCACACTTTGCTCAAGAGTCAAAAGCAGTACATATTACAAAACTTTCCCTAGAGCCATAATTGAATTTTCCACCTGTGCTTGGGCCGTTCATCTGCATATTCCTCAAGAAAACACGTCTAGTAGTTATGAGTTATAAAACTGCAGAGGAGCCCCAGGTCAGAGCTTCCTTAAAAGACAAAGAATATTCCTCACTCTCTTAACTGTGAAGGTTTCCTATTACTTTTATTGTAGTTGCTAAACTGTACCAATATGCCTATAAGTATAAGTAAAATTAGCTGCAGGAGGAAAACAAAAAGGCTACTGAGATCTAATGAGACTTTTGCCAGAACGGATGTGAAACTAAAGCTTGAAAATAGGAATGATGGATTAGCTCATAAGCAGCTGAGGCCTTAGACAACTTGAGTCATCCATCCAATCGTGGCAGGTTGTTCGGTAGAATTTGCAACTAACGTCTGGTTTCAGGCTTCATGATTAAACTTGCCTCACACACGTTTATACTGTAGTCTGCCTTTGTTTTAACTATGGCACTTATCGTAGGTATAGTAGCTCATTCTGGACAAGCGTCATGATCTTACTGGGGTAATACAATAAAAGTTGTACAACTGGTTATTATTCTCTCGACAATGACATTACCAGGGCGTTTACTGTTTACAGTACTATAGATTGCTACACTGCTGATTCGAGATGGGGTTAATGTTCGATATGGAAGAACTTCTGGTCGTAGTGCTGCCGCTTCACGGCTCCAGAGTCGAGGGTTCGCTTCTGACTTACTCTCAGTGTGGCGCTTGACATGTTCTCTCCCTGTCTGTCTGGGTTTCCTCCCACTGTCGAAAATCATGCTTGCTGGTGTTTTGGCAACTGTGAATGATTGGGAATGAATGATTGTGTATGTATGGTGCACGAAAATGATCTGGCATCCCTCCCATGTATATCCAGTTTTACTAGGACAGCCTTTGAAGCCACCAGTACACTGACCAGGATAAAGCAGTTGATTCGTTGATGGACGGATCTGGAGCACATCCCGGGAACTCTAGACCTTAGAAGGAAGTTCACCCTGGAGTAACTAGTCACATATGCACTTACACAGGAGGTGATTTAGGGTCAGTCCACATTCTGGGGTGTTTTTGGAGGTGGGAGAAAACCAGAGAACCCAGAGGAAACCCAAGCACACATGAGGAAAGTATGACGAGATGAAACTTCACCCAAACAACGAAATGTCACACAATCATCCAAGCTCAGGATTGTTTAGTGATTTATTGTGTGATATTAATTTCCTTCACGATTACTCCCAAATTTTATATTTGCACTAGCTGATTCCCCAGTGGCTTCGCTCACTGAGTGCAAGGGGGAAAAATAAAATGCAGTATTCATAAAATAAGCTAGTTAATCATGTTTCAAACGCGAAAAGAATCGTATATATTTAGATCAAAGTTTTCTTAAATAATTCCTTCCCAAATAGCTGTTGACTTCTTTTCAATATCAGTACAACAACTCTCACGCAAATAATAACGATTCGTAAAGACGATATAAAAATGGCGTCCATAAACGAAGTGATTAGTTAAAATGTAAGCGCTAGTTACGCTATTTCCGGTCATACGCACGTATAATACTGTATGTTCTGAGCTCGTACGTCATTTCCGTTTCAAACACGAAAAGAATTTTATATAGATAGATTAGCATTTAGTTGCTACTTTCATCCAGGGCAAGTTACAGACATTTCTGCAAATCCACATAACAAACAGGTTGATTTGCGTGTAATAGGAGGGTGTTATCGTGACTGTAGTGGTATATACGTGGTTTGCTCTCCTTTGGTTTTTAGAAAAACATGGTTCATGCGGGAGAATTTGCACGCCATAACTTGACAGCAAACTTGGTGTCTGGTGTCCTTGTGACTGTGGAGTGTGTGACTGCGAATTGTTCCCAGTACAGAGAAACAGCACAGCTCTCCACCTCCATCTGCCGTTTTGGGCTGAGAACTGAAGCGTAACTGCTGACTGAGGTGTCATGTGTGCTGTAACACATTCCTGCTCGTCTTCTGTTGCTCCTGAGCATGTCGACCTTGGTTAACTTGTCTGGTGTTTAGTCAGAGGAGGTGCTTCATTAATTATATGTCACGTTATTTGTATACCACGTTTGATGAGCTGCAAACTGATTTGATTCCCAAATGATCACTGCTTAGATTTGACTTTACTACTGCTGTGAAGAGCATCATTTGTTGTTATTTTAACACAGTGAGCACAAATGCACCCAACTACAGTACATACGAAGAGAGGGGGAAAGTGCATGGGTTGTGTGATTCTCATATCTACCACATGGTGTCTCTCTAGTAGATCCGTCTCCTCAGTCATGTTACATAAGAGCCACATCCAGGAGGCTGGAGAAGAGCAGAGATCCAGCTGCACATTCGCACTCCATCCATGCAGTCTGAGTGTCACATGCAGAAACCTCTGAACACGTTCACTGTGTTATTAACTGTCCACCAAAAACAATGCTTTTTCTTTTCTACTTTCATTTCAACTATTATAGTTCAAATAATATACGAATAACATGTAATAAACATAATAAATAAGCTATTTGTGTAAATATAATAAAACAAAATAAGTCAAGACAAAGACTATTTGCGCTTGTTAGCTAATGACACAAGTCCTTTATCTGGAGCATGTGCGAATGTATCACCGCTCCACTGTGCACACTGTGAAAATGAGGCAAAAGTTAATGGCACATTTATCAAAGTGGTAATTATGGTGCTGGTGCTAAGAGCACAACTTGCGAGAGCAACGTCGCATATTGGTATAAAATGTCTCCACGAGGTCACACGAGGGGGAATCAAAAACTAAAGGCAATTTTAAAATTATGAGATAACCCGGAGAGCAAAAGGCAAAACGTGGAGTGGAGGCAGATGAAGAAATTCTAAAGTCAGCGCTCCCCCAAGAAAATCATGTTAACGTTTTTCTGGGACATGAAGGTTCTGGTGCATTTCCAAACTTGTGGACAAACAGTGAACAGATTTTTTGCAAATTACTGCGCATTGCTGGAAAATGACCTTAAACCTGCAGTTATCAGCAAAAGAAAAGCAATGGGGTCCAAAACTTGCTGCACCAGAACAACATACAACATACTCATACAGCAGCAGCGACAATGGAGAAAGTGCAACTCGGGTTCAGACGTCTTCCACGTCCTCCTTACAGCCCGGATCTGGTGCTGTCACATCTTTGGTCCACTGAATCAGGTGGTCACAGAGTCACCTCTGATGATAAAGTAAAGGAAGCGGTGCTCACCTGGCTTCGGGAGCAGCCAAAAAACTTCTCGTCTGCAGGCATACAGAAGCTAGATGAACGATATGACAAATGTGTCACCTTACATGGGGAGTGTGTGCAAAAGTGATACAGTCAATTACTCGCGGTTACTTTTATTAAAGCCATTAAATATTTTTGCCTTTACTTTTTGATTGTTCTCATAGCAAGATGTTAGATATTGTTAACATGAGCTATATTTTATTCTGAATTTTAAAAGATCTCCAGAATATTAAAAGCTTAAATGACAAAGTACAAGAGGACAAACAGCTGTGAGGATGGCTATGGGTGTACTGCTTCTTTCTCAAGTCACATCATAAGTTTACTGTGAATATATACTATTAATGCATAATAACATGGAATATAGTTAAAGCCTTGTTGATCCTGCTTATACATACTCCTGTCACAACTTTGACATTTTTATAATATATGACGTTGCCATTGTTATAATAACAGAATAAAATGTGAGCCGTGCTGGCCAAATGAGTCGGAATGCGCGTAGGATAATTATGAGCTAAGAGGCAAAACATGGTTTTCGGAGGAAATGAGATTTTCTCAAAAATGAGTCCATAAAGCCGTCATTTCTTGATCCCTATGATAAAACAGGAAGAAGACATCCCAAACTACTTTTATTTTAAGGTTATGTTCATGATGTTCATTCGTATGTCTTCATTAATTAGTCCTTTGTCGTAATATTCCTTGATAAATCCGTGTTTTTCACCGTGCGCTCGCGGCGAGACGGGGGAATCCCGCTACCCATGTTTGCTATCGTTGTGAAGTGTAGATCCTCTACTTCCTGATAACACACATGGAATTCCCAATGATGCTTTTATGAACCGATGGAAAGCGAGTTTCCAAACCCCACTAGGCGTGGTCGACTTCAGTTGGATGTAACTCGGTCATTTTTTGTCCGAGTTCAAGAAACCATGCCTCATTTTGAAGGTCTTTAGCTGGACAATGTGAAAGTAACAATGCCAGCACGGGTCACAAATGTGCATATATGATTGTTTAGCAATACAGCGGTGAGTAGCTTTGTAGACTCACAGTTCCAGGGTCCTAGGTTCAATACTGCGCTCAGTTGTTTCTTCCCATGTCAGTGTGGGTTTACTCTGGGACCTCTGGTTTCCTTTAGACTATTCAGAAACCTGCAGGTAGATGGATTGGCTATGCTAAATTGTTCCTTGGTGGGAATGTGTCTGTACATGATGCCATATGATAGACTGGGGTGAATTTTCTCGACTCTGGCCTGGATAATGCTGTTACTGATGATGAATGAGGATGAATGAAATTTTTCTTTTATATTTAAGAGCAATGACACAAATAAAAAAAGCCTTACCTGTTACCAAAATACACAAACATAATTTGAACAATAAACAATATTGTTATCTTATTGACAGACAGATAATTCCACTGCAATTTGTAGCTGAAAAGGAGATGAATGGAAAAAAGCCTTTAGCACCACCTCTGGTCACTTTGAATACTACATGATGCCATATGGCCTCCCTTACGCTCCATTAGTGCTTCAGTGCTTCATCAATGTGTCCTCTGAGACATGCTGGGCAAGTTCGTCATTGCATGCCTAGATGGCATATTGATTTGCTCCCCATCCAAAGGAACACACAGGTCCTGAATCGTCTTTAAGAAAACCATCTCTCCATCAAGGGGGAGAGGGATGGTTCCAAGGTCTCGTTCTTAGGATGCACTATCATGGATCAAGACAAAGTCACAGCAGTCAAGAACTGGCATCTTTTCACCACGGTCAAGGAGTTGGAGAGGTTCCTGGGGTTATTATTAATTAATAACTATAATTAATTATTTCTATAGTGTTTCTATGAGGAAAGACAGCAGGAAACAACAGACATGTATCTCGATTTAAACATGATTATGGAACACAATAATGAATTGTATTTGTCTTAAATAATATTGATTGCACAGATTATTGTGATTATGCAATAGCTGAGATAGGTCTTTTTATACAGTGAGAAGATTTTTCCTGAGTTTGCCAAATTTTATAGGAGGTTCATCAGGAGCTATACGTCCATTGCTACACCTCTCACCTAACACTGTTCAAGAAGGGGCCCAAAAAACTCCACTGGATCACCTCCGCTAACCAAGCCCTTGAACAACTCAAACAGGGGTTCACTTCAGCCCCCATCCTGAAACACCCTGATCCTTCCAGACCCTTCATCGTCAAGGTGGACGCCATATTATCACAGAGGTTTTGTGAGAGACCCAATGTCCATCCAGTGGCTTTTCTTTACAGCAAACTCTCCAGATGAATGTAAATATGATATCAGAAACAAGGAGCTCCTTGCCGTCAAGCTGGCCCTAGGAATCACATCATGTGCTGGAAAGGCCCCGTCATCCATTTGTAATCTACACCGACCACAAGAATCTTTAATACATTGCCCAGTGACTAAATTCACACAAGGCCCCTTGTTTTCTGCCCAGTTTCAGATTATTCTCTCATACCTACCAGCTTATGTCCTGTCTCTCCCAAAGAGAACAGAGAAGATTACATCTTACAAGAGTCATAATTTGTCTGGGTGTTTCACCTGGGAATTCAACCATGAGATTGAAAGCACTCCTGAGCAGTGAATTCTCACACAGTGTCCAGTCAGCAAAAAAGTATGTGCCAACCTATCTCAGAGACAAACAAGTCACGCAGACTCACACCTCCCCACCTACAGGACTCCTAGGGGCCCACAGAACTCATCAGCACCTGCAGTGTAAATATCGGTGGCCCCACATGCTCTCCGACATTCATAAGTTCACATCCTTGTGTACAACTTGTGCTCAAAACAAAGTTTCCAGAACTTGTCAGCTGGAAAAATACTCCCATTGCCGACATCACAGCAGCCACGGGCGCACATAACAACAGCCAAACTTGCCTTCCACCATGTGTTCAGGTGCTTCGGCTTCCCAGACGATATTGTAAGTGGCTGTGGAGCATAATTCTCAACACCATGAGTATGGAGGAGCATCACAGAAAACCTGGGGGTATGTCTCAATCTGATGTCCAATGCTAATGGCTAATTAGTAAGAGCGAACCAAGAAATTGGCCAATTTCCGAGGAAATTTTCTGCCAGTATTCAAGACGACTTGGCCTGGTTCCTACCCTGGAATACCCAAATACTCCAAGAACTCTCTCTGCCCTTCAGCAGCTCAGTTCACCCCATTCCAGTGGGTCCTTGTCACACTACAATGCCAAAAGTGCATCGCTGCCTACAAAAGTGGCTGCCACAAACCAGCAGCTTACATAAATGGGTGCTAAGGGCTATAACACCCAATGCATAAAACTCTGTCACGATTTTAAACGTGATCATACTAATGACACACACCTGCACTCATAACACTCTCATACACTTAAGACATATTTTTGATATCTCGGTTATTGATCTGGTTTCTGGTTTCCTGTTTTGTTTTGTTTTTATTCTCTGACTTTGCTTGATTCAGTTTATTTGTATATCGCCTGAGCCTTGCTTTTTTTGTAACTATGACCTCGCTTTGATTTGACCTTGATTTGTTTGCCAAATTGTTTTTGAATGAAGCGTTCTACAGTACATGCAACTGCTACAGTCTCAGAAAAATATACTACAGAACAAAAATTACATTTGAACAGGAACGTTTGGAGATCAAAAACCTTTGACTGAGAATACAACAAGCAATTTCTCTGTAAGCATAACTAAGGAAGGTAATAATGAATTGCGTTTATCGTAAATGATCTCGATCGCTCGAATAATTGTGATTAGAAGATTATGCAATCACTGTGCTAGGCCTGTTTGTTCGTACAGTGAGAATACTGCAGGACCGTCTATGTAATGTCATCCAGTGGAATGTTAAATTGTGAATCATTAATGCTTTGCTACTTTGCGATGAAGGCTGTAGGTGTAGAGTATAAAATTAGAAATGAAGGTGTTAACAGGGAAAATGTGCAGGGGAAAAAAATCACAGTGGGACTGCAGTGCCGGCTAATCTTGAGGGCAAAAGATAGGAAAGGAGCTCAGCGGCATCTCTGCTCAAGAAAAACAGGCTTTCTCAATCTCATGGAATAGATACGTGTCTCATGTAGTGCTTACCAGACAGCCGAAATATTTACAAAAAAATTTTCCCTTTATTTCCCTTTATTATACTGAAGGCCTTCATCATCATCAGCAGCAGCAGCATCATTTTAACTGAAATAACTAACGCTGAAATATAATGATGACAACAACATCAAGATCAAATATCTCCCAGTACATTTACCCTTTTATCCTCTGTTATTGCTGTATGTCAGATTGCTCTGCCTCTTGCACCAATTCATTATTGAGGTTTTAATCTATGTCCATAAAATCACATCATGCCGTAGCAAGCAAATTATCTGGCTAAACCTACCTGTCTGCCCAAGATACTGTGTGTGTGTGTGTGTGTGTGTGTGTGTGTGTGTGTGTGTGTGTGTGTGTGTGTGTGTGTGTGTGTGTGT
>JAQLOM010000014.1:6442686-6453868 GCA_030068315.1 Chrysichthys thysi
TGATTACACCTGTTTAATCAGTTGAGATTGGCTTTCAGTTAACTCAGGTGTGAGGTGTGCTTGGTTGGAATGAAAACCCGCACCCACACGGCCCTTTTATGGACCAGTTTGACACCCCTGAACTAGATGAAGGGGCGGCATGGTGGTGGCTAAGTGGCTAGCACTGTCGCCTCACTGCAAGAAGGTCCTGGGATCGAACCCCAGGTTCAGCACTGGTGCCTTTCTGTGTGGAGTTTGCATGTTCTCCCCGTGTGGGTTTCCTCCCACAGTCCAAAGATATGCACATTAGGTGGATTGGCTGCTCTAAATTGCCCACAGGTGTGAATGTGGCACGTGTGCTGCTGAGAAGTCCTGGCCAGTGCACTGTGTAAATTATGGTCATGGAAGCTGGGAATGTTGGAAGCATCTCCTAGCCATCTATTGCTGCCCTATGGCTGGCAGACAGCGTTGATGATGATGAACTAGATGAAGACTGAAAATGAGAACAATAGCTTCAACCATTTTAAGAGTGCTGCTTAACATATTAAAGGCGGCATTGTGTAGCAGATTTAAACTTGGTCAAAAGGTCCAAACTTTTGTAATGAATGAATGGTCAGTTCTTGGAAACGTCTCTTGAAGAAGTACAAGGAAGATGCAGCGTGACTAGAAATCATCCTTGATTCAATTGCCCGCTTTGAGTCTTACTCTTGGGATTGCTCTAAGTTCACTTGAGTGAGTGCTAACTTGGAAATGGCTATTAAGAACTTTAGTCTCGCATTTCCTGAATACAACCATTCTCTGTACAGTCATTTGCGGAAAGATTTTTGTTAATTCTGCTTGCGCAGTCGGTCCTATATGAGTTCTTTTTTTTTTTTTTGGCAAAACTTTTATCTAACTTTATTCAATGCAAGTGTTTTTTCCTGTTTTGCTGTGCACGGTGAAAGAAGATACAGTGGACCCTTGGCTCACAAACTTAATTCGATCCGAGACTCCGTTCGTGAACCGATTTGTGAAATTACTGTAAATAAAATGAATGTGTTTCAGCCCTCAAAACATGTTTTTAAAGTGTGTTATGGGTTTATGTGTAGCAGTAAACCTAGAATAAAATGAAAATAACCTTAGGTATAGAAAAATAAATCTAAATGAAATAAATAGATGATCTTAATGCACGTTACCTTTGCGTTGGATATGTAGTTGCTGGCGTAGGTGGACGGTGGCGGAGGGATATGGTGGCGGTTCTCATGTTTTGCCATTATTTCTTTCTTTATTTCAACTGTTATACGCTCAGGTGTCTTACTCTCACTACCATTTCCACTTTCTTGGGACCCATATTGAAGCTTATAGTGCAGGAATGCAGAGGAACACAATGGAAAAACCCGTTGAACACGTTCACACCACGAGTGCTTGACCGGAATTGAATGTTTGTGCTGCGAAGCGTAGGTCGGCTTCCGGTACATCAGTCGAGCCTTTGTTCGTCGGTCAGTACAAAATCTGTTAGATTTAGTTTGTATGTCGATTTGTTCGCCTTCCGACGTGCCCACGATCCGAGGTTCCACTGTACGTATATGATATAATACCTAGTAAGATCAGCAGTGTGGGAAACAGCTCGCCAGTTCTCCAAATCTTTCACCCAGTCCCTAAATGGTTCTCACTATTTCCCGCCCGGTTTAGCTGACTGATGTGAAGTGACACGTGTTCAGAGCCACTGTCACTTTCACAGACTTGACCAATTTTTAAAGTACTTTAATTTCACGCTGTCAGCATTCCTCAGCACTCACGGTAGAGGAATGGACAGGATGTCAATTTAGAAAGGCTGTATGCGGTAACACCCCTAAAAGTGCAGTCTGGGTGCGTTTTACAGCTAAATGACATAAGACTGAATCAGGGTCAATCTGCTCAAGCATTCCTTATAGTACCAGTTGAACTTGGCCTCAGAATCCTGTGGAGCTCAGTCTGAAATGTATTGCTTTTAGTTTAAGCTATAAAAAGACACAGAATGCCATCATGGTGCCGTTATTATTAAAAGATCATTTCAAGACCAAGTGTCTCGACTTTTTCTCTTCTTTCTATATTCTGTATGCGAGTACAGTACTAGGTTAATCAGTCTTGTCATTTTTTCTACCACAGCGTTGTTGAATTCTCGATGCTGATTGGTCAGAAGTTGATGAATTTTGTACAGCAACAGCTCAGAGTGTAGTTCCAGCTGCAAGGTACATCACAAGTGTATATTGCACTCATAGTAATATGTTATTGTTTCTATAGTAACAGCTGAGCGGGGACTTGTGTACATCATCTCAGGCTAATAAGAAACGGATGAAAAAATGTGTTATTTTATCAGGGGTGGAAAACACCTGAGAATATTTTAGTACTTTGTTACTAAATTTAAATGTATTATTTTGGCATAGTGATACTCAATATGTGTACTTCTCAATTATTATTATTATTATTATTATTATTATTATTATTTCAGTGTATGTGACATACCAGTGCAATGGGCTAATGTTAGTATCCTGTAGTTTCAGTTTAGGAATTAATCTGGTCCATCAGTGAAGTAAAATCTGTGAGTCGTCATGGTGTCAGTTCATCATCAGCAATGTAGTGAGTGCTAAAGCTAGCCGTGTGTGTGTGTGTGTGTGTGCGTGCGCGTGCGTGTGTGTGTGTGTGTGTGTGTGTGTGTGTGTGTGTGTGCGCGTGCGTGTGTGTGTGTGTGTGTGTGAAGATGGATAAGCAAAGTGCTCTAGGAAGCAAAGACTCCTATAAAATGAAGTGTTTTTTCCTCCTTAGAAGGCATGAAGGTATGAAAAAAGTGTGATATGGTGTATTTTGAAATTTAATTAGCTATATTTTACTAAGTTAGTACGTTTTCTGTGGGCAGTGGATAAGTGGTTAGCACTGTCGCCTCACAGCAAGAAGATCCTGGGTGTGGAGTTTGCATGTTCTCCCTAGCCTGCATGGGTTTCCTCCGGGTGCGCTGGTTTCCTCCCATAGTCCAAAGCCATGTGCACTCTAAATTGTCCATAGGTGTGAGTGTACCAATGACAGACGTGTCGCTCCATCGCGTGGGTTGGGGTATTCCATGGTCGCATCAGACAAAACAGTGCCGAGGTGGCTTGGGAAGACAGCGGACCCCGCAGGGCACGGGACTAACGCTAAGAGGAAGAAGAAGTCTGTTGTCTTTGCTAATACAGGGTAGATTAGCATCAGAAACTAACATAATTGGGCTGGCAGCACGTTCATTTAAAAACATTTCCATTTCACCCTTTAATACATTAAAACGTAGCGGTTTTTTTTACGTTTACCTGAGCACATTTTTGAGTGGATACATCAATTCAATTCAATTCAATTCAGATTTATTTCTGTAGCGCTTTTAACAATGGACATTGTCACAAAGCAGCTTCACAGTATATAATGTCCAATTTACTTCCACAGAAAATGGACTAACTTAGTAAAATATAGCTAATTAAACTGATCACATTTAAATTGAGAAAGATACCGATCCATAAGTTAACCACTGGCCTGCTGCTGTGATAAAAGTTTATCGGAATAGTTTGAGGCATACAGCAGTACCCTTGTCCTTAAGTTGTATTATAATTGGCTGGTGTTATTGTGAACTCGGCGTGTGTTTTACATGCCTGTGACAGTGGGAGAGCGCACTGGCTGACACGTGCAGGGCAGAGTTTAGCTAGAGGACAAGTGTGGAGCAGTGGAGCCTGAGAATCTGAGGGAAAAAATACCCAGTACAAATGGATCCTTTCCAGAGTCTCTATGGCTTATGAGGACTCCAAACTCTTATTTAAAAGAATACTGTTTCATATCTCCATCCATCCTTTTTCTATGGCGATTATACATTGCAGGTTGAGACGTAAACTGGAGCCACTCTTATCACCTCACATCCTGGGCAGGTTGCCAGTTTATCACAGGGCTAGCACAGAGAGGAACATCCATTAACGCTCACATTCACACCTATGGGCAACATAGAGTAGCCAGCTGACCTAATCTTCATGTCGGTGGACTGTGGGAGGAAACCCGAACATGGCCCTGAACATGGAAACTTCGCCCAGAAACTCCTTCTTGCTCATATTGGCTTTATCAAAAACCTGCTTTTTCTATATTCAGAGTGTAATCCTGCCTCGAGTCCAGTGAGATAAAGAGGCCACTAAAATAAATGAATGAATACTATTGGGTGAATTACCTGTTTTACAAAATATACCAGAATTTACCAGAGAGCTCTTTACCGTTCACCCCTGAGCACTTTAAGTATTAATCAAGATTTCCATCTGGTCTACCGGTAATCATACCATACTTGATGTGTTGAATTATAAATCTTCAGGTGATATGTAGGATTATATCTTCTCTCCATTCCTGTCTCTTCCTCTTTGTGGACATTGAGGGCTTGAAATGGGTGTTCTTTAAAATCTAGCCCATTGTTTTAACCAGGCATTCTGAGTAACTAAAATGAACTGTGGAGCGATATAGCGCTTGTTCGGTGCAGATAAGACATGGGTGAATTTTTGTCTTCTAGTCAAGGTGAATAAAAACAGAAAACCAGGAGGTGAGGTAAGTGCAGAGATGCTGTGTGGCACGGCAAAAACGTGTAACTTGTAACGTGACATGAATACAAACGCACATCCTGATTACCGTCTCTAACTTTCGCTTCGTTGTGAAATAGCTGTAGACACATATGCGTGTACGTGGCTTTCTTGGTTTCCTGCCGTAACTTGCACGCCAGCAGAAAAGGCATATCGTGCATCTCGATCCTCAGAAAGGTTTCCTCTCTTTTGAGAAGAGTGTGTTTATTGGGTGCAGATTAACACTTAATAGCTCATTCCATAGAAGGCTTAAGGCGTCCTAAATACTGCGTAAAAATGACAAGGAGCTTAATTAGAGTCGATCTAAAGACTACGGTTTCACTTAGCAAAAAAATTTAATGACCTCGACAGAACCAAGATATAATCTGAGCACAGCTTTGAGGTCTATAGGAGCTTGTTGACAGAATTGTATGCTTCTTTATTCAACCATTTAAACAAGATGGGAGGGATTAAATTATTCCATTAGTTTCAATTCTCATTCACTCACAGACCACTTTAATAGGAAAATCAATAAACCTGTTCTTTCGTGCGATTATTCAATCAGACGATCATGTGGCAGCAGTGCAAAGAATAAAACGATGCAGAATGGGGACTAATGTTGTCTCGGGGACTCAGCGACTGTGGTGTTGTTGGAGGTGCCTGATGATGAGCTTACTTGGGTATTTCAGAAACTGCAGATCTGACCAGAACCCAGCCGTGGAACCTGATTTGATCGTCTACTGTTTTGGCCTGTCTGCCTAAAGTGTGTTTTCTGCGATGCTTTTCTGCTCACCATGGTTGTAAAGAGTGGCTATTATAGTTGCACACAGTTTGAAAACAAGATATTTCCACCTGCAGAATTGCTCTGTTTTGATTCCAGAGCGGTTTCTGAAATCCTCAAATCAGCTCATATTGCATCAACAGCCATGCCAAGGTCAGAGTCACTGCGATCACACTTTTTGCTCATTCTGATGTTCAATGTGCTCAACACCGACTGACGCTCTGAACCTGTGTCTGCATGATTTTATGCTGCTGTCACATGATTGGCTGATTGGATAATTGCATGAATAAGCAGGGGTTCAGGGGTTCCTGCAGTAGCGGTCAGTGAAAATGTTATTTGAAAAACCATAACAACCTAAGAGTAACTAACTAGAAATTTTACTCTTAGAAACAGTAACTGTGTTTCAGTGAATGGTACCTTGCTATCCGTAACCACACCATCAACGGTTAAAGTCCTTGCATGGTTCACAGAGACAAATGTGCAAGCCCTTGCTTTTGCAGTTCTTTAAGCATCCTAGTTTGGAGTTCATACCGAGGAGATATTTTCAGTCGTAGTTCACGGACCCCTACCCTGCAGCTTTGTGTTTTCAGTTTTCAAAGGCACCTGATTCAACATATTTGCTAATTATGAAGCCTTGTGTGTGTTGAATCAGATGTTGGAGCTGGGAAAACAAACAGAAAACCGTGCAGGGGTTCCTCTGGTCGAAGAGAGAAGACCGCTGCTCTAAGACGTGTTAAACTTTGATATGGAAAAACAGGGAATGGTGGGAGCTCTGTTAGTCATGGGTTGCTCAGGAAGTCAAATCAAAATGGTGAAAAGTCAACAGTCTACTAACAGGCTACAGTCTAATGTCTGCCAATTAAACTAGCAGGGTTAAGCAATGTTTTATGCTATGAGACTCATTGATGGCATAATAAGGAAGATATGTACATTATTACACACACACGCGTGCGCGTTTTAAACAGTTGCGTTCTCTGCACTCCCAGGTTCATATCTTGTTTTCTTTGAATAGCAGATGTGATTAACAGAGTACACGTCACCCACTGAACATTAAATTTACCGTTCGGTTAAGTTTCTTTTTGTGTAACTTTAACTGGGCAATGTGTGCTTAGTCTGGCCACTTTTAATTTGTCCTCCATAGGCACCAAAGTCCACCATTTTGGAAAATTGGAAAATTAAGATCACATTGTATATAAGGGGTGTTTCACCCTGTGGGCTCACCTGTCATGACTTTCACAGTGTGTGTATCTACAGTGCGGGATATTTAACCTCACATCTTCATAACATTCTGTATATTTTTCTTATAACCACTGGACAAAAGTCCAAAACCATCTAAACAGCAGATAATCTGATGTGGGCGCCAAGGAGAAGCCTGAAATTGATGTCTTTTTATCTTTAAAATACAGACTAAGCCCATTTATCTAAGCCTGCCATGATCAGATTTCTAATCGGTTTGCATTTGTAGGTTTTATGTTTTTGTAATACTTTATTATTATGCAGAAATCCACTTATTGTGTGGCGTTACATATAATGAGACAGCATGTTTCGTTACTGGGTCTGTAAGACTAATACGTGGAAATCGTAACCTATTTATTTAAGCCAGAGTCTATCTCAGAAGGCGAGAAGATGCCTCTCTCGATGCTCAAGAGACCGTTGAGCAAAAGATGCCCCCAAAGAGACCTTGCACCACTGCTGTGAGCACACTGTTTAAGATGATATTAATCTACTTAATTAGCTTTCAGTCACTATCCTTCTATCATTCAAATAGAAATGTCATCCCAGTAAAATCCCCACATATCTAAAATATTCATAGTTTGCAAGCTGAAAGTTTTTGTGCGGTAACTCGTTAGTTAACTGGACAGATTAACTGTTGATTTCTCAAAGTGGCCGGACCTCGTAACCAAGCGCCAATCAATACACTGCGAATGAATATGATTAACATCTCAAACTTAAACATATTGATGGCAATAACTTGTGTGTTGCCTTGCGGTGGATTGGTGACCTGCCCAGGGCGTATCCCGCCTCTCACCCGATGTCAGCTGGGATTTTCGCCAGCTTCCCCCCGCGACCCTGAACAGGATTAAGCAGAAGACGAATTTCTCACATGTATCGTTAAGCAGCTAGCCGTTGTATGTTTTTACCCCAGCAGATCAGTAGTAGATCAGGGCCTGAGTATTTGAAGCCAACATTTTGTCAGCCCTGTTTAAGATTGACATAACAGTGCATTTGCATAAAATTCAAGTGTCCTTGAATTAAATGGTGCTAAATGAAGACAGTTACAGACAGTAATTGAAATGTAATGAGATCTTTCCATCAAACTAACTGCATTAGTAAATGACCTTAATCTATAATGTATAATATGCCAGGCCCATTTATGCCCACGCTTTAGTTTGTTTTGCTCAGTTTAACTGGTTGTGTTTCATTTGACTTGCTTCATCACGCCATGAAGACTGTTATGACATCTTCATCAGTTTGCTGCTGGTTTTTCATTTCTTTGCAGAGTGTTTTAAATACTCATAAAGCATATCTATAGGAACAGTTCTGTACAAACAGAAAACCGGTGTAAGAGGTGAAAGGGTGGCTGTAGTTTTGCTTCAAACATGGCAAATAAAATGTTTTTGTAGTTTCAAGTCTGTGTATATAGAGATCCTGGTTTCAGGTTAAATTGACTGCCTGTGTCAAAATGAGGCACACTGTACCGGGGTAAGATGACAAGGAGTCGAACACTATTGTAAATCATGTATTTTGCATTTTATCATTAATTTTGAGGGGCCATTACAGCTGATCCAGCCCTTTATATAGTGTGGTGTAAGATCAGACGTATAAACCCTAGCTTTTCGGTTAGTGTGTGTGTGTGTGTGTGTGTGTGATTATAGTACAGATTGTCATCATCTTACTGGTTATTATGCAGATTGTCAGCATTAGTACTCTCAAGTGGTGCATGTGTCTAAGGTTTGATTCTGGAGCTGGGAGATTTTGAGGCTGGATCCCGTCAATGCTGGGACATTTATGACCGGAATCCCAAAGCGCCCATGAGGCCTTGTTTTGCATTGTGGATTAGCATGGTGGCTCATAAGTCCAAAATGCATTAACAAGTAAACTAAAATGCAACAAGAAAACAAGAAACCCCAATAGCAAATTCAGGAACAGGTCAAGATGAACTCAAAGCAGAAAGGGCAGGTTCTTACTGAAGATCATGCGCATGTTGCTGAGTGGATATCGGAATTGGAAACAAATGATTGAGGGGAAAAAAGTGGCTAAGGACAGAAATGATTGTCATTTTAGGTGATAGTGAATGTCTGAATGGATGTCCATTGTTCCCTGTGATATACTAGCATTTCATTCAAGTGAATTCCTACCTCTGTGTTCCCGGGATAAGCTCCAGATCCTACACAAGCCTGACCAGATTAACACAGTTACATTACATTACATTACATTACATTACATTACATTACATTATTGTCATTTGGCAGACATCCTTATCCAGAGCAACTTACATTTTTATATAATTTATACAACTTAGCATTTGAGTTTAAGGGCCTTGCTCAAGGGCCGCTGGGCACAAGTGGCAGCTTGGCGGTGCTTGGATTTGAACTCCCAACGTCCAGTAGTCCAATGTCTTAACCCCCTGCCCTGCAGTTACTAAATATGAAAGAATGAAGGAATTAGTGAATAAGTGAATAATCTTGTATTGCACTTTTTAAAAATCCCTGTGACATTTGGGTATCTGAGTCTGAGCCTCTTCTCCGCTTTAGCCATTTCCATTTCCTGCTGTCTTCGGTTTCATCGTGCCTTCAGTTTTATCTCAGTAAATGAAATGCAATTCCTTGCTTCAGCAGTCATATCAATAAAGATAAGTGAACCCATTGCACTGGTGCAAGCCATCACATTTCACAGATGAGGAGGGATGCATTCAATCATAAACAGCTCCATTTTTCTCCTCATTTCGCCCATTTTGTTTCAGTCTTTGCCAGCATTTTGCATCCTGCTGTGTCATATCCTTTTTTTATAACGGTTTTTGACACTTTTATGATATTGTGTGCTTGTTGCTTTGTGTGCTCTTTTTCAAAATCATCAAACTGTTTTGATACACTTGATGCTCTGGCTGTGTCCCTCTGATTTGATTAGTTATGATTTTCCAGCCCCATGATATCTTGCATGGGAGAGTGGAGGAAAAACTCGAAATTTGCAGGTGATCCTGTAATAAGCAAAAAGGGGTCATGCTGAATTATTTCATTGGCGGTCTGAAAGGATCACAATGTGAAGAAAACATGGTGCACATTTATGATATTAGAAACTCAGCACCTAAGCACTTAATGACTATGGATATATACTTATAGCCGAAGGTATGTGAACACTTGACCATCTTAAAGCTGTAAGCATGCAATTGTATAGAATGTCTTTGTGTGCTATGGCATTATGATTTCCCTTCAATAGAACTAAAGGGTCCTAACCTCTTCCAGCATGACAGCACCCCTGTGCACAAAGCTCCATAAAGACATAGTTTGCCAAAGTTGGAGTAGAAGAATGCATGCAGCCCTGACCTCAACCCCACTGATCACCTCTGGGATGCACTGAAATGTTGACTATATTCCAGGCCTTCTCACTTGACATCTGTTCCTGACGTCACAAACACAAATCCTCACAGCCACACTCCAAAACCTAGTGGGAAGTCTTCCCAGGGGGGTGGAGGTCATTATAATAGCAAAGGCCATAGTTATGGAATGGGCACATGTGGATGGGATGATCAAGAGTCCACATACTTTTGGCCATATTGTAAATATCAGGCTTCTGAAATAAACATAATCTGCTAGCTCCATGAATGCCAGGGTAATTGCTTTGAGCCACTGAGACATGTCTTCTCTACAGTAAATAAATAAATAAATAAATAAATAAAATGAAATAAAAATGTTGTAGTTCAGTGGGAATAATTAATACAGTCTCCTATCATCATGCTGAGAGAAAGTCCATGACAGGTTGTGACAATTGTCATGACAGAGGGACTACTGTGTTTAGTTCATGCTGCACACAGGGGGAATATTTATGTCCTATCCAGGGGATCTTTAATTGCCTAGCTATAGGCAGAGGTTTTAGATGAATAGCTCAGTGACATTTATTTGAAATTGGGCAGCACGGTGGCTAAGTGGTTAGCGCTGTCGCCTCACAGCAAGAAAGTCCTGGGTTCGAGCCCCGGGTTCGGCACGGGTGCCTTTCTGTGTGGAGTTTGCATGTTCTCCCCGTGTCCCTGCGGGTTTCCTCCGGGTACTCCAGTTTCCTCCGGTGGATTGGCTGCTCTAAATTGCCCATGGGTGTGAATGTGCCATGTGTGCCGCCGGGAAGGCCTGGCCAGTGCTCGGTGTAAATTACGGCCATGGGAGCTAAGAATGTTGGAAGCATCTCCTAGCCAGCTATTGCTGCCCTATGGCTGGCAGACAGCATTGATGATGTTGAAGAAAACAGACCCTTTTCCAAAGTCAGTAATCCGAAAACACAGCTACGTTAGAGTTAATGCTACTGTAAATTAGGTGGCTTTCTAAATTGACATGCAATATGGCTCACAGGAGGTTAGAGAGAGAGAGAAGACACCTTTTTGTCTTGATTAGCTGGATACTGGTGGCCCACAGCTGTCACATTTGCTTTTGGTGTGTTTTTCCTAGTCTACAGTATCCATAAAGACCGGAGCGTTGATTAGCTATCAGAATTTTATTAATTTTACAAAATCTATTCTGACTTTAAGATCACTAATACCACCTTTAAGGGTTGTGTGTATATATATATGGGCCATTTATATGGATACACCTTAATAAAATGGGAATGGTTGGTGATATTAACTTCCTGTTTGTGGCACATGTCA
>JAQLOM010000014.1:6453968-6471469 GCA_030068315.1 Chrysichthys thysi
CTGCAAAAGAGAAAATTAAACCTGCCTCCAAATTGATTACACTTTCATGGAAATCCAATTTAAGAAGTATTGGTATCGACAAGTACACAAATAAAAATACTCGTATCGGTTTGGGAACAAGTGGTATTGGTGCAACCCTACAAAAAACATTTATTTAGGATGGGACAAATCCATGTGGTTCTACTGTGCGACCTCATGGGGCAGGAGAAGGCCATTTTGATGACGTTTTTACTGACCTTTTCTTTATGCACTGTTAGTGTCCAAGGCCAAACATAGATTTTATGTTCATGTTTCAGTTAGATATATTCAGTTGCATACTGTTCAATATAAAGTTGTGCAGTTAGGGAGCTTTCACACTAGGTGTTTATTTTTCAAAAGTGAAAAAAAAAAGTGGCAGTGAAAAGATATTGCTAGAGAGCCAGTAAGAAGATCAACATTATGTTGAGTTGAAAATGTCTCACTGCAAATATTGCAACGTGCCTACAAATAATAACTTGCCTATTGTTGTGATATTCACCAGTATATGATGTGACGTCCCACTTTTAACTGCTGCTGCATTCAGTAAGGTTGGACATGCAGCTGAATTTCTTTAAGCTCCTCATAAACAGAGTTATAACCAAACTTTACTACTAATAATAATATATAATCATATAATTAATAGTAATAAGTTGTATTATTATTGTTATTATTATTGTTGTTATTATTATTATTGTTGTTGTTCTTATAATAAATCGAATCTGGGTATCAAACAGGGTAGCAAGTTAGTTATCACTTTTAAAAGCATTGTCCTCATTACAGTGTCCACATCGCATTGCCATTTTCTTTAGTTGTGTTTTATACTTCAGCATAAAAGGCCCTCCATCCAGCAGTGTCGTGAAAGTGCTCTGGGATTCCTACAAGCACTAATTATTAAGACAGCACTAATTACTGAGAACCAGAAGCACATGTAAGGAAAAATCTTTATAGACCTGCACTAGCATTGTGAATAAGCACATTTCATGGATTAGAGCCACTGAGGGCAAATTAAATGGCCTCTCGACAGTTTTACACTTCGGTGAGCTGCTCTGCCGATATTCTCACGGTTCATCAGCAGAAATAAAAGTAAAGCACGCTCCATATGGTATTACACAAAACTGATAAACAGTGTCATGTTTGGTGAAAAGGAGAATTTGGATTTATAAAGCTCGAGGCCTTTAAATTTAAAAGCCCATGTCGTGCAGCGTTTCGTTTATATTACTGTACGCCTAGTAAGGTTAAAGTAGTTCCTCTTAAGTGTATAATACAGAAACACACTCATGAGTAGGGCTGTCAGAATGAAGGCCTTTGTTAAAATACTGTTAAAACGTACCTACAGTATTTTGCATATGATGGCAAAATGATTTGTTGATGTTTATGATCCATAAGCTGTGTATTGAAACATGTGATTCCTGACCTTTAAGCTAAATGGTCTCGTCAATAAGGTATCACTTTTCTAATCAAATAGAAAATAGCTTTAAAATTCACATGACGTGTACGCTAACAACTGCCGACTTTTGTAGTGTGCTGCGTGAAAACGAGCCGAAGCCAGAGAATGGGATTCACCTGGATTTCAGCCTGCCTAAGAAATACACAACCTATATGTTAGATTGAGGTCATGAGAAAATGATGATACTGCCTTTTTTTCCTACTATTAATGCTCGCCTTGTGTGTGGCACCATAAAATGCATTTGACTGCATTTGCATGCTAAACCATTTAGGTAATTGAAATTTGACTGCATTTTCAGCTAATTTGACCACCGTAGATTATAGTAGATTATAACTCTCAGCAGTAGATTATAGTGTTTAGTTTGTTTGGTTTTTTTTGTCTTGAAGGCCTCAGAATACGCCTTTTCAACCTCTCGCTGAAGTTGTTAACGTGTCTCCTCTACATCCTCCGAGTGTCACTGGATGACCCCACCAGCACACACGCACGGTAAGACAACACACTAAATGCAGTGATTTCCCAGTACTTGAGACGTAAACACACTCAGATAGCTGCACCTAAACAACAGGAGCAAGCTGCTCTCAGGTAGCAAGTCTGATCTGGTTATGAACCCATTACTGCCCATTTCCCTTTCTTTCAGCAGCAGACACCTAGGCTCAGGGAAGCGATGAAGCACTCTGTGTTTATGTGTTATGCGTATGTGAATTTGTGGACCTGCATGTGGGTGTGAGAGACAGAGAGAGAGAGTGCGAAAGAAAGAGAGAGAGGAGAACTGGAGCAATGTGGAACCATACTATGACTAGTCAGCACACTAAAATATTGAGGCACGACTACGTTCCCATAGAAACCAGACACCAGAGACCTCATTGCATGTGGTGGGGTGGTAATGGGATATTCAGGTTTGAACCCCATTAAAATATTTTTTTTTTTGGTTGAACAAAATTTGGTTAACATGACACCCTTACAGCGCGGCTAATTATGTATGTGTCAGATCTCATGCTTTGCGCAATAATTACCCTAGTATGATCCTCATAAAAGGTCAACAGATCAGGTCATCATTACCGTTCCAGATTTAACTGCCCTGAACGTCAAGTGCACATGCTGACTTGTTCGTTTAATCGCGTTTTATTGGGTCCTAGGTGCTATCGTGAGAAGTAGGATTAACCAGTCAGTATCGTGCACTATTCCTAAACTTTCTGAAATTTCTGGGTCTCTTTTTACATGCTAAAATGCCTTTTTGTTTAGTACTATTAGGTTATTTGAATAAATGTCAGCGAGTTAATGTGGCTAGATTGGTTGAATGGTACCTTAGATGATTACAGACAAAATCATGCCTTCACCTTACTACTGTCTGGCATCCATGAGTTGTATGACTTATTAGTTTAATTACACAGATCGCATGGTAATTTAATTTATTTGGGCTGTATCTCCTCATCTCGCCTAAAATTAATTCCCGGCTACACCACTGCCGGACATGTTTTTTTTCCGCCATGTGCCATTTCAGAGTGTCGTTTGTGAAGTGAACTTAATCTTCTGTCTGTCTGTGTTACCGTGCTTGCAGGAAGCACTGCTCCAATGTCACTGATGCTCTCTGCAGTAATCACACGACAGATCCCATCCAGATCAACTGGTGAGAATTTACTGATGCGTACTCATTTCCTGTATGGAGTACAGTAGATCATGAAGTTCATCTCTAGGTAGCTACAGGTACCAAGCTAGCTAGTCAGTTGTACAAAGAGGATATTTTTACTCTGAACAGTTGCAAACTGCTTTGCGTAACACAATACGAGTTAGAAAGGGTTTTTTCCCCCCTCCCAAGCCTCAACGTACCAATTTTAACACTTCCACCCACTTCTTGCTCTTTTCCTGGTGTCAGTTCTTGACGTGATCTTATACTACTGTAGCCCATTCAGGAAGCAATCTGCACACAAATATCGGATTCGGGTTGCGTTTGTCACTTGTACTGCCGACTGCTCTAAATTAGCATTGGAATATCGAGAGGAGGAACTCCAGCAGCTTCTTACGGCATGTAAACGATAGATATCTTTTATAAAGAGCATGAGGAGAGCTGACCTGAGAGCACAGAGCAGTGTCAGAGAGTGTGGTCGATAAAAATGAGTGCAAGGTGCCACTGTTAGACATGAGAGCACTTCAAGTCTTTGAGCATGGAGCACTGAGACATGTGTGCTTCCTCTTGCCTGGGGGGTACACATTGCCGAGGATGTGCCATTCACAGTACATTGCACTCATTTTTAATGACCACACTCACTTATACTACTCTGTGTTCAAAGTGTCCAAGCTCAGCACAAAGAGTTCAGCGCTAGCAGCACACTGCAGCAATCAGGTGCAAATCAAATGTTTTTTATGATACTTTATGTACAGGTGCTCCCCGAGTTACGATGACCCGACTTACGATTTTTCAAAGTTACGACGACGATTGCGATATGCTAAAAATTGTAAAATATTTTTTAAAAATGTTTAAACATGCAGGCCAGCGTAACAGCGTATGACATACGCAGGCGTTCGGATGACGCCCGGAAGTACGTGGACGATGCCTAAATCAGTCGTCTCACGGAGTTACCTTGTGCATCGGTGTACTGTGCAGTGCATTACCGTGGGTTTTCTGTGTGCTTCAAGAACTAATTTGAATTCAAAAGCATGTCTTCTACAGGAAAAGACTCCTGGGTAGGTCAGTGGTTCGACACAGTGGTTCAACATACAATATTTTCAATTTACGATGGGTGTGGAGGTATGCATCTCCATCCTAATTTGAGGACTAGCTATATATGCAGTATATGTATATACAAGGAGGTGGTGTGGGGGTTAGCACTGTCGCCTCACAGCAAGACGGTCCTGGGTTCAATCCCCGGGGTCGACCTGGGTGCCTTTCTGTGTTTAGTTTGCATATTCTCCCCATGTCTGTGTGGGTTTCCTCCGGGTACTCCGGTTTCCTCCCACAATCCAAAGACATGCTCAGAGGGGATTAGGCTAATTGACTACACTAAATTGCTCCTCTAAATCGCAAGTATGAACAGTTGTCTGTCTGTGTGTGTCGGCTCTGCAGTGGATTGGTGACCTGCCCAGGGTGTGTCCCGCCTCTTGCCTGAAGTCAGCTGGGATTGGCTCCAGCTTCCCCCCACGACCCTGAACAGGATTAAGCAGTAGAAGATGAGTGAGTGGGCATATACAAGGAAACGGTTAACTTATTTTTGACCAAAAAGCCAGGCAGGATCTTCTATTCCTGAGGTCATGAGCTGTTGTATTAGTTTCCTATCCTCTCTATATCCTCTCTATATCTTTGTTTCGTTTTTTCTTCTTCAGGGAGTTGATTTTCTGGGTGAACAGAAAGACTCCTGTATGGGCTATACAGGTACGTAGCTCTCTGACTTACTTTACTGCCTTCTTGCCTGAATACAGATAGAATCGTTTCAAAAACGTTCAGCAGCAGAAAGAGTTATTAAACAGCTTTTGTTTTCGGTTTGAAATAGATTCTACGCTGTCAAATGATACACACTCTTCTTCTGTATTTCCTGTGGTCTAGGTGACAGTGGCCTTAATTAGCTTCCTAGAAACAATGCTCTTGACATATCTCAGTTACAAGGTATGGTGTCTGCTGTTCTTCTTTTGCTTTTCACTTTCACATAACATTGATCCACACAAACTCTGAGGGCCAGATGGGCGTACTCATACGGCACAGCAAACAGAAGGCATACCCTCATCGCACAAACAAGACTTGGAATGTATTCGCAGTATCTGAAATTGACATTCTGTTCGCTAAGGCTTTCGCTTATTACATAAACTGCACATGAGATCTCCTACTCCATGCTCTATGTGAGGTGCATATTAAAACAGTTTGAAAATCGCAGGTCAACCTGTCCGAAAGCTTGGCGCTAAAATGTGAATACAAGTTCTGGATCAAAGATGATGTGTTAATAAAATTCTTGTTCAATAATCTGCATTATATAAGTGCAATTAAGCTGTTTAACCTCAATTTTGCTTAACGTTTTTGGTAAGATGTGAAGAAATGTGTACACTATATGGCTAAATCTCATTCCAAATTGAATTCCACTCTGCTCTTATAATAGTCTCCATTCCTCTGGGAAGGCTTTCCAGTAGATTTTGGTGAACATCAGGAATCCACAAACATTTGGCTATACAGTATAGTCTGTCTATGACCCAGGATTGCCTACTAAATGGTTTAGTTTGGTAGTTTGGCTAAATAGTTTTGCCACCAAGGTCCTAAGTTGACTTCATATTAATACATATTTTATCCAGAATGTAGAGCCCATGCAGCAACATGACGTTGCATCGTTTATCCTGCCGTATTGGATGGCTTAAAGGTACGCTTGAACTCACTGCGTTGTGTACATTCATGTGAAGCAGTCAGCAAAAAAAAACCCAAAATGAACAGCGAAGCACTTATGTGGGCATGTCCAAATATGTGGAACAGTTGAATGATGCTTTGTGGACTGATGTACTGCAGGATTCATGTAATTGGCAGGAAATTTGTTTATACCAATTCAGTACTGTCGGCTTTCTGGCTTGCCCGACTTCTACTTCCATGACCTGTATGATTACTTGGTGAATCATCTATAGTTTTAGGCAGAAAAATTCTTGACTGCTTATAAAATCTGGCAGCCTACAATTATTTGATGTCATGACGGCTAACAGAAATCCAAATTTGGAAAGTACCCAACAAGGTGCACTATTTGGTAACCTCGAAGGTGAGTAGGCCCTGGACGTGTCCGATTGCCATTAAGGTTATTTGAAAAAATAATTGACATTTTGTGAATCCGTCCTCAGGATGATGTAGCCTGAGTATTTCCGTTACATGAGCAGTAGCCTAAACCCTAACTGAGACAGCCAAATTGTCATGACTTTTTACAAAATGAAAAATGTTGATAAAAAGCTTTTTAAAAAAATTAATTAAAATCAAAATACTTACAAGAGGCAAAATATATCCTGCTGGTTTCCATGGGTTGTCAGTTCTTTCATTTCAAAACCGAAAGCCATTTTACTCATCTTTTGGGCTCTGCAGGAAGACTGTAAAATGCAGAGCCTTTTTTCTTGCCTTACTGATTCATGTAGCTGTACGCCAAACATGAAATCACTGTTGTTGCCTCAGTTTCTGGGCTTTTTTACGGATGATAAAAAAAACCTAAACATGTATTCAATCTGCAATATTTTGCCATCCAATGTGGTACAGAAACGGTTGTCATGTTATCTGATGATGTCTGATGATGTCAGCTGCACGGGCTCTGTAGGACCACCTGTCTACCTGTTCATTAATGCAATTATGGGTCAATCGTGTGGCAGCAGCGCAATGCATAAACTCATAGCCTCATGCATATCCATGTCAGTATTAATAACATCAACATCAAACATCTGAATAGGAAAAAATGTGATCTCAGTGACTTTGGCCATGACTTGTTTTTTGGTGATTTAGGAAATTCAGAAAATCTCCTGGGATTTTCACACACGACAGTTTATCGAGTTTATACAGAATGGTGTGAAAAACCAAAAAATATCCCATTAGCAGTGGGTAGAAATGCCTTATTGATTTGAGAGGTTGCAGGAAAATGGGCAGACTGCTTTGAGCTCATATGAAGGCTCTGGGCACTCAAATAACCACTTTTTACAACCACAGTGAGCTGAAAGGCATTTCTGAATGCACAAAAGGTAAAATCTCGAGGCAAATGGGATCATCAGATTCCACTCCTCTCAGCCAAGAACTCCAGTGAACACAGAGGTTGGAGAATTGGTAACATCTCCAGCTGCCCAGTTTTGGTGAAGTTCTGCCCACTGTAGCCCCAGTGCACCTGGGCTATACTGCTTTGTTTTGGCCTTGTAGTCATCCTTTTCAGCCTCATTTTCATACAAAATACACAAGGTTTTTATGCAGATTGTTCTCTCATTATATATAGAACATCTGGCCCACAGTGTTGAAACACATAGCCAGCTTCAGCCCTAACTGCTCTTTGAAGTACGGTCCTAGTTGCTTACTTTGTGCAATTCTTTATTATCTATAAGACTTTATTCTTCCTGTTTTTAGCAGAAAATATTCTGCTCTATGGGTAAATTGTAATAGCTTTCAGATCAACAAGACATTAGACTTTCAGTTTAATGACATTATTTCATACAAAGAGCATAATGGGAATTGGTAATGGAGGCCTGGGCTTTTCTAATGAAGGAAGAAGTGTTTTACATTAGTGAAGGCCAGACCTTTCCAGTCTCGAGTATTATTCGGGTAATTGTTTTGCTAATTGTTTTGTTTCAGGGAAACATTTTCGAGCAGATTTTCCAGATTTCCTTCATCCTAGAGATGATCAATACAGTGCCATTCATCATTACAGTGAGTGGATAATTTGTTGTCATTATGAAATCCAAAAGGTTAAACAAAAAACTTTTTTTTTATATCCCACATCTTATCCCTGGAAAACCCAGACTACCTATAAGGGTGAACTAAACGTTGGGGTCAAATATGACACCGGGGTGCTACAGGGTTAAAGCCGTAAAGCCCCAGCTTATTTGTCTTAATGCACAAGTGTTGTTTAGTACCTCTCAATTATTCAGTAACTACTGTGAAGCTGGTGGGGAATGTGAGTATTCACCTGATGACAAGTCCTGGGAGATTAATGGACTAGATATAAATTATGCATAGAACAGCAACAAGTGCAACTAAACCAGACAGCAATGGCTTGTTTATTACAAACATACCTCCCTATGCCAATTTGGTAATGACTTTTTCTTTCCAAGTTTCTCAGATTGTAGATGGAAGGATGGATGGATGGATGGATGGATGGATGGATGGATGGATGGATGGATGGATGGATGGATGGATGGATGGATAGATAGATAGTACATCGGTAATAATACACAATCCTTATGTCAAATGTCTCTTGTTGCTTTCAGATCTTTTGGCCCCCATGGAGGAACATATTTGTCCCAGTGTTCCTTAACTGCTGGCTTGCCAAGTCAGCACTGGAGAACATGATCGTAAGTAATCGGCAGAATCAGCTAAGCATTCAGTTAAAACAAAAATAAAAAAACCCCACTTGCAGCCTAATGCCATTTCCAGTGAACACTGTTCAGGAAGCAGTAAAATAACATGCATCATGGTAATTTCACAATGAGTCATCAATAATCAGAATTTGGTGATGTGCCAACATCTTTTCTCCTGGCAGATGGTCGGGTCAAACGGCCAAGAAGAACTTGGCAGGGAGTACGTACTATTTTGAGTTATACAACTATGGATTGTGCTTAACAGCGCAGACCAGATATCCACAGTTGTTTAAACGGGGTCTGGAGAAAACTGTTTGTTGCTATCTCTGGCAACGATAATTTAATTTTAGAATGAAATTATGTTAGGGCACAGTGCACACAAAACCAGGCCAAATCACACAAAATCAGTTTTTTGCACCACATGCCCAAAAGATGCTGCTGAAAGATTTGTCCAAGCGTGGATCACCACTTAGAGAACATGTTACAGTTTCACGTGTCATTGTGTTCAAGCCAGAAGAAAGAGTCATTTTATTTCTCATTTATACTAAGGGCGGCACGGTGGTACAGTGGTTAGCATGGTCACCTCACAGCAAGAAGGTTCTGAGTGTGAACCTCATTGCAGACCGCAGCCTTTTTTTGCTGTGCTTGCATGTTCTCCCCATGCCTGTGTGGGTTTCCTCCAGGTTCTGCAGTTTCTTCCCACAGCCCAAAGACATGAAGATTCAGTTAACTGGCTGCTCGAAATTGCCCATAGTTGTGAATATAAGTGTTAGCTCTGTGATAGATTGCCAGCCTGCCCAGCCTACCTGCCAACCCAGTACCCCGCCTCTCGCCCAAAGTCAGCTAGGATTGGCTCCAGCACCCCTGCGACCCATAATGGATAAGCGGTATGCATAATGGCTGGATGGATAGTTGAACGGATTTATAGTAGGAAAATCTGCAGCTTAAAATTTTCATAGCATTCATAAAATAAGTCTAGTGTATTATTAGAGATATAAGTAAATGTCTATAAATGAATCATTTACCTTCTGTTGTGTAGATATTAATATAGACCAGAGGTCATCACAATTACTAGATCTGCCTGTATTTCAGGACATGGGTTTATGTACATTATTTAGCTGAAGGCAGCTCAGGCCACAGTCTACTGTGAGAACCCATGCTACAGAGGTCAGAAAGTTGTTCTTACAAGTGTGTATGTGGCACAACACAGTATAAACTCAGTATAAAAACTGTTAATTAGCGGGGGGGCGGATAGATGTGATAAATTCACAGTGTTCATTCATTCATCTGCAGTAACCACTCTATGCTGGTCAGAGTCATTGTGGCTGAAATGAGCGATTTGTTTATATTTGGAGAAATCATACCATCTACACTACCGGTCAAAAGTTTTAGAACACCGCAGTTTTCCCAGTTATTTCTTGCAATTCAAGTCGTTCAAGTCCAATGAATAGATTGAAATGGTGCAAAGGTAAGTGGGGCAGGGGGTAGCTCAGGGGGTTACGACACTGGACTACTGATTGGAGGGTTGGCACTTCAAATCCAAGCACTGCCACGCTACCACAGTTGGGCCCTTGAGCAAGGCCCTTAACCTTTACTGCTCAGTTGGATAAATGAAATAAAAAATGTAAGTTGCTCTGGATAAGAGCGTCTGCCAAATGATGGTAATGTAATGGTGAACTGCCAGAGGTTAAAAAAAGGTAAGGTTACCCAAAACTGAAAAATAATGTACATTACAGAATTATACAAAAAGGCCTCTTTCATGGATCACAAAGTGGGTTAATAATTTAAAGCTGTTCTGCAGCAGTGGAGCTTAATCAAGCCTTGAAAGCTAGTGATACTAATTCCTACAGGTGTTCCAACTTTTCTTGATTACTTACAATGATTTGATTCTGAACTGCATAATTTTCAATAAAAAACTGGAAAAAATGGGGTGTTCTAAAACTTTTGACCGGTAGTGTATATATATTTATATATACAGTATGTGTGTGTGTGTATATTTATGTGTATACTCACGTCATTCTGTTAGATGAGTGTAGAAGAATGCTCTGCGTCGCTACACTTCCTGCAGTGACTCTGACTGAAGTTTGCAGGCTCTCCTCATTTTAAACCTGATCAGTTTTAAAACACTTTTATTTTTTCAGGACTGAAAAAAATGGTTTGCAAGCCTTTTAAATCGGTCTGTTGCTTAGATACAGCCTCACTTGTGCATGTGAAGAGCCATTGTAAATCTAGGTTTTTTGGGTGGGGTTTTATTTTCTCTTGTTCAGACTTGACGAAACCCCACGTGAAAAGAGAGAAATGTGTTGAATGGGTCATTATCACATGCTTCCTACTCTTGGTGCACTTGTCCCTTTCTTGGCATTTTTTAGGGTTTTTTCTTTCTTTTTTTATTTAAATTTCTCTTTGCTCTGTTCTCTCTTTAATCCATCATCTGAAAGGGCTTTTAAGGAGGCAGGTCATCCTGACCGAGCACTACATGACTGAATAGAGCTTTTATCTCTTAAAGGACAAGAGGACAGGAACCAATTACTGATGCTTGTTGCGAGGTCCTTTGTTACTCTTCCTATCACAGCATCTGTCACATTGTAAGTAATTTCATCGATTTCATTCAACACACATTGCTTATACTGAAGTATGCCTTGACAGCATATAAATATGTTCAGCAGATCTGGGGTTTGTTCCCTCGAGACATATTTTCTGAGCACATTTCAACAACAACAACAACAACAACAACAACAACAAAACACAAATCAAAAAACCCCACAAACAAAAAAAACCTACCAAAAAAATCTGAGATTTAAATGTGTAATTTATTGTACATCATCACAAACACATTTGTTAGTGTTGAGCATTTAAGAGCACTTTATTTATCTGAATAAATTAATTTAAAAAACATGATTTGTTGGTCTTTTTGTCCCTTGGTGCATCATTTAAAAATATTTTGCAAACAGAACTGGCTATCTGAGTGACCTGAAAACCAGATTATTTACAAACAAAATGCGAATACACATAATTCATACAACCTCATGCGCTAATGATTCAAACATTAACGTGTTCACTGTGGTGCTCAGGTTGCATGCTGTTCTAGCTAATGAATGATTTCTGTTTCATTTACTGCTGTTTCTAAATGTATCTGATTCCATTTTCACTCATCGTTCGTCTCATTATTATGATACACAACACCCGGGGTGGTCTCAGGCACTCTGCTGTTTGCTCGTCAGCTTAAAAAGGAAACTGTAAATGTGCCAGGCCCAACCGTGTCTCCTGGTGTCTGAGCAAAACAACAACAACAACAACTCTTCTTCTCCTAAACATCCACCAACAGCCAATATTAACATTTAACGTCAATTCAATATTACATATTACATTCATATGCACATTTCGACTTACCTCTTCAGTGTAATCTCATCAGAGGGCTTAATATCAATACAGAATAAAAAGGTCATAAAGCAGGTGTTTCTCAGGTGAATGACTAAAGGTCATTTTCTCAGAGATAAAGCATTTATGATTGGATATTGATTTTATGATTAGCGGCCAAAGGGCACTAGTTTCTGTCCCGAACGCCTCCTACACGTCACTGTGTCTTATCTTCTAAACACAGGAACACACTGGAAGATTGCTAAGGCTTACATACGGTCATTACATAAGTAGAAATTCACCAAGTCATAATCTTCACATTTATTATCCTCCTACTGTCCCTCTGTGTATAATGACAAATAAGATTGTCTTACATCTTTTGCATAACTTTGAAGATCATGTCCACACATGGACATATTGCACTTTTACAGTATGTGCTTGTATATTTAAAAAAAAAAAAAGCAAAGAAAAAGCACACTACAAAGATTTAAAAATATATTTCCTTAAATTCTAACTGTAGGAAAATAGTTGAAAAGCAGCCTTCTATAATTGAGAAAAATTAGAATCTTCCTCCTCTTCCTCATCATCGTCGTAATCATCATCATCATGATCGTCACGGTCGATGTCCTGGTCTCTGTCAGAAATGACCACCTCGTCCTTGTCATTTGGGTCGATGTCTTCCTTAAACCAAACGGCTTTGTAGCCGTCTTCCATGCGCCGCTCCTTGGTGAGAATGGGCTTCACCTCTTTCTCGTTATCTGTGCTGTCGGAGGTGTTTAGGCTGCTGGAGTCTGTAGGAAGAGTGTCGTTCTCGTCGCCGCTCTTGCTCTGCAGGGTCGGAGCGCTGCGCTGTGTCTTCTGTACCTCCGGAACTGTGCGGCTCTGCTCGGGCCCTCGGGGCAGCGCCAACTCTGCTGCCTGTTTGGAAGTCACACTGTCCGTGTCTTCATCAGCCTGAAACCTCTCATTGGTGTACTGCACGCCATCTTTAGGCCCACCTGATCCCCCGTTCAGCTGAAGAACCAAAAAAAATGTGAAATTTATTCTTGACCTGTACCCCAAAACGTCAAACTAAAGGCATATTATAAAATTCACAGTTTAAAATGTTATTTGGTCATGCTTGAGCGACTCACCGAGCTGCGGAAGATGCTGGCCTCGGACAGCTTTTTCCAGTCTGCATTGAAACGTGTAAGGTTGTAGGCCAGAAAACCGATAACCACAAAGCAGATCAGTAGTGCTACGGCCAGACTCACCCCCAGAGCTACCATGTCCTCCGTCTTGAAGTCACCCGACGGCAAGGGCAACCCTTCTGAAACAAACACCACGACATGGCCACACTGTAAATCCTTTTCCCAGTAAACAAGACAGAAATAACAGACCCAGTTTATTTTAGGATGATTTATTGTACCCAGCACCAGATTCTGGTTTATGACAAAATGTCTTGATGATGATGGTACGATCAGTGATTTTTCTTTTCTTTTCTTTTTTTTTACATCGTAACATGCATATCCCCTTGACCTGCTGACCCATGAAGATGCAAAAGCAAAGCTCAAGCATGCACCCATCACCTATTCCACATGTGATTTAGGCTGAAGATAATACAGAAAATAGTCTAGTCTGAGGATTACAGAGAAGATCTTTGTGGATGCGTTAGGGTTAGGTTGAGCTTTAGCCATAAGGACCATCTATGCATGTACCTGTGTAAGGACTGCGAGTAGTATCAGGGTTTGTGGTAATGGTGAGTGGACTGGAGGTGCTTTCCGTTAGCTGTGTAACTGTGACTGGGGTAGTATCTGTAGCCATGTTAGTGGTTATGTCAGTACTTGTTGGCATGATTGTAGTCATGACAGTGGTAGTAGGTCTATTGGTTGTGGTGAGCATTTCCGTAGTGGTGACTCCTAAAGAAACAGCAGTAACACTCATTAAGTCCTTTACAATCCAGCCAATTCAAGAAAATGATTTTAAAATAGATTTCCACTTCCATTAGTCTTTTGAATTGGCTTGACAGAAAGAGACCTACTCGCAGAACCTCTCAGCACTTGCGTATTCCCCTCAAACACAGCACAAGCAAGCAACAATCTCACAACGTTATGCCACGTCCCACAGAGGGGAAAGCCAAACTAGCTACAAGGACACCAAGGATTTCCTCATTTCACAAGAGGGTCAAAATGATTTGTCTTAGTTTCTATTACGGCTATAACGTCAGGGATTGTTAAGTCCTAATGAATACGAGATAGTCAGTAGCACTTCCCAGAGTAAGTGATGTTTATCACATCTTACCTGGAGTGACTTCGACAGAGAGAGCGGCTGTGCTGGATTCATCGTTCATGGCATCAACTACAGTTATCTTGAAGAAAAAAATATATATTATGTGTACATAATATATATGTGCCAAATTTCAAAGTTCTATTGCAACAGGTTAGAGGACAGAAGAATTACAAAAAGTTCATATTTTAAGTAACAAATTTCATACCTGCAAGTTTACGTTGCCAGGAGAAGGTACTCTTGTCATGACTATGTAGCCCTCGGTAGTGATGGTAAAGTCACTGTCTACAGGAACCTCAAATTTAATGTTAGGATTTGCTCCCTACAATAAGAGCCATATAAAACAACTTAGTATAACAGACTGTTAAACAGGTTGATTCAGTCATTTTATTTCTTCTAAGGTTAGTCCAGACTAGCAGTAGCAGCAGCTAGTGACCAAAGATTTTGCTCTGGTAGGACGGCATTAATAACAACTTAGCCCCACATGAAATGAGCTGTGAGGCTATCACACATGAGTCATGCTATAGGCTATGCTAATATTGCGAATTTATAGACCATCTCTATAATAGCCAATGGAAAGTTGACAACATATGGTTATCCAGCTTAAGATAAGGTCTAGCTGCTGGTATTAAATGTTTTACACATTCCTTTGTTCAAATGCATTCAGTTGATATAGCATGTGTCTTTTCCTTCATTATATATTAGATTTAATTTCTTAAACCAGGTTCCATCTAATTCAAATTATTTCATAGAAAACAAGATTCTGGCAGCCAGAATTTGTGACCTGTGCTGGCAAAATAAGTCGGAATGAGGAAATTTTCAAAAGTGAGTTATTGTTACTTCGACATTGTCCATCTAAAGACCTTCAAAATGAGGCGTGGTTTGTTGAAATCGGACAAAAAATGACCGCCTAGCAACTAGCCACTTTTGTTTGCCTCTAATGGGGTTTGGAAACTCACTTTCCATTGGTTCATAAAAGCATCTTCGGGAATTCCATGTGTATTATCCGGAAGTAGAGGAACTACGATTCACAACAATACCAAACATGGGTAGGGGGATTCCCCCGTCTCACCGTGAGCGTGGTGAGAAACATGGATTTATCAAGGAATATTAAGACAAAGGACTAATTAATGAAGACATACGAATGAACATAATGAACAAAACCTTAACATAAAAGTAGTCTGGGATGGTTTCTTGATGTTTTATCATGGGGATCAATAAATGAGGGCTTTATGGACTCCTTTTTGAGAAAATCTCATTTCGACCGAAACCATGTTTTGCCTCTTAGCTCATAATTAGCCTGTTAGAAGTCGTATGGAATAGGTTCCTAAGGAAGATGATTTGAGGAGGTTACAAACGGAACAATGCTCCTGATCCGAAAAAGAGAAAGACAGATGACTCTGCCGCCACAGTTGAACCAGTTGACTGGAGCTTTGAGATATCCAATAGATAACTTCTTGATATCACTAAAACTTTCCCTATCCGCAACTTCTGTGTTAAACAACAACTTAAATACCTGGCCCATATATGTAGAATGGACAATGACTCATATCCAAAGCAAATGCTTTTAGGGGAAATACACAGGGTAGATTGTGGAACAAGGTCAAGCGTGCTCTTGACATTGACAAATTGCAGGCTAGAAGATTGATGATGAAGAAGAACGATTTCTTGCGATTCCTTGAAAATCGTTTTTAAGGAAGAGCGCCCTAAGGCTGTTGTGCGGCCGCACAAGGGAAACAATGATGATGATGCGCATTCCAACTCATTTGGCCAGCACCGGTCACATATTTTTTTTAAACTACCCCAAACTTTGGCGACCATGATTTTAACTGTTCTTTCCACAACTCCTTTTCCAAGCATGGGGCAGCATGGTTCCTGCCCCAGTGGGCTGCTATTAAGGCTTTTTGCAGTTCAAGTTTCACCACTAGGTGCAATAATAACTCTATGGCTGTGCTTGAAACTCCTTACAGGTGTTCTACACACTGCATTCTGGCCCAATATACACTGTGTACTGGATACTATTCCCCACCCTAGAAAACGGTATAATATGCAGGTATGACAAGCTCCATTTTGTGTCTCTGTGGGGAGAAAAAAGAAAAACATGTATGTCCCTATCATCACATCTGTGTCACACAAGAGGCTGGTGGCAGTAAATCAGAAAACCTGGCTACCTTGCTAACGCATCATGTATAAAGGCCATCTAACTTAGCTAGCAAGCATGATATTCGGTTACAATAGCAAGAAAGTTAGCTCGCATTTGCTATCGGTCGGGGTATTTATTCTGTTTAAAAAAAACCTAAGGATAGGTCTCTTCCTTTGCCTGAATGGAGCTTCCCACTCCTTTCAGGGAGGCCTCAGACTTTCAGAGGTGACGATTTTCATCTTTATATTCAGGATCAAAACATTTGTGTGCATGTGTGCCAGAAGTTCATTTTAGTTGATGCTATGAGAGCAACTTCATGTTGGCTGATCTCTTTGTTGATCTTTTTAAAGATCTTTGATTAAGAAGGGTTCTACTCTGTGTTAACTGTGTGACAGATTACAGATCATGTACATGGTGTACCCCGCTTCTTGCCCAAAGTCAGCTCCAGCTCCCTGCTACTCTAACAGATAAGCAGTATAGAAAATGGATGGATGGATGGATGGTTTGGATGGATATTTTATGTGTAGCTGTGATATACCAGAATAGTTCACTTAGGCATGAGACATGTGTGGATGACCAACTAAAACATGATTTACATTTTGAATTCCAGTTACATATACAGTAGCTACATCCAAAAAAATATATATATATAAATATAATGATATTCAGGATTCTGCTAATAGTATGTATTACTGAGTTTCAAATATTCATCAAATGTAGCTGCACATTATTTTCCTCCCAGAAATTCAACCTAGAATATTATGTGGACTTGACATGCATTGAAAATTGCACAAGTTTAAACAGAACAGCAGAAAAACGTAAAATCAGAAGTGCATTTAAGACTTACATCTGAGAAGTCTGCATCTGTGGCCTGAACTCGTAGAGGTTTGTTGCTGGACTTGCTCTCCAGCACCAGGCTTCCGACACCTGAGTCCTCCGAGATGAACCCCTCATATTGGGGTTTGACAAACTGTGGTGGGTGTTTGCTATTTAGCACTACTTTCAGCGTGAGTGTTGTGGTGGCAAACTGGTCAGGGTTCAACAACTCATATGCCTACAGAATAAACGATGGAGATACAATTAGCACGTTGTGCTAACGGCCTGTGTCCTATTAATTTTTGACTGTTGTAACCTTCAGAAAATTTAGTTGTGATCTTTCTTCATGCTATTGTCATTGCTGTTCTCTAATTTTCAGCAGTGTCCTTTTTCAAATCTCTCATTTAAGTTTCTTATACTGTGCTTCTGAATGTATGTAACTCATGACATATGGTT
>JAQLOM010000014.1:6495783-6514925 GCA_030068315.1 Chrysichthys thysi
ACTAACTGGAAGGTTATTCCATAACTGTGGGGCTTTATAAGAGAAAGATCTGCCCTCTGCTGTAGCCTTCAGTATTCAAGGTACTAACAAATTACCTGCACCTTTAGATCTAAGTAGGCTTATCACTGGGCATATGCATGCTGGTATAAACAGGAAGCAGATTGTCTGTTCTGCAGCTGGTTGCCTAGTTACAGATTGTTCAGATAGTTTGCCTTCTGCTCATTTAGGCACTTGTAGCATTATAAAGTGCAGAATTTACCTGTACAACAGCTGCTTGCAAAGACACCAAGGACAGGAACACTTGTAATTCGATATCCAGGCTGCATTCCCTACTGGATGTCCAGGCTGATGCCGTTTGTTTTCTTCCGGAAACGGGTCACATGATAGGAGCGTGACAAATGAGGGAAGGATACGTCGTAACTGATAAGACCCAATCAGGGAGCAAATGGGCATCTGCATCATCGTTCCCAAAAGCCTGTGTTTCTGAGAGTCCACACTAAAGTGTTTTTAAACTAAAAACAGGCCCAGAAGCATTTCAAAACCACTCTGTTTAGGGGCTCAAAAAGTAGTATGGATGCACTGGGATGATTATTGTCTTGCTGACTTTTTGGTGATTAATTTAAGAAGACTTATTAGTATTTCAATTTTTTCCAGTGATATCAGTTCAGCCCCATTTTGTTTCTCGGTGCGTCTTGGGTATTGAAAGAGCATCATTCTTATTAAAAAAAAACCCAACAAACTAATAAAAACAGAACCAACTCTTCTTATGGCGGTGAACAGTCTCAGGTGTCTGTAAACGTGGACGAGTGTGACGACCCACGGGACCGACGTGAGTCCTGGAAAGAGAAAACAGCCCATAGGAACTCGACAGGCAGCGACCAATCAGAACATCCACTACTGAGGAAGAAGAGCATGCAGTGGGCACGGAGGCTAAGCAGAAAGAGCACTAAGCCCCCAAGCCGTGCCGAACGCATAAACCAACAACGCCTCAACCTCTACAGACGCTCCGAGAGACAGGAGCTCTCCGAACTGGTGAAGAACCGCATGAAGCACCTGGGTCTGCCCACCATCGGCTACGGTGAGTCAGCAGGGACAGACTCTGTTTGTAATGTTGTCATGTTTACTTTCCAGACATGGAAAAGTGGGTAAAGCTAGATTAGCGTCTACTTTGTACCAACTTACTTTGTACCCTCACGAGCTTAAAAGTGTCTTATACAAAGAATGCCCTGTATATAGTCAGTGACAATTATTTATTAATAAATTAAGTGTCATTGTTTTTACAGTGACAAATTCTAACCTTTTGGGCCCCACTGTTGTACCAAAGGTTTGAATGTACCAGTTCTTTGTATATTTTCCAGGTAGCAGCTATGCTATAAATCAGGCCAATCATCAAAAAAGCTAAAGAGTCTGCCAAGAAGAATTTAAGTACAACAGTGGTGCCGAAACTTTTGTGATGTGATTTGCATAACACAACTGATTGTAAATCGTATGGCAACATACAGCATAAGCTTTAATGAAGGAACAGCTTTAATGTGTGTGTATTGTGCACAGTGTCATGTATGTGATATACCACACGCCATCTCACTTCATTACATTCCAATCGTACCATGAAACCACTTCTAACCTATCTCAGGGATGTGTGTGAGTTTTATACCACAGTGCTGTTCATCAGTCAGTTCATTCGTTTTCTATAACAGTAGTAGACAGTAATACTCTGTAATTTACACACACCCTCGTTCTTATATGTTATTGCTACGTTTCTGTAGTAACAACTCATTCACTTGTATGGAAGGCAGTCTACATAATCTAAGGCTAGTAATAATAATAATAATAATAATAATAATAATAATAATAATAATGACATTAACCCTTTATAGGGCACTAATTGAAAGTGTGCCCTATAAAGGGTTAATAATGTTACATAATAAATAAAACATATAATTGTTGATATGGTGAAGCTTGCTGTAAATGAGACATTTATTTAGTTTATTTGATATATGGAAGGAGCCTCCAGTGTCAGAGCTTTTTACCATGGAAAAATCTTCAGGATAGAAAATGTTATGCATTCTAGATTCTCAGTAACATGACAGAAAAGCTTTTTTTTGTCTTATTAAAGGTAATGAAATGATGATAACTATGATAATATAAAGGATAAGAGGAACTAGCTTGTCTTGCAGATGTTACATACTAATGTTTGTGTGGATAGATATAAATGTGTATATATATGGTAGAACCTCTGGTCACGCACGCCTCCGAACACGAACAAATCGGTTCCCGACCAATTTAATCGCCAAAATTTTGCACCTGGTCACGACCACATAATCGGGTACCGAACAAACACAGCGCCGGCCATTTTCCCCTTCCACTTCGTACGCGCCAATGTTTTCCTGTTTTTTGTTAGTGTATTGCACAGTTGCGTATTGCGTAACAAAGATGCGCATGTCCCTTTAATCGGTCTCAGTCAGACGTGCTGTACAGTAATCTCCTCCCGCCCATCTTCCTCCTCACTTCCTTAACACCAGAAGTCGACTCATGCAAGGTTCGTTTTCTTGGTTGTTTACCGTAAGTCTTTGATTTGTTTTCTGTGCTTAAAACTCAATAAGCACACACAGCATTTTTTTGTTGTGTTCCTCTGCATTTTTGCTCTATAAGCTTCATTATGGGACCCAAGAGAAGTGAAAAGTGGAAATGGTAGTGAGAGTAAGAAGCCTAAGCGTATAACAGTTGAAATAAAGAGAGAAATAATCACAAAACATGAGAACCGCCACCATATCCCTCCGCCACGTCCACCTACGCCAGCGACTGCGTATCCACCGCAAAGGGAACGTGCATTAAAATCATCTGCTTATTTCAGTTAGTTTTATTTTTCTATAATTAAGGTTATTTAAATTTTATTCTATGTTTTATTGCGACACATAAACCTGTAATACACTTTAAAAACATGTTTTGAGGGCTGAAACACACTACCGGTAATAGTATTTACATTCATTTCAGTGGGAAACACTGATTCGGATTACGAACAAATCGGGTCATGAACAGAGTCTCGGACCGAATTAAGTTCATGACCAGAGGTTCCACTGTGTGTATGTATATAGTCCTCCTGTACCATCAGTGGCACATAGGGTGTCAGACGGTCCCCACGGGGCTCAGTTGACATTTCCGTATCTGAGTGCATTTTACAGGGTGAGGTCACTAGTCCCACACCAAACCTCCCCCTTGGGATCATGCACACGCACTCACACCTATAGGAAATTTAGGGTCGCCAATCCACCTAATGTTCACTAAAACCCAGGGCGTTCTCACTGTAAGGCAACAGTGCTAACCACAACACCACCATGTGAGAAACCCATGTGGTTCTATGACTTCGCGGAGAGGCATGGGGGGCCATTTTGGGTGTCCATTGAAGTTACCAAATATTTTTCTTTGCCCAATAAAGGGTTAACATGTTGGAACATCTGCAAGACAAGCTAGTTCCTAGCATTAAGTAGGATTCATCCACCTGAATGCCCCTCCCCTTATCTCTCCCTTTCCAAGCGTGTATTAGAACATATGGTGGCCGTCAGGTGCCCTTAGCATACATCCAAATACAGTGGAACCTTGGATTGCGAGGAACTTGGTCTGCGAGTGTTTTGCAAGACGAGCATAATATATATAATATGTATATGCATAATATGTAATAAATTTTGACTCGATGAACGAGCGAGGTCTCGCAATACGAGTAATATGCATACGCTTCGTCTGCCGAGCCTCACGTGATCACAACTTCTCTCTCTCACTCATTGTGGCTCACTCGTATAGTCAACATCCGCGCTAGCATAGAAAAAGCCTGAGGAATCCCTCACTTCAAATGAGATCAGGGAGATGTGTAAAATGTGGGAAAGAGTGCAAAACTTTGTAGAAAAGCAGCACCCGAATAAGGCTGTAGCAGTGCGAGCGATGAATCTGTTTAATGACGATGCAATGTCGCATTTCGGCCAAATCCTCAAAAGGAGGCAAAAGTAGGGATCATTGGATAGTTTCCTTGTTAAAGTCGCACGATAAGAAAAGGATCCCAGTGAGCCGACAGACTGCAGTGATTCTGTGAGTTGTAGTGAAAGTCGTCCTACACTTGTGTGGTGTGGTTGAGGTGGACACATGTCATGACAAAGGTCAACCGAGGTGCAAACAGCATATCAGAGACTGGCATAAACACGAGACTAACAAAAAACAGAAACTTAGTGAGAACCGGAGAAAGCAAACACGGGAATAGTAAGGCTTGGCAAGAGCGTGGACAATGGCAACTAATGCTTCGTAACCTTGGCGTGCTTGCATGAGTCTTTTTAAAGCTCCCGCAATCAGTCCCAGTCCGGTACACCTGTCGCCACCCATGTGATGCGGCGAGCACGGCGCAAATCCCTGTGCATGTGCCGGTGGCCGGAAGGAAATTATTACCCGGAAGTAATCTTTACAGTAAGTAATCTTTAGAACAGGTGCACTTATGTATTTTTATTTTATATTTTGCATTAATCATTTTTATATAAATATTTGTGGGTTGTGGAACAAATTATCTGAGATTCCATTATTTCTTATGGGGAAACCCACTTTGATATACGAGTGCTTTGGATTACAAGCACGTCTCCGGAACGAATTATGCTCACAGTCCAAGGTTTCACTGTACTTACATTCACTCTGTGGAAGTGGGCCCACTCCTTATGTTGATGTAAAGGGCTCATTCTTAAGCTTTAAAAAAACCCCACAATGTGTACTTACAGGTATAATAATACTAATGAAAACATAGTTATGAATGTTATATTCAATTTCTGCTAGCAGATCCCCCTAAATCCTACATAGAGGGCCTTTAAATATAACCATAATTGTTTAATCAGTGGTAAATTGTACTAGATGCCAAACTGCTGTCGTCTAAAAGTACAACACTTCAGGATGTACACCAGGCTGCGCCACACCACCTCGTCATGGATTACCTTCCAATAAAAGCAACAACATGCTTTATTCCCTTTAAGGATTGTACATGGAAAGTCTTCAGTTAAAAAACACCCAGTGGATGACAGTGTACTAAACGTGCTAGTAGCGACTGTACATGATTGCATCACGTGTTGTGTTCTCACTGTCCTGTCCTTGACTGTTCATCTTGTGGATGTTGTTCATGTAGCAGCTTAAGTTCCACTTTCTTTGCTTTATTTCCCCCTTTTCATTCTATTCAGTTTCGTGTCTTCATTTCATGTCCTACTACTACTATTACAATTACTACAAATAATAATAATAATAATAATAATAATAATAATAGCTATTGAAACTGATAGTACAGGACTCTTCCTGCAGTAGATACAATGAGAGTTTCATATTATTGTAAGAAAGAGCTTTGTCAAATCCACAAAGATCTGAATATATATAAACGTCCTTGTTTCTTGTGTGCATGATAAATTCTGTGTTGCTTGCTTGACCCCTGCATTCTTCTTCTCTTTCTGCTTTGCTTCTTTCCCCCTTGTTCTGTAGAGGACGTAGCTAATTTAACTGCGAGCGATGTGATGAACCGAGTAAATCTAGGATATTTGCAAGGTAACAACGCAAAAATGTCACTGTGTGTGTAAGTTATCCCATTCCACTAGATTAGTCCTATTTTTTTTTTTTTTTTCGTTTGTTCTCTTTTAAATTCTTGAGTTTTGGTTGGGGAAAAGGTCATAATTCTTGTGTACTGAGGCAGAACCACCTTATTTCAATATAGGTCTTGAAAGCTTCTTGATCGCTCCAATCTTATCTTGCTGGATGAAAACATGATTAGTCATCAGGAGGATTTTAATATCTCCAAAAAAAAGAAAAGAAAGAAAAGCTGAAGCCTGCAGTTCTGGATTCTTACATCTGAACTCACTTATGAGCACAATATTGAAAATGGTGTAATGCCTCTAGAGTGGAATTTGCTTTATGGGAAGAATCCACCCTGAACGACTTGCCTACGAGTCTTTATAATTAACATGTGCTCTCCAGTGGCGTCTAAGGTGACTTGTAATAGTTTACACCCCTTTCATTGACATGCTCTGTTTTCACTTTTGTTAACGCTTTCCTACATGACCCACAATGCCATTGGACAGCCTGCTGATAACGGTGTCAGTGGGAATTAGCCCTGGCTTCATCTCGACCTACAGAGCAATGCGGCAGTGCTTTAGTACTTTAGTGTGTCCAGCTCTGTCACCTCTTTCACCTGTACACTCAAACAGAAGATTCATCTTTCATGCTAAACCCACCATCGTTATACTGCATTCCGCTCATCAACTCGGAGATCACTGATTAGCAGAGTCACGCAAACGGTGAGTGAGGTAATGCGCTCGTGTTCATTCGTTATTAGGAGCAAACACCAAAACCCGGTCGTTATCATTCATGTCTGGGACGTTTTATTCTTTTTTTCCCCTGTTTGTAAGAACAGTTCGGCCCACTCTTCCAAAGAATAAGGCAATGATCGCAATGAGGAATCAATTAGCCTCAAAAGTCACTGAAAAACACATCATAGAAATCTCAATATCAATATATTTACTGTGCTTCAGGGTGGAGTTTTCCTTTAAGTAATCATACAGGCAGCATACAAAAGCAAACGGAATGAAAGATCCCATTTTACGCAAACGAAAAGACTGTTTCTTTTCTAGCAGTTCACCGGCCTTTTATAAAGCGCAAAAGCAAGAGTTTGCTCCTGTATGCAACTGTATGTCTGTTCTTTAAGTATCTTCTGTTTGTCCCAAAGAATTCACTGTATAAATGTTTCACATGAATGGATTCCAAGACCAGAATTTTCCTCTCCATTGAAAAGTCATGTCTCAGAATAATGATAACGATGATCCCTAGCTTAGTCTGAAATGTCTTTGGCCCTGATTTTCCTCTTAGACTAGTGATGTAGCTCTTTTTCTCCTCTGTATGGTACTACCTGAAGAGGGTACCTACATGACAGAGGGTGCACAAGGTACATTCCTAGTTATAGGCACCTGATGATGATGTTGATGATGATGATGAGGATGATGATGATATGCTGGAGGACCTTGATTCCAGGATGTTTTTGGACAGAGTGGAGTAGAAAGCATTCTGCCTGTGTTGGGAAGATGACACCTGAGATTTTAGTCACACTTTTAAACCCGCTGTGACACATTTCAGGGAAACTACAAGGGAAGACACAGAGTTGCACAGCATTTTTTTTTCTCCCTGTAAATATTTCAGTTTTTTCCCCCTCCTTTTCTATTGAGTCCCACACTACCAATGTATTTTGCTTCACTCTGATTGGTTGAGCCTTGCCTTGGTGGGTCTGTCAGATGCTCTGAGCATGCGTTTATCTGTGTGTCAGTCCTGCGTGTTGGCATGGCAAGCTGGCGACGTGCGTGAGGTGGTCTCTGGGAATGGCACTGGTGCAAAGGTCAGGTGTGTGGATGGCTCGATGATTGGCCGCAGATAGCGTGTGCATGCGTGGGCGCATGGGAAGCGCTTGCTGCTGCATGGTGATACTTAACAACACAGCCTCGGCCGCTTAATAACGGTCAGCCCTTTTCTCTCTTTCACCTGGCCTGGCTGTATAAGTGGCTCAAACAGGTGGGTTTGGACGAGCAGAGGCACTTTGTCCCTGAGCTTGAGTCCCCCCTTCTATCTCCCCAGCATCACACTGCTCAGTCACTCACACAGAGGTAAAAAAAAAAAACCCAAAAAAACACACAGCGCTGGCACGAAACCCCGAAAGTATGACTCACAGAATTAGTTTTACACACACACACACACAAACACACACACACACACACACACACTAGATGGTATTTTCAATAGAAAATTCTGTTTTTAATCCAGTACCTAGACAAGAAAAACATTTTTTTTTTCAGAAGCAAATCCAATCACATACTATATATACAGCCATTAGTTTGTCACATACTTTAAGCTTGACTGATATGTTTCATAGAGAATATACTTGCGTTTTATACTGGTCATTAAGTGGTGTGTTGAGGATATTTTTGCGCATTAACAATGTCTTCTTTTGTTTTCTCCCTTGTAGATGAAATGAATGATCATCAGAACACACTGTCCTATGTGCTGATCAACCCTCCTCCAGACACTGTTCTGGAGCTCAATGATATTGTGTAAGCCTCAGAGGATGACGGTATTTTCATCATGTACTGTATATTATTGCCAAAAAAAAAAGTCAGCCAAAATTCATTACAAATGCCCCAAACTTTCCTAGTGTACAGTATTCAACAATCTTCCATTAGTAGAGATCATTGTGTCCAAATCTTTCTCCCTCACTCATCTTCTGCCACTTAATCCGGTTCAGGGTCACGGGGAGGTGGGGGGGGGGGGGGGCGGCAGCCAATCCCAGCTGACTTCGGGTGGGAAGCGGGGTACACCCTGGGCAGGTCACCAAACCATCACAGGGCGACACACAGAGACAGACAACCATTCCCACTCACATTTACACCTAGGGCCAATTTAGAGTCGCCAGTTAGCCTAATCCCCTCTGTGCATGTCTTTGGACTGTGGGAGGAAACCGGAGTACCCTGAGGAAACCCATACAGACACTGGGAGAAGATGCAAACTCCACACAGATAGGCACCCAGGTCGTCCTACTTGCTGTGAGGCGACAGTGTTAACCACCTCATCACTGTGCCGCTTGTGTCCAAATCAATTACTGTACCTATTAATGATTAGCTGGGTGCGGGGTGTATTGGGAGCAGAGAAAACATCCTAATGTGTAGGAACTGGAGATCAGTAGGTACTCAAACCCTGCATTCTGAACTTTCTTCTATAGTGGATTTGTCTTCAAGAAAGCCAAAGGGTTAGAATGAAAATTCATTCCGCAGCCATCCAGGCTCATCAGAAATAATGGTAATATTTTACACCACCAACAAAGGTTTGTGCATGTGAAGGGTTTTCCCAGGTATTAGTACACTAGCACCACTTACAGGGAGTGAACTAATATAACTGGACTATATATAGAGAGAGACACACTGTATTGGTGTGGACAGCATCCATTATTTTGAGTTTACTGTTCAGAGAGCGGGATGTTGACATACAGTAAAGTATCAGTCAAATGTTTGGACACGTCTTCTAATTCAGTGTTTTTTCTTTATTTATTTTTTTGCCTAAAAGACACTTCATGTCTTGATGTAACGTAATGTTGTATTGTCGTTTCTCTATACAGCGGACCCTCAGGTTCACGAACTTAATCTGTTCCGAGACTCTGTTCGTGACCCGATTTGTTCAAGACCCGAGTCGATTTTTCCCGTTGAAATGAATGTAAATACAATTAATGTGTTTCAGCCCTCAAAACATGTTTTTAAAGTGTATTATGGGTTCATGTGGTGCAATAAAATGAAAATAACCTTAATGATAGAAAAACCTAAATTAAATAAACAGGTGATTTTAATGCACGTTCCCTTTGCGGTGGATACGTAGTCGCTGGCGTAGGTGGACGGTGGCGGAGGGATATGGTGGCAGTTCTCATGTTTTGCGATTCTTTCTTTATTTATTTCAACTGTTAGATGCTTAGGCATCTTACTCTCAATGAAAAAATGCGTCGAACATGTTCACACAACAAGTGCTTGACCGGAACTTAAGGTTTGCGCCGCGAAGTGTGGGTTGGCTGTCTGTACGTCGATCGGGGATTTATTCATCGGTCGGTACAAAATCTGTTTGGGAATTTAGTTCATACGCCGATTTGTTCGCCATCCGACACGTTCGCGACCCGAGGGTCCACTGTACTTAATTGAGCGATTCTTGACATAATATGGATTACTAGAGTTGTAGAATATGGTTATTTACTGTATCCCAACACTACCACAACACAACACAACTGATGATCTCAAACGCTTTAAGAAGGCAAGAAATTCCACTAATGAACGTTTGACAAGTCAGACCTGTTAACTGGAAAGCATTCCAGGTGACGAGCTCATGAAGCTGCCCATACCTTTTTGTTTCCCGCATAATTCTTTGTCGTTCCAGACTTTTGATGTCAGCATTCAGTATAGTTCAGTCTTCAGTACTGTACTAATTGTACTATTTATAAAATAGTTACAATAAAGAAAACCCTATGAATGAGTAGGTGTGCACAAACTGTCGATTGGTACTCTAAATAAAAACAAGAGTTGCTGTAGTGGAAGTGTGAATATCAGGGTTTGGGTTTATACTACAGTGTTATATACTGTATATAATATAACACTGCTGATGAATGAAACATTTTCTTTGCTCCAGGTACATCATCCGCTCAGACCCGTTGGCCCACGTACCAGATGAGTTGCCAGGGTGCCAGGCCGGTGCCAGGCTGAAGCAGGAATATGGCCCAGAGACACGAGGAGAGACTCATCTCTGAGACCCAGAGCTCAGCTTGGAGCATGCATGAAGAGTGCCTCCTGTCCCCGATACACACAGCCACAACCCACGAAGCACGCAAGGCCACAGGGGGAAAGGGAGTGGGTGGGTGGGTTGGGTTACTACACCATCACTGACAACTTCCCCTGCTTTTACCTTTTCTCTGACAGAAGTGGAACCTGTGTGCACTTTGCAGTGAAATAGCTGCTGCACTTTTCCAAGTTTAGGCTGATTACAAGACGGGCAGATGTAATGTCATGTTCTGGACCAAACATGCTCTTCTGGGTCTTTTTTCCAACAGACAGTGTGTGAAATACAGACGAATGCAATATTTAGCTGAGCGAGGGGAAGAGAAACAGATCACGACTGCCATTTACTGAGCTGACATTAACAATCAATAAATATACGTGAAGGATTTTTGATTTTTTTGTATATACATGTAGGTACATATCTTTTCCATGCTCACTGGACCTTCAGTATTTATCATACATCATATTATTGTATTGTCCTTGAAGCACGAGTATTTTCGACTAGAACTAGCAATCAGTGAAATCAAACTATCACCATGAACTATTTGATCAAAAATTTTGAATTTATCATATCAAGGATTTGTTTTTTTTTAGTAAGAAATATGTTTGTTGATTCAATTTGGGGGCTTTATCACCACTTGGAAGAGCGACAGCAAAAAATAAATTAAGACATCGGACCAGGAATTACTTTTCTATCTAATATCACAAGAATCATGCATATTGTATACTGTTATTTTATATGGACACCCTGCTAAAAGTGAGAGCCTTCTGCCATTATAACAGGATAAGACAGAAGTGTTGTTAAAGTAACATCGCTCCCACAGAAGGGCTGCTCATGAGAAATTGTTTTTATTGAAAATAGCTCCTAATGTGCAATCATTCTGAATTACACTGTACGTTTGCTACTTTTTAAAACACTATTTTGCCTGAAAGTTACCAATGAAGTATTTTCCCAATGTGTGTTAGTGCCACAAGTTAAAAACGGAAAAGTTCTCTGATTCTTATCCATGTGTTTATTTGCTTATGCGCCGATTGCAGCATTTATTATTTAATGTCATTCCAAAACCGTCAGTAGGAATACTAGAATCTGCCAGGTATGGTGCACTAAGCTCTGCTGGTCCCAATGGAGTAACGTAGTACAGCATGACCCTTTAACCCTAAACTATGAGGAAATGAGGCAGCAGTGTTATCATATAAAAAAAGTTTCCATTATGTGTTTTTTTTTGGGGGGGGGGGTCTAAATGCGAAAGAATTTCATGATGGAGTACATGTTAAGAGCGAATTTCTATATGTTGCATGTCATATTAAAGCTATGTTGAAACAGTAGTGTAGAACAGTTTCTGAATCTTTTTCAGGGCCTTTTTTTTTTTTTTTTTTTTTTTTTTTTTTTTTTTTTTTTTTTTTTGATATGATATGTGAAGCAGAAGTGCGACTTCGGACATTTCCTTTGGGTTCAACAGCCACTTCACAAAGGGATATATTTATAATACAGGAATATATTTATGGAATATAGATGCCTTGGAGCAGTTTATTTCTGATGGCCCTTCACGGTTCTCTTCAGTGACTACTGTAGTTTTTGTATCGACCTTTACTGTAGTGCATCTTATAGATCGAACGGATATCTGTTGAGCCATATTTTCCAATCCGTCCATCTCAGGTGACTGAGGAGAAGCAGGCGAGATAGCAGAAGGAAAATTGATTCAAAGCGATTAGCATGAATATCTCTGCAGCCCTCAAAGCACGTTTGCCATATTGAGAGAATCTCTGTTCCATAATTCCTGGCCAGTCATGATTGTAGCTGGTTTCATCGCAACCCAGCGGTTGTTATTTTGGGTGAAGGGTGGAGAAGAGCACAGGCTCAGTTTGTCTGCATGTTTACACACTCCCTCACTGTCTCGAAGGGAAGCCAGATAGCAGATAGTCAATACTTCTCATCCACCAGATACCACCGTTATCATGCTCACGACTACCTTAAAGTGGTTTGAGAGGTGGATTACCTTACAGTAGACCGTCCACTCGAAGTTAATTTCCTTTCTTCGTTCTTGTCGTTTGTGAAGGCTATGCATATTGTGCATGTCGGCATAGTCTGCAGACTTCCTTTTGAAAGTTTGAAAGCTCCGTTTCTTTACGAAACCACTGACCGCCTTCAATTATTTCAATTTCAAGGTATGTAGAGTCGTGCGAGCATTTCAATAGAGGTAGAAGACAAATGGACAATGCATGTCCTTTTATTGCCAAACTTACAAAAGACCTATGTTTACATTTGCTGGCTAAAGTTTTTTTTTTTTTTTTGTGTAGAACAGTACATTGTAAAGGAGAACTGATCCATTTTGTACAATTTCTTATATGAAGTCTGTGTACTTCTAACATGTATGAATGATTCAATAAATGCTGCATGCAGCCAGAAATAATGATTTCCTTCATGTGTTTTGATTTGTTGCACTTCTGATCTGGCAGACATACTGTAAGTAAGGAATACTACACAATATTTTTAGGTGTTCTGTTATAGGAAAATAATTAATGACAGGATGGTGATGTGGTAAGATGGCATTAATGTTACCACCATGAAGTACAGTGGTGCTATATTTCTGTATAATAAGCTCAGGGGGTTAAGGCGTTGGAATATTGATCAGGAGGTCGGGAGTTCAAATCCAACCACTGCCAAGCTGCTGCTGTTGGGCCCTCGAGCAAGGCCCTTAACCTCAAATGCTCAGTTGTATAAATGAGCTAAAAATGTAAGTCGCTCTGAATAAGGGCGTCTGCCAAATGATGGTAATGTAGATTATCATATGTTCTAAAAAGGTATATAGAGAGAACCCAATGAGACAAAAATATTATACTTGGCTATTTATTTATTGAGGAAAATGATCAAATATTACATATCTGTGAGTGGCTAATATATGTGAACCTATGTATTTAGATCCTCTTGTTCAGTAATAACTGCAAATAAACATCAACTGTATCAGTTCTGCAGGACCTTTAACCCATTCCTTTGTACAGAACAACTTCAACTTTGGGATCTTGGTGGATTTCCTTACATGAACTGCTCGCGCAACATTTCCTATTGGATTAAGGTCAGGACTTTGACTTGGCCATTCCAAAACATTGATATAATTCTTCTTTAACATTCTTTGGTAAAATGACTTGTGCTCTTAGGGTAATTGTCTTGATGCATGACCCATTTTCTCTTGAGATTCAGTTCAAGGACAGAAGTCCTGACATTGCACTTAGAATTCTCTGGTATAACTTAGTATTCATTTCTCCATCTCTACAAAACAGGTCCAAACCATGATACTACCACCTCCATGTTTCACACAAGGGATAAGTTTATTATTCTGGCATGGAGGGATGGCCTTTCTCCAAACATAACACATTATTTAAAAGAAAAAGTTCTATTTTGGTCCGATCCATCCACAAAATGTTAGCAATAACCTTCTAGATTGTCTTTTTCTGAGGCTCTCTGCAATCTCCTTTGTTCATTCTGTGAACACTCCCACAAACATGTGGGGAAGATTAGACTTTGACAGATCCCTGTTCTTTAAATACAACAGGGCACTGACTCAGCCACTGGTTGTCATCTCAGTGATTGAAAACACCTGACTTCAATCTCCTTCAAATCAACCGTTAACTAGAGGTTCGCATACTTTTGCCACTCCCAGATATTTAGTATCGGATCATTTTCCTTAATAAATAAATGATCAAATATAATATTTTTGTGCTTTGTGGCATTTGGGTTCACTTTATTGGGGTTACTTTCAGGAATTGTGTGAAAATCTGATGCTGTTTTAGGTCCTATTTATACAAAGGGTTCACAAACTTTCAAGCATCACTATATTATTTCCCATGAGAATATATACTGAAGTTTTTTATTCCTCTTCACTGTCTCACTCATCTTCTCCCACTTAATCCTGTTCAGGGTCACAGGGGGAAGCTGGAGCCAATCCCAGCTGACTTTGGGCGAGGGGTGGGGTACACCCTGGGCAGGTTGCCAATCCACCGCAGGGTGACACACAGAGACAGACAAACATTCACACTCACATTCACACAGACGGGCTTGTGCATGTCTTTGGACGGTGGGAGGAAACCCATACAGATACGGGGAGAACATGCAAACTCCACACAGAAAGGCACCCAGGTCGACCCCGGGGATTGAACCCCAGACCTATTTGCTGTGAGGTGACAGTGCTAACCAACACACCACCGTGCCGCCCCTTATGATTGCAATTTTGCAAGGTTGCACTCTCATTAACGAATGACACTAAATGCTTTTTTATCTGCTTTCAGTTACATTAAATGTTGTGGAACATCTCTGAAATAGTTAAGTTTGTTCCTGACAGCTGTAAGCATTTGCTGCCTCACCAACCTCCTCTTTTTACTCTTTGCTAGAATGAATAAAATCAACTTGTCATATCCAAAGCAGAATCTCCTCAGTCCTGAAGACTCCCATGGTGGAAAAACTGTTAGAAAGCACTGACATTGGACACTTCCATGAACATTGCAAAAATATCTCCTTACTTTCTTAATTCATTTATTGTTAAGTATATATCATGTGGAGCATTGACCATATAAGTTCCAGTGAACAAACTGTTACTATAGAAACGATAACATATTCCAATGAAAGCATTAATAAAAACATGTCATTTGAATTACATCTACTATCTGAGCCATGCTGTTTTAGAAAATTAATCTTCTTCTTCTTAGCGTTAGTCCAGCACCGTGCGTGGTCCACTGTTTTAACAAGCCACCTCGGCATTGTGTCATCTGACCCGACCATGGAATACCCCAACCGACATGTTGCTCCATCTATCGTTGGCACACTCACACCTTCAGGCAACTTAGAGTAGCCAATCCACCTAATGTGCATGTCTTTGGACACAGGGAGAACATACAAACAACATAGAAAGGCACCCATGTTGAACCCCGGGCTCGAATCCAGGACCTTCTTGCTGTGAGGCAACAGTGCTAACCATTTAGCCACCATGCCGCCATTTTAGATAATTAATCATTTAGTTAATCACTGACCTTATAGTTTATAGGAGCACATTATATTTTCCTCCTTTTCCACAATATATTTTCCTTATTTTTCATGCCTAAACTACTGTTGTTTCTATGACTCGCCATGATGCTAACTCAAGATTTACTGACTTGTTTATTTTTTTGCCTGTTCATATGACTTTGCCTCCACCTGTCCCGTGTCCAGCGACCATGGTTCTCCACCACTTCATGTAGAAGATCTATGAAGGTGTACTCATTATCCACTAGCAGGTTGTCATCACTAGGAGATCCTCCAGAAGGGTGTGCACTTGAGCTGGAGTGACACTGATCCCTTGGTTTGTCTCTCAGCACTCTCCTTCCGTCTTTTTCTGCTCTTCTCAGCTGCCTCCCTGATAGAGCTCGTGTCTGTTCTGCCCTTGACTGAGTTTGATTTGGCTTCTTCTTCTTGCCGCTTTGCATCTTCACCTCATTGCTCATCCCGTCACATAGTGGTTTGACAGTGACCGAGTCAAAACGTGCCTCACGGTTTGCTGGAGGATGACTTTTGATCATTTCAGACTGTTCTTCATTGATCGCAACATAATCTCTGGTCAAACTGGACAAGTCTTGGATGCAAGCTCGACTGACAAACTCACCGATTTCCACAAGAGGCTCCATAGATTGAATGTGTTCAAGGTCCTTTATTTGTAGCTGCTGTTCAGGAAACCCTGAACAACTGGTTTGTGGGATATTTTCTGGAAGAGCTGAAGAGATGCCAGAGGGAAACATGCCTATGTGATACTCATATTGCGTGAGAAAAATGAGCTTAGGAGAAACACTGAGGACCTGCTGAGTTTGAGCCCATTGCCTTTTCCACTGAGCTGCAGTAGGAGGCCAGGACAATGTGCGCCTGATGGGCCTTAAATTCAGCTGTCCAGTGGAAGACTTAGTGCAAATTTGCTCTGGATTTGGGCTTTGATCTTCTGCAGCAGCTCCAATAGTGAAGTAAGGCATATTCTCAACATCTCCCAGAAGTTGGAAGCCATCACCATGCCCCTGAGAGGGTTGAGAGCTCGCTGACCTGGAGCTTGAATTATATTCCTCACGATCAGAAGTACATTCTCCTTCACTGGGAACAGAGTCTTGAGTACCCAGAAATCCCTGATCTTTTACATTTCTCTCCAGAGTATGTTCATGCTTTTCTCCACCCTCTAAATCCTGCTCATACTTGACTCCAGTTTTCAAAGGAGTGATACACTCATCGTCTCGTCTTTCGTGTCTATGTTTCTTCTGCGTTTCAATTTTTCCCTCTTGTTCCGCTTCTTTTTTGCTTTCATCGTTGCCTTCTTTTCCCTTTGATTCAGTCTTTTTACCATCTAACTTCTCCAACTCCTGTTCTTTCCATCCAGCATGTATTTCTTGATCCTTCTCCATCCACACTCCTGCATCTTCCACTTTAACATCTGGTCCTCTCCCAGAGCGATCAGTTCTAGAGAGTATAGGCTCTGCTGATTTGGCTCGGCCAGTCATCTCTCTGGCTTGGTACATTCCTGTGCTGTAAATCTGATAAATTTGTGGCTCCAGTACTCTCTGGTCCAACCTTGAGAAAAGGCTGTTATTTGATTGTTTCCTTTTCGGGGAAATGGATTCTACCTTGTTAGAAATTTCTGCTGTTGCTCTACAGCCTGGTTGGGCTTGTATTGAACTTTCTTGCTCTTCTGGAAAAGGTTGGATGGTCACTCGATGTTTTTGCTCTTGTTTTCTGTGGTACAAAACTGACAAAACACAGATAACAAGAACCAGGGCACAAAGTACCACTGGTGGAAGATATTTATTAGAATTCTACCGCATAATATAAATGTCTCTAGAGGAGTAGTGTGTCATGTACTGGTAATAATGAGAAACCAGTAGAAAGTTGTCAACTGGCAGAAATTCAGGAAACATTATTTATATCTACTGCAGCTGAGATAAATAATAAGGGCAACTCATATTTGCTCCAAACTACACAGCGCTGTTTTTTGGAGAACATCTAGCCATTAAATGTTCTAAAGCATACAACAATACTACATGATCAGGTCAAAGCATTTCGAGTTTTGTTGTTGCACATAGATGACCTTGAAAATCCAATAAGTGCTAAGTTTTTAAAAAAAATCTGTCTAATGAGAAACATCCACGTTTGTCCATCAGAAATCATAATTCCATAAAGATCTGTATCAATCTTTGCCTAGATTGTTCTGCCTGAGTCTTGAACATTCACATTCACATTCAGCAGAGCACATACATGTTCTTCCACACTGTAATGTGGGTGTAAATCAATTTCGTGTCATGCCAGTATGTGGGAAAACCTACCTACTAAGCTGATAATAGTAGACAGATTGGTGCTTCCTGGTGTCAGGGTTTGGCTGTTTCTGGTTGTAAGGGCTACATCTGTTACGGGGTTCACACATTTGGACACGTTCCACACAGGTCTTCCTCGCTGATGAACCGGGCTCTCACAGAGCACCTCCATCTCATTCTGTAGCAGGGAGGCCTCTTGTAGCGCTGCAGACAAACACATGCAAATTGGTGTGTGTGAACTGCAAGAAGAGCGCTGAGACATAGTTAACCATAGGCCATACTAAGTGGGATGCATAATATAGTATATATATATATATATATATGAACCCTATGTACAGTTTTAATGCGATTTTATTTAAAGGGTGTGGGGGTTAAGACGTTGGACTACCAATCGGAAGGTCGGGAGTTTCAAATCCAAGCACCGCCAAGCTGCCGCTGTCGGGCCCTTCAGCAGGGCCCTTAACCCTCAACTGCTCAGTTGTATAAATGAGATAAATGTAAGTCGCTCTGGATAAGGGTGTCTGCCAAATGATGGTAATGTGATGTATTTTATTCGCACCCAAAAAAAAAGCATCGTCACAACACAGGTCTCCAAAAATCCAGATGTAGATTCATATGTAGAGCTTTAATAATCAAGCCAGAGGTGACAGTAACAGGGAAAAACTCCCTGAGAAAGAAACTCTGAAAGGAACTTGTATCTGCTGGGTAAGACATTTATAGGGTTGTAGGATTACAGCTCCTTTTAAATCATTATTCCATAATTGTTTACTCCAATGGCAAGCAGGACTACACTGAAAGGATGTTGAGTTTGAGCATATTGTGAATAAGAGCCCAGGAAGGAGCAGTTCTTTGTACAACTCTGAGAGATTACATGAGATTATCCACTGAAGCAAGGGTGAGACTTTGGAGAGGCGCAAATCTGTTTGGTATCTCAGCGTGAGGCCATCACCAGAGTTTTACAGCAAAATTATTTGTCAAAAGTGTCAATCTACATCTCACTTCATTTTTCTGTCAGGCAGTTCCTAGTGACAGAGCTAGCCTTATAGCATTACGTTGATTTAAACTCCTGAGCTCAGTTTACTCTACATGACATAGGGCAGTGGTAGTCTAGTCGTCAGGGCATTGGCCCTTCAGTTAGAAGGTTGACGGTTCAAGGCCCAAGACCAGCAAGGTACTGTCCCCAAGCACTGCTCCCCAGGTGCTGTGCTGTTTAGCTGCCCCCTGCTTCACTTGGTGAATGGGTCAAATGCAGAGAAGTAATTTCACTGTGTCATGCCAAAGATTTTAGAGCGGAGCAAGATATATTACTTATGTCATAAGCAGAAGTACAACCGTGGACGCCATTTTGATAAGCCCACCGTAACATTTCTTATCTGTTTCGGCAAACGGCTTGCGCCACCTCTTGGAAAACATACGCTAAACTGTCCAAAGTTATTCAAGCACTCATGAGGAGGTTAATTGTTGTCAATACTATCTGAG
>JAQLOM010000014.1:6554486-6569004 GCA_030068315.1 Chrysichthys thysi
TATATATATATATATATGGTTCAGCATTAATTTTGCCTTCCCAGATGTGCAAGGTATGCATGCCATGTGCACTAATGCACCCTCACCCCATCACAGATGGTGGTTTTTGAACTATGAGCTGATAACAAGCTAGATGGTCCCTCTCCTCTCTATCCCTGAGGATGTGTCCATGATTTCCAAAAACGATTTTACATTGTCATTCATCAGACTATAGTTTTCCACTCCGGTGGTGGCCCATACAGTGATTTCTAGAATAGTGTCTGTTTTCAATGCACTATTTGCCCATGCAGTCTTTTACTTTTACTGATGAGAGACTCTGCCTGTCTGGGATACTCTTTTTATACCCAATCATGTGACTGACCTGTTGGCAATTAACCTAATTACTTATCAGATGTTCCCTCAAGCGTTTTTTTTTTTTAGCATTACACAGCTTTTTCAGTCTTTTTTGTCATTAAATTAAAAATACATTTTTTTCAGTTTCAGCATTTGATATGTTAGTTATATTTACAACTACAAACAGATTTACATGATTTGCAAGTCATCACATTCTGTTCTAGGAAATGTGGCTGTACCACACAAGAACTTTGGACCTGAATAAAAATAAATTGACTGTATACCGAACATAAACATAACATAAACATAACATTAAATTACAAAAGCTTGCATGTATCTGGGCTGTCGAAGCTCTCTGTTTATTCCTGGGCTTCACTACTCTGGTGAGGATTTGTTGAAGAACAGAAAAAAAGATGTCATGAGGCCGCCAATTTAATGTTTTATTTTTAATGATTTATTGTAAACTTTACAAAGGTGCAAATATTAAGGACCATCATTATAGTTAAAAAAAGGAGCCAAATTCTTTCAAGGCAATTAATTATTAAATATTAAATATAATTGAATTGGCAATTAAATTTTGAATATTATATTTTTAAGGACACACAGGCACCCAGTAAAACACACACACACACACACAAACACACACACACACACACACACACACACACACACACACAGAAATATAAATGTGACTAATGTATACTGATATATGAAGAATTTGATTATGGTGTCTAAAAAAACAGTTTGGTATAAAAAATTTATATAACAAATAAATGTGCTTAACAATTTGTCATACCCTCAGTGCATTGGCAGGTGTACATATTGGGCCCATCGATACACTTGGCGCCATTTTTGCACGGCGTGCTGGCACACTCGTCGATGTCAACCTGGCACTGGTTCCCAGAATATCCTGAGAAGAGAGGCAGAGTGAGGGAGGAGTGAGAAAAGGGGGGGTGGACAGAGTGAAAGGGGATGATAAAGAGGGTAGACCGCCTTCAGGATGATCTCTTCAGACCACACTTGCTTCATTCCACCACACTCATCTACACAATCCCCAGCCAGGCTTCATTACCATGTCCCCACACTGCTCAGGGTTTCTCCTCTCTCCCTGTTCCCCCCTTTTCCAAACTCCTTTCTCAATAAATCGTCATAGGGAGGAGGAGAGGAGGTTGTTAAAAAAATAAAGGGGTAAAAAAAAAAAAACCTTCCAAGGCCTCCTGACCAAGGGCACCAGACAAAAGGGAACAGTCTATTCAATGAAATGCAAAGCTGCACTGGTTGCCTCCTTTGTCCTGAAGAACGTTTCCATCACAATGTGCATTCTCCCATCCTGCCTTGGCCCCCTATCTGCTCCTGCACTGCCAAAGAGATCTCTGCCACCTTTTACTACTCAGTTAGCTCATCATTCAGGATCAACCAACAGGTCAGATATAGTTATAGTTACCTCAAATGTACCGTCTGTGCACTGGTTCTGTTTTAAAAGCCCTTACGGTCTATTTATTGTACTTGAATATTTTAATTGCCGAAATTACAATTCGCCATCTTCTGTAGTGTAAACAGCACCAGTGCTCATCCCAGTGGAAATTCCTTTGTCATAGTGTTCCAGGACTACCTACCAATCCAACAGGGATTTCCTCCAGGCCTCTAAAATGGCACATTTCAAAAAGCTCTATTGTGGTTACCATGGTCTCGCTATGTATGCCATTCAAAAGCAACCCTGCCCTGCATTCTGAACAGGGCTCTAATTTGCATCTGAAGACAGAGTAGAGTGGCCTAGACTCCGTTCCCCAGCTTACCGTACATCACAACTCCCGATCACTTCGCTCAGGACATTGCTCAGGGACCCCACAGGCCTTTCATCCCCTCATCAGAGAATCCTCGCAGTGTACCTTGATTACCCACGTATTTATGCATGAATTCCTCTGTATCACTAATGCATTCCACCCAATAAGAAGTGCTCGCCTTTCTGTACGATAATCCTCTGATCTGCTTTTATGACGTGTCTGCTACTTTAGAACCAAAATTACTTCCACTTCATTTTGGATGAATGAAGAAAAGAAAAGTAAAATAAATCCTGTGCAGGAAAAGTTGGATATTCAAAGTTCATACAGCGAAGCATGAATGAATCTTACACCCGATTATGTGCTCGAACTGGAATACTTCCCCCAAAATGTTACTCGGTGACATAAAAACATTCTATCTCATAAACGTATTCACTTTGTTATAGCGGATATTTTGGATAAGTTTACATGATAAATTTCCTTTTAAGAGCAAGTCTGCAGACTTAGTAGAAATAGATAACTTTTCAGAATCCTTGATATGGATTTTTTTTTTTTTTAGCAATTTGGCTGGAGCTAACTAAGCCAGCCTGAGGGCAGGATTAGGTTTCTCTTCTCTGTGCTGTCCGGGGGTTGAACGGCCCGCTTGTGCTTACCTTTGGGGCACTCGCACTGGTAGTTGTTGATCTTGTCGATGCACTTCCCATTGTTGAGACAGGGTGTGTTAGCACACTCATCTGTATTGATCTCGCAATAGTCTCCCTCGTATCCTGTCAATTAGCACGGAGAGACAGGCTTCAATTTTAATCAGAGAATTCAGCATGGCTTAGTAATGTGAGCAGAATATTTTCTCTTTCCAATGTACAAAACAGAGAACATCTAAACTGTATTTGAGCCAGAAATCATTATTGGGATGTCAAACATTATAATATACTGACATCATTCGGCAAACGAAAAACATACTATCCTGAACTACTATGTGAAGGTACCTTACCAGTTCACCTTGTACATACAATGCATACACTGAGAGTTTGTTTCTTTACCTGCCATGCAGATGCAACGGAACCCTCCGATTTGGTCCAGGCAGGTAGCATCATTTTGGCATGGACTGGACATGCACTCATTAACGTCGAGTTCACAGCGAGCCCCCACGTAGCCCTGGGGACACTTACACTGGAACGAGCCTTTGGTGTTCAGACACTTCCCAGCATGCTCACATGGGTTTGACCCTATTGAAAAACAACAAAAAGAAACGAAGTATAAACTAATACATCCTCTAACATGAAATTTACAGAAACAGTGAGGGCAGGTCATGATATTAAATCAGAGGGATAAAATCTAATATCTATCTAGAGCTTGATAACAAAATAATTATTATATTTAATCTTTGAAAGACAGGGGGCTTAGCCCTGCTAGCCCATTTATATCAAACATCCCTGCTTGAAGTGTTTATCTTTAGAAAGAATTAAAGTGGTTACCCAAAGCACATTCATCGACATCCTGGTCACAGGCTAAGCCAAAGTAGCCTGTAGGACAGGTACAGATAGCCTTGCCGTTGACTGGGTTGGTGTCGCAGTTCGAGCCTTTCTGACAGGGGTTACTAATACAAGCATCATCCAAGTGACATAGCAAACCTGGATTAGATGGGAATTAGATGATTAGTGTAGTGCATACCTAAAAATGTTCATTATGTATTACCCCATTTTATATATAAAAAAAGTCCATTTTAACCCAACTAGTAAATGGTATACAGTGAAACCTCTGGTCATGACCATAATTCGTTCCAAAACTCTGGTCGTGACCCCATTTGGTCGTGACCCGAACCTAATTTCCCCATTGGATTGTATGTAGATACGATTAGTCTGTTCCAGACCTTACGAACTATATGTAAATACTGTTTTTTTTTTTTAAAGATTTTTAAGCACAAAAACATTTATTTATACCACAGAATGCAGAGTGTAATAGTAAACTAAATGTAAAAACCTTGAATAACACTGAGAAAACCTTGAACAACAGAGGAAACTAACGGTGCGCGAGTCCGTATTAGACCTCTACGAACCATTAGCTGTAAACATTTTTAAGCAATGAAAAAAAATCCTTAATTAATTAGTTTGAAAAATCCTTAATTATACCAAAACTTACTGTAAACAACCAAGAACACTAACCTTGCATGAGTCAACTTCTGGCATTAAGGAAGTGAGGAGGAAGATGGGCGGGGAGGAAATTACTGTGCAGTGAATGAACGCACGTCTGACCGAGACCGATTACAAGGACATGCGCATCTTTGTTAGATACGCAATACGCAATTGTGCAATTCGCAAACAGAAAATGGGAAAACATTGGCGCCTACATAGCGGAAGGGGAAAATGGCCGGGGCTGTGTTTGTTCGGCACCCGATTGTGTGGTCGTGACCAGGTGCAAAATTTCGGCGAATTTTTTGGTCGGGAACTTGTTCGTGTTTGGAGGCGTTCGTGACCAGAGGTTCTACTGAATAGAATAAAGAAACAGAAATGGCTATGTTCTATAAATGATCACGAATTGAAAATAGATTCCAAGTATAAAAATACAGACCTGTGCGTCCAGGTGGGCATTCACAGAAAAAGGAAGCTACACGATCATGACAAGTTGATCCTTGGTGGCAGGCGGCATCAACGCAATCATCGATATTCTTGCTGCAGTCTTCACCCGACCAGCCGTTCACACAGACGCAGTTGTATCCACCCAGAGTGTTGAGGCAAGTGCCACCATTCTGACAGGAGTTAGGCATCAGGTCACACTCATTGACATCTTCGGTACAGAACTGACCTGTATCAGAGAACACAAGAACCGGAAGACACATGATGCACGTGCTTAATTAATTAATGTCAAACTAAAGCTTTTATAAACATTGTCATTTTTTTTTTAATCACAGAATAAACTGTAACACAATAATGCGTAGAATTCATACCTGTCCATTCTGGTTTGCACTGGCAGTTGTAAGTGTTCACCCCATCTACACAGGTTCCTCCATTAAGGCAACGATGGTCTGGACAGTCATCAATGTTCTCCTCACAGTTTTGACCGCTGAAACCTGTAAAGATGGATGTTGCTTATTTACTCAACATGCTTTAGCATTTTTTTTCTACAGTTTGTTAATTCAGTTAGTGGAAAGATGATGTTCAAACATTCAAAATTTCTACCTTTTTTGTGTGATGAATATTTGTTGAAATACTTCTATTCTATATACCTTTCAAATAGCTGTTAGTCTTAACAAAGGGATACAGTGTTTGTGAAACCCACTGTTACATACTAAAAGTGCGGTTAATGGTCTTGTGGTCGACCGTTTTCATTTTCTGGGAAGAATGGCAGTGCCAGGTCTCAAGTCAGAGACGGCAGAGACAGCAGAGTCAACTGACAATAACCACAGTTTCCTTTGACTTTAACTGCAGGTGAAACATTCCTGCTTTTTTTTCTCTCTATTTTATATCCTCACATCAGTGACCTATATCAGAAAATATATTTTTAATCATAAAAACAGAATTTGTTTCTGATTTTAGGGATTCTGGATGAATTGAAGGTGGAAGGTAAAGCTATCCTTTTGAGTTCTACATGGCTATATACTAAGCCCATTTTGATTTAGGTGTACACCTGGACTTCCTTTGCTCAATTTCACCATCAATTTTAGGTTTTCTCAGCCATGATCTCCCATGTAGGTGGACAACTGATATGGGCAACAGTCAATGACAGAGCTAGTCAAGGAGTAGACAGCGGAAATGCAGACGGATTGGATAACTCTGAGAATGATGTTCCTCAACCACATTTTCATTCGTTTCTTGCACATTTTGTCTGTACATAAACTAAAAGTAATAAGTCTAGCCAGACAATAACATGCTCTTTGATTTTACTATCTATTGGGATCTAATATGCTGTGTAGTTTGGCCATCTTGAGGGAAACTATATGAATTTCAGAGTATGTGTGTAAGTCCCATGTTTCCATGGTCTCTTAATCCAGAGACAACACTGTGAGGATATTGACCTTCAGACACTTCCTCATGATAAGTGCTAATTCTTTCCTGCTGACCAGTTCACACACATACAGGGTGGGCGTACATCATGCTGATGAGAGGGCATGTTGAGAGAGCAAGCCTAGCCAAAGTCCCACCCTGGTGGGACACTGTCACTACAATGTGATTACAAAGGTCAGATGTTCTTATAAATCTCTAGTGCAAGTGTTTGACAGTGACAGACGGCTGCTATCACTTATCGTACCCACAATTAATACAAAGTAACAAAAAACCTAACATCACCAATGGACAGTTCGCTTAATAAAGAAATTACCAACACCCAAATGAGATCATGCTTTCCTACCTGGCAGACAGGAACACTCGTAGTTTGTGTCTCCGATCTGGACGCAGGTCCCGCCATGATGGCATGGTGATGGGTTGCAGGGCTGGTACAGAGTCTCACAGTGTTTCCCTGTGTACTCGGCTGGGCAGTTGCAGCGATAGGTGCCCACTTCGTTCACGCACACGCCACCGTTCTTGCATGGAGATGGGATCTGAGCGCACTCGTTAACATCTTGTTTGCAGGTCTCGCCTGAGAAGAAGGCTGTGCATTTGCAGATGTAATGAGACTCAAATGGCCTGCATTGCCCTTCATTGGCACAAGGGTTTGAGGCACAAGGGTCAGCCTGTTGGCAGTTTTTACCTTTAAAAATGGAACAGTACACAGTCAGTAGTCATACTCCCTTATTTGCCTAACGGCGAATGGAAAAGGTTAACATTTACCGTGAGAAAATGTATCGTTCTGAAAATAACACATTCTTACCAGCCCAGCCTGGAGAACATTTGCACTTGAATGTGTGGACACTGGTCAGCTCACATGTCCCTCCATTTCCACACGGTGAGCTTCTGCATGGGTTGTCAGTGGGAGTGATGCACCGTAGGTCCATGTAACCCAACGGACAAAGGCACACATAGCCCACTTTGTTGTCACGAAAATTTGGCTGGCAAATGCCTCCATTCAAGCAAGGATTCGACAGGCAAGGGTTGGACAACTGACAAGTCGGGCCTAAATATTTGTCGGGACACCTTATAAAAGACCACAAGGAAGGAAAACAGTGACAAAAAGGCTTGGCTGATAAATTACATAAAATGTAAACATAGTTAGTGGATAACATGATAACATGGGCAACATAGATTTTCCCTTTGTAAATTGGTACTTGGCAATTGATTATAACCAACTGTTAATCCAACAAGCGTAATATTGTCATTTAATAGTAAACAGATAATTATTCAGTCTAACAAACCTGTATGACATTAAATGTACAATTCTAACAGTGGCTATGAGCGCAAACAACCACAAAAAGGAAAAAAAATGATTACATGGCCATTGAGGTTAAAAACAAAATAGTTGATGGGCACTAAGGTTGGAATTACCCCCCCACACACACACACACACCCCCACACCACACACACACACCACACACATAAATATGACTGTCTGACAACCAACTAAATAATGTGTATGCATCATATTACATCAAAATAATGCTGCTACAAAGCCTTGGTGTAATAAAAAGAACATTGGAGCATGAAATATAAACCATTGCACACTTGTATACTTGTCCAGAGGATTCACACATCTGATATGCATTTTATTGAAGAAACAAACCAGTAAAATTCAGTCAGTTGTTTGGCATTCTGGACCACATCCATAAACCACCACAGTTAGTTTAGCAATGATGTACAAATCTGAATCTATAATCTGTCAAATAAAGATGGAATAACAACAACAAGCACAAAAGTCTCCTCAACACAGACATAAAAAAGAAGAAGAAGAAGAAGAAATGTTTAATATCATGGGATTCCACTCGGCTCATTGTACATTCTGGCTTGTACTTCTAATCCTGTTTGAAACTGTTGCATGAAAAGCACCAATCATCATCTCTTAGTAGGAAATTTCGGCATGCCTCAGCTTTTTTCTACCGTCCATTCACTCAAAGGACAAGGCAGAGCCTATACCAGAGTCTTTGAACCCTGGGCTAACATTATCAGGACTTCAAAGCCCCCTTCCACCTCCTCAATAGTGTGTATTCTTCTACAGTAGAAGCTCATCCCAGCATCAATCAAGAGCTAGGGGTATAATGGGAAGAACAGCAAACACTGTTAAAAAAAAAAAAAAGAAAAGGGGGCTGAACAGGCTTCGTAACAGGGACTGGCTTGGGCATATGTATTCGTCCGATTTTCCTGGGTGACACAAAGAGGGTACTTTCCCTGCTACACCAATGTTGAAACAACCTTTCTCTAACATTCAACCCACACCACAGGTGAAAAGCTAAGCATTGTCTTTAGGGCCTGGGGGCAGGCAGCACAAATTCCCAGTGGTTTGGTTTGTGATCTCAACAGGGCCTCTAGCCTGGAGGGAGAGGTGGTGTTTTTACTGTTTCTTGCCCAGGATTAGGATGGCCAATAATATTAACAAGGAAAAGAAAACCAAAGGCATACAAAATCAAGCATGGCAGACCCCTTAAGAGCACAGTACATTACATTACATTACATTACATTACCGTCATTTGGCAGACGCCCTTATCCAGAGCGATTTACAATTATCTCATTCATACAACTGAGCAGTTGAGGGTTAAGGGCCTTCCTTGCTCAAGGGCCCAGCAGCGGCAGCTTGGCGGTGCTTGGATTTGATCTCCCGACCTTCCTATCAGTAGTCCAATGTCTTAACCCCCTGAGCGACCCCTACAGTAAGAACTGCACTCCATCTGCTTCTGCTACCTTTCCTGATGTTGTCTCACTATCAGTTCCCACACATCTACAAGGAGGCTACTATTATCAAACTAACCGTGGTTTGTGATGCTAATGAAAGTCAAATTCATGCCATGGATACTATAACATTTTTGATATGGCGCTTACTAACATAAAAAGCCACTGTTTAAGGCTTTGTGCTACTCAACAGAAGTTTAAGAGTCCAAATCCCATTTCCACCAAGATGCCACTGTTAAACCCTTAATCAAGACCCTTAAGCTGTCAACCGTAGAGGGGATAGTAGTGGACTGTGCTCAGGAGTCTGCACGCTAGAGTATGCTCAGGCCTTCTGAAGCTGCCTTCGGGAGCAGGTGCGCATGTTAATGAGAGCACGACAGCTGCTGGTCCTAGTACACTCCCCCACTCTCCACTTCCCTCCTGGAATATGGCGACTGAGGCAGAAAGTCCCTGAATAGTGTCCCTGCTGAAAGGCTCCATGAGAAGGGCCATTGTTCCTGCTGCCATTCAAGAGTCAGGCTGAGCGCGGTTTGGTCGCCTGCAACCCCTCTGAGTGAGCCTTCAGCTATCAAACCTCTCCTTTCCTTCCCCTGCCTGCCTTCTCTCTCCTTCGCTCATTTGCAGATTTTCGTCTGGCCATTTTAAACCCTTCCCGCCAATGTGCTGTCACCAGTCGTGGTGAAGGTCTACTCCCCACAGGGCACTCCAATATACACTACTCCAACCCCCTCTAACCTCCCTAAAGTCTCCTGTTCTTGGCACCACTTTAAAAATGACTTAATAATGTAAGTATTATTTAGTCATATGGACAGCCTTCACTATCCTTGACAAAGAAATCATCAGTCATGTTATGATGGAAAAATTAGAGTGTGACGAGATAACAGGTAGCCAAAGTCAGAGCTTTGAACCTTTCCCAATTTTAACCTGATACTAAATGAATGTCAAGTTGGATAACAGGTTAATATAGTATTAGGTATTGGAAGTTCATGCCACTATTTTGGACATCCCACTACTATGGGTGGCATTTTCCTATAATAGGAGATACTAAATAAATTTGATTGAATTTAAGATATTTTCACTTGGCAAGATACCAGGGCTGTGTTCCAATATCCATACTTTCATGAGTACACTTACACGTAGTACACAGTCCGCACTTACTAAGTGCCCAGATTTCAGTAGGTGAGTGTTGTTCCAAATCGCCTACTCCATAGTGCACTTACCGGAAATTACAATCACGACTGCCACCGCGGCTCGTCATCCCGCCAAAAATCATCCCCGGCTTTGAATAGCGAACAGATTTTTAACCCTTCACAGACTTCTAGCTTGCAAAATGAATGCAGGCTGTGTGGAAAATCCGTTCCGGTAACTATTTTTCTTTTCTTTTTCGAGGCGAGTTGGGTCCGCCTCTTCCGCTACATAGCTAAGATGGCGGCCATTCAGTGCGAAAAGTGTACATTGTTCCACATGCCAAGATTTGACCATTATGAGGGCACCATGCGGGTCCTTTCAGTACACTTATTTTCGCCGCAATCGTAATGGGAACGCCCTATGTACTCAAACTAAGCATAGTAAGTACAGAAAGTATGGATATTGGAACGCAGCCCAGCTTTTGTAGTGTACTCATCCAAAATCCTTAGTTTGGGATTTTGTTCTTATCGTCACCTTTATAATAAAGATCATAGTTTAATAAATTATTCTGTCAGGAACTTTAGGAGGCAGGACTCTATGTTCACCAAGACAAAGAGTCCTAACATTTCTGAAATTAAAGACTTTATGGCTGTTTTGAGGCTTTTTGTAGACGGTCTGAGAGGAGGAGTCTGGTGAGTGAGGAATGTAACAGTTTACACTAAAAATTCGCTCCGTCCTGTGTCCCCATCCCTGACAGCACTTCTCAGTGGAGACTGCTGGCAGCCGCACTTCACAAAGCCCAGCGAAAAATCACACCGGCTTTGAAAACCCCACTGGTGCTTGCCCAACCAGGTAAACAGTTCCACGCCTAGTGGGAATGGCAGAAGTCAAAATACATAAAGCAGACAGTCATCCCCTCGTGCATTCTGTTGATAAAGCACACAGAAATGGAAGCACACAGAAGAGTCGAGTAGAAACTATTGGCGGTTTGGTCTTTAACTTGGCAAAAGCTTGACAAAGAAGTTGTCAGCACAAAATCTATCTTTAAGCGAGAGTGTAGCTCACTAAGAGTGAATATGGTTCGGGTTAGAGACTAAAGGCATTTAAACTGTATTCTAACAGGTCATCTGACTTTCAGTGTAACGGAACATAGCTGTGGTTACGCACAAATCATGCACAAGTTTCACATAATAACAAAACAAATGCATCATCAGACATGATGTAAACAGCCATGATTTATATGGCGCTATTTGGCCAGACAGTGATCCTACTAATGTTATTCAGTCTTTACTATGCACTAAATAGAAATCTTTGTCTTCTGATGTGTGATGGGATTCCTTTTCTATTTGGCCACCCGTAGCCCATGACAACAGGTCTTTGCCAGTGCGGCAATGTGCGGTCAGGCTAGAGCAGATGTTTTGCTGACACCTGACCTCTTAACCAGATGAGATACAGGGGGGTTTCCTTCCCCACGACCCAATCTGCCATCTGCTATCGTGAGGTCGTACAGTGGAGGAGGCTGTGTCTCACACATGGGGTTGAACTCTAACTCGGATTTCCTTTCACAGCCAAACTCCTCCTTCCCAACCGGGAGGAAATGTGTGTAACGCTTAATGAAACTGCTCAAAGTTCAGTTGGTTTCATCTTTAGCGCTGATAAACACTGTAAAAGTTGATATGTGTTGTTGGTTATAGTGGTGCCATTACTGCTGACCTGCAATTTCCAAGCCTTAAAGCGAGACTAGGAAGACACTTTTAGCTTGGCTGTCGTCCAGCCCTCTTCAAACCATCATTTCCTTCAGCTGGGTGTCTAAACACCTTGTCTGATCTTTAGGAAACGATGGCCTCGGGCTTCTTGCCTCGCTCTGTAATCACTAAGGGATGCCTCATCTTCCAAGATCGCATCTGTTGGTGTTCATTAGAGACATGCATGTTCACCCGTATTACTGTAGGACCCCATGGGAGAGGCCAGCAAAACCGGGGCTAAAGTAAGAAACGCTATACTGACTAAGTGCTGCTCCTGGTGGTTTTGACAGTCTGGGAACTATGTTACTGTTTTCACATGTCCTTCACAGACTTCTTTGTATCTTGGGACATATGATTGCATTGGACATTTTAGCAAGAAGACTTTATTTCCAAAATGCCGCATTTTCTTTTTCACATAGCCTCACAGCATTTGGAAACAGTGTGTGGCATTTCTTGAGGCAGCTGTCACTGCTAAAGCTTTATGGCTTAAACCGCAGACCGTAGATATGCATTGTGTGGTACCCAGCAGCATGAATACCTTGATAGTGATCACTTGTAATGCAATGTTCCACAGACAGATGGCTCAGGTCAAAAGCATCAAATAAAAACAACACACTGATTTTTTTTTTTTTGTTTTTTTTTTGCTTGCCCAGCTGTGCATACAGAACTTGATCCACCACACTTGGCTCTTTGAGAATGTGTGATCAAATGTTCCTCAGAACGCACTGTAAGCATTACCTTTTGTATCACATTTATATATCAAGGCTATAAAATATACATAAAACATATATGTTGAGAGATTCTGACACTCGTGCTGCGTTTGAGACGTTAGCTTTCTCTAGTGATATGTTAATAAGCTCGACCTTCTAGTCCTCCCTGGCTCTGGAAGTGCATTTCCTGTATTTGAATGCAGAGGGGAGCACAGAGGAACTCATCCTTGACCCTGTAAACAAAGCTTGCATTGAAGCATCAGAGCAAAGACAAGAGGTGGCTTTCATACAGTACTTATCATAGATGGCCATGGACCAAAATAGTGACTGCTTTGATTGCTTACCCACACATGCCAATACTTGAAAGTCACCTTTGTTCAGTTGCATTAATCAAATATATTTTTCAAGTTAACGATGTACAGACATGTATTTTTGCAGCTGTTTATATATGCTTGCCCTTTAAACAGTGTGTGCAGATATACCAAAATATGTGACCCGTGCTGGCAAAATGAGTCGGAATGAGGAAATTTTCAAAAGAGAGTTTTTGTTTACTTCCGCATTACATGAGGCGTGGTTTGGTGAAATCGGACAAAAAATGACCGCCTAGCAACTAGCCACTTTTGTTCACGTCTAATGGGGTTTGGAAACTCGGTTTCCATTGGTTCATAAAAGTGTCATCGGGAATTACATGTGTATTTCTGGAAGTAGAGGAACTATGCTTTACAACGATACCAAACATGGGTAGGGGGATTCCCCCGTCTCGCTGCGAGCGAGCGAGCAAGCAGTGAAAAACACGGATTTATCATGGAATATTACGACAAAGGACTAATTAATGAAGCCATATGAATGAACAAAACCTTAAAATAAAAGTAGTTTGGGATGTTTTCTTGCTGTTTTATCATGGGGATCAATAAACGAGTGCTTTATGGACTCATTTCATCCAAAAATCTCATTTCCACCAAAACCATGTGTGGCGGCACAGGCGTGGCAGAGCGCCGCCTAGTGACGAGAAAGCAGAAGCAGAGAGGTAAGTGGTAATTGGCAACACCTGGCGGTTATTAACCTGTGTCTTTTTGTACTCTGCAGTGAGTGGCGATAGGAGACGCCCGAGGAGCAGAAATGCTGACGGTTGTCTGAGTGTTTGAGCTGAAAAGCGAGAATAAATTCCCTTACGTCCTATCCCCCTTGTCTCTGAAGTCTGTCCGTGTTGTCCCTAAACCAGGGACCATTACGCCATGTTTCGCCTCTTAGCTCATAATTAGCCTATGCACATTCCGACTCATTTTGCCAGCACGGGTCACATATACCAGGCTTGGTGTCAGAGGTTCGTGTCTGTTTTTGTTGACAGGTCCTACCCAGACTTCGATGTAATTGTTTATAAAATGCCTAGTCATTCTGGAATAAGTAATAAAAACCCATGTGCTAATTCATTCAGCTTCAGAAACGGCTTTACCTGGGCATGGTTGCTGTGGAGGGTGGGAGAGGACTTGGACAACCCTGAGGAAACTAGGCTTGCGAAATCACGTGCACCATGGTAACACCAATCATGCCCCCGTTTATTGCTGACTGGTGATGTGGCCTATGGCTTTGAAGGTGATCAGAAGTGGCCATGGCGAGACATACTGTATGTAACCTGTATCGTGTACACATTATGTCCTTACAACGGAAAAAAATACCGTAAGCTGTTTACGCGTCTGCTGTAGGTGCGATTGCTAGCATGAGCGTTTAGTCAGTTTACATATGCATGTATGTGCTCTGTGGTGCACAGCAGCAGAAGTATTTGCTGGATTCTTGTTTGGCAAAGTAGTCCTGAAAAACAACATGCTGTTTTGTGAGTAGTGCTGCTGCGATTAGTCGACGTAATCGACTATGAAAATTAGTCGACGACAATTTTATTGGTCGACTAGTCGGGGGGGGAGTGACCCCGGGAAATATGCTTTAATGCCGTACAACGAGCATGCGCGTGCACACATGCGCGCGCGAGGGGGCGTCCCCCGGCGGCACAACTGATAAGCCAGTGGTTCTTAAACTTTTTTGGGCGCGACCCAATTTCCGGTCCGGTGGATATGTCG
>JAQLOM010000014.1:6579894-6596132 GCA_030068315.1 Chrysichthys thysi
AGTACATTAATGTATACTAATACTTAAATTGACTTTTAGTGTATTCATATGAAGTATAAATATGTTCCAAGTAATATCAAGTAGATTTTTAGAGCATTTTGAAAAGTTGTACTTAAACATACTTAAGAGCAATGTTATGGTGTCTCAAAATAGTACAGTCAAGTACACTTAGTTGTATTTAAATATATCTTTAGTTGAACTAATGATATATCGTTAGCACACTCAGTACAAAAAAAGAGTGTGAAAATAGCATGAGTACATTGAAGTATAATAAGTACACTTAAATTACGTACACTTTAGCATACTTTTTTTTTTTACATGGGAGAAGTTGATGGCTAGTTTTTGATATAGATCAAACTTACTGTAACTATTCAGTTACTCACACATAAAAAAAAAGAAGAAGAAGAAGAAGAAAAAAAAGCAGGGCCCAAAGCGGGTGGGGTGGGGTGGGGTTTGGTCTCAATGCAAGATAACACTGACCAGAGCATGAGGACCATAAAAGGGTTGATAACGTGACCCCAGATGTTTGCAGGTTAAATCCAGGAGGTTCCCATAAACTATACACTGCGATAAAAACCAAGGGATTAGAGCACAGAATATCACTCATGTTTGGCTTGGTATTTATCTTCTGTTGAAAATGGCCTGCACCAGAGACGCTGTGCCACTTTGGGAAACTATGAAGCAAGAGGAAAAGGCAAGTTCGGTAATGCCAAGAGGAAGGACGTGGATTAAATGAGTCCTCAGTAACTTCCAAACCCCTTAGAGCAGCGAACAAAGAACTCAGTTATCATGGGTAATACATGAACCGCTTACTCAACCTATATAAACAATAACAGAAACGTTTCGCCTTGGACTTGGCATATGTGTGTTTGGATGTTTGCATTTAACTGTTGTTTTGCCTTGTATTTAATTGAACCCCTGTTCTGTAATGAAGTGAATTGTGGTCGTGGTGCCATTTGGAGTAGAAGAAAGTTGCTGTCTTCACAACACTGCAGAATTACTTCAGAGACTTGGGGTCAGAGGTGAGAAGAGAGTTCTTATGTAGGTACAAAGGATTTGAATTTGTGCAAAACCAACAGTCCACACTGGTCAGGATGCTGGTGCTAAAACCGCAGGCATTCCAAAACTATTCTCAGATGGACCAAAATAAGGCAAATCATACAAAAGTCTGATATCAAGGTTAGACATCCACATGGTTTGCTAGCATGGTGTTTAAGAAACACTTCCTCCTAATTGTAGTTCATTCCCTGCTAGACTTAACACTGTGTTACCTCAACACTGGGCAATTTGCTGTGCGTTAACAGTTCTTCAATTGGTATATGACTCCTAAAGGGCCCTAGAATTACTAAAAGCACCTAATTACTTTGATTAGCATTAGGTGCTGGGTTTTGCACTTCAGCATCTGCAAAGTTGGAGTTTATAAACTCCATCTGGAAACGTCTCATCCAGGAATGAAACTCAGTATGGGTTAGAAGTGTAACTATACATTCACTGTGTGTAGGTTTTTAAATACAGTACTCTATATGTTTAGTGCATTTACATTTTTAGATATAGATTTTACTTACATATTTGCTGTTACTTATACTTTTTGCTTATACTTAGATTTCTTATGTTTACATGGATTGTATTTGCAATGTCGTACATGCGCGTGTACATGGTCAGTAGAGTGAGTCTGATTCTGACTTTGAATTTGATGCATCACCAGAAAGAAAAAAAAAAGCAATATACTAGCATGGTATGTCTTTCAAATACACTTAAAAGTCATTTCAGGAAATGCCTATTTTCTCCAGACTCATCACTTTCTTGCTTAACTAAGGTTAGACAGAATAATTTCTTGCACCATTCATCTGTTAAAGCCTATGATTACAAAATCAGGACCTTTCGTGACCACCTGAAATTGCTACAATGTCCCATTGTGGTTCTATTGTAGCGTTATAGTTTCCTCAGTGAATCAACAATTGATTTATGCATCCTGCCTCTCCACCACCTCTCACAACCCCCCACATTCATCATACAATACCCTGTGGCTTGTCTAATGTTTAAGACAATGCCTGTATGATAAAGGAGGAATAAGTGAGGAAAAAACGGAGACCTGATCCAATGTCATATCATACCGATGAGTGACGAGTCACATTATCGCATATCGCAAGAAGACATTTGTTTATGGTCCACTACTGATTGCAAACAAAAACACACACTTGTCTCTTTTACAGTGGGCCCAGCTGCTTCCCAGCATTGTGACGCTCCACCTACAGACGTCGAGAGACGACGTGTGGAGAGACACCCGGCAAGAGCACGGCACTCCACGGTTGTCCAAACTGCAAAACGGCATAGTATCTGGCTCCGTTTTTGGCCACAGAGTCACAAACAGGAAGTCACTTGGGGCCAGTCACACAGAGACACTTCCCCCTTTTGTTTTTGAGGAGGTTGTGTGAAGGTTCACAGCGTAGACCCTGTGTCGCCCTGCATCTCTTAATGCTGGTCCTTCTCTTGGCACACCCACTGGGGCTGCATAACCTCATTGTTGCTCTTGGGACCTTTCAGATGCCAGCCGTGAGCCTCCTAGATAGGTTTCCACCAGCCGGTTTGCGAAAAACAAAGTGCTTCTTTTATCCAAACAGTGCTGAAGTGTATTTTTATAGTTTTCCATATTTTAAGTGAGTGAAAAAAAAATCAAGTTTATTCATGACTGCTGCGTTTGATATTGTTTCCCAAAACATGGATTGAAATTTGGAACTGCCTTACCATTTCATTTGAGTGGGACGTGGAATTATTTTTTCTGGTGTAATGCAGGGCAACGTGAAAGATTTTCTTAGTGGACAGTGCATGTACTGTAACATGTCCAGTGATTATTTTCCACTGCACTGTTGTCACTTTTCTATAACATGAGGGGGAATCAAAAACTAAAGGCAATTTTAAAATGATCCGATAACTCAGAGAGCAAAAGACAAAGCGTGGATAGGAGACATCCCTCTTCTCCAGTGAAGAAAAGAAATTCAAAAGTCAGTCCTCCTCCAAGAGAATCATGTTAACGCTCTTTTGGGACATGACAGTTCCCATTCTGGTGCATTTCAAAGCGCATGGGCAAACAGTGAACATGTGCAAATTACTGCGCACTGCTGTGAAATGACCTTAAATCTGCAATTCACAGCAAAAGAAGAGGAATGCTGTACAGAACAGTCTTGTCCCCTCGTCCTCATACAGGAGCGGAGCAGGGACAGTAGAGACAGTGCAACGACTCCGGTTCAAACATCTTCCATGTTCTCCTTACAGCCCGGATCTGGTGCCAAGCGATTATCACATCTTTCGGTCATAGCGTCACCTCTGATGATGAAGTAAAGGAAGCAGTGCTCACCTGGCTTTGGGCACAGGCGAAAAACTTCTTCTCTATGGGAATACATAAGCTAGTTGAACAATACAACAAATGCGTCATCTTGCATGGGAACACTGAGGAAAAGTGATATGTTCAATTTCTCATAGTTACTTCTATTAAAGCTGTTAAATGTATTTTGCCTTTACTTTTTGATTCTCCCTCATACATTGCACCAAGGGCTTGGCAAATGTGTTTTCATTTGACTGCAAACTTGTATAGGGTTAGAATGACAATAAACCTCTCGAGGCTATTAATTACGTATAACATTTTATGTCACCCAGGAGCTCCCTTGTTGATCTTCTTCATATGAAACCAGCCGCGTCTTTTATCGTTCATTGTCCGTACCCAGATTAGTAGCACAAAAACACTTGCAAAATCAGCAAAGTGTTAAAAAAAAAAAATAGAGACAGTATGAATAGAGCTTACTCTATTTTTGGACCAGGCTGATTTATAGTTTCCTTCAGCAACTCTTGAACTTTCTCAAGGACCTCAGCTGTGACAGATGCAGTACATATCAGGCGATGAGAAATCGCTGATATCAAGGCAGAAGGTGAAGTTGAGGAAAAACCCAGTCATGGCTGGGACACTTTGGGAACCATGTGGCCTTTTTTTCCATCCTGGCTCTCTTGAGACCCAGCAGCACTACTCAGCTCTCTAGTTTATCTATGACATGTCTTCTTGTTTTAAGTCCTTCTAGCTTCTAGATGTGATGTTCTGATGTATGTTTTGGTTCCTGCCTGTCTGCGTGAAGTTCAGCTGAATTCAATATACGGTACATAAAACCCATCATTGGGGAGCCAAGCCAATGATCATTACCAGTGCATCTACAAGGAACTGTGATAGCATTCCATGCAAATACAGACATGAGTCAGTTAGACCTTATTATTAGGCACCCATTTGGTCTGTTAATGAGTTATTTATTTACTACTTTGTTCAGTCAGATATAGACTAGGCTTTAAGGTTAAAGTTATGCCGCTCTCTTTCTAAAATAAACACTTAGATAGAGTGCCTTCTTGACTTTGGTTTTGTGTGTGGGAGGCTAAGGATCATGGATCATGGGGGGGTTACATCATGGCTCTGTCTTCTGGGTAAATATCTGCAGGTCAATCATGGGAAAGAAGCTCATGGATTTCCAAACAAAGTTGCCAAGCTGGAGGGACTTGGGGTGACCTTGTTGTTCTCACTGCGGAGAGTTTACAGCTTGACAACTTTCTGAGTGTGTGGCTGTATGTAACATAGAATCCCGTGACTGTGAATGAAGCCACGACACACATAAAAACATTAATAATTTCCTTATAAACTTGCAATATTATTTAGGAAAATCACAACATTTTACTCACCAAAAATGAGGATTATTTGTACACAAAATCCATCCTGTGAACCATGGGTACCGCTCGTAGTTAGAGTCCTGAAAGTGCCAGACAAACCCTCCTCCTGCTTGTGACAGGCTAGCTTTAGCTATTTCCCCATCCTATCCAATCAATGGGTCTGAATACGGTGACGTTGCCAGGCCTTCTAGAAGCCCCCCCCACCCCCGCAGAGTCGAACTCAAAACCTGATTGGTTGGAGCAACAGTTGAATTGACAATTATTTTACATTAGAGGGCCTTCAGAACGGATTCTGAAGGCCTCCGGGCTGCCTAGGACCCCGCCGGTAAAAAAATGATGGCTGAAATGTGATTGGTTAACAATAAAAACACATGTTTCGAAGCAACACGGCTATCAGAAAATCGCTGACAAAATGGACAAACAAAACATAATTATCAGTTTGTGATTCGGATATTTCTTTAGGCCTTCAGAGAAGGCCTTGAAGGCTCTGACAGCTCGCCACTGATAGAATCATAAGATTATTATTGTACACTCTCAGGTCACTTTAATAGGAACACCTGTACACCTTTGCGTTCTTGCGATTATCCAGTCAGCCAGTCATGTGGGAGGAGCACAGTGCACCAGATCATGCAGGTACAGATCAAGAGCTTCAATTCAAACATCAGAATGGAAAAACATGTGATCACAGGGACTTTGGTGGTGCCAAATGGGCTAGTTTGACTAGTTCAGAAAATGCTGATCTTCTGGTATTGTCACACAGAACAGTCCCTAGAGATTACGCACAATAGTGCTGAAAACAAAAACAACATCCAGCTCCACTGGTAGAAATGCCTTGCTGATGAGAGGAACCTGAGGAGAATGGCCAGAGTGATTTGAGCTGACAGGAATGCTGTACAAACTCTTTATTCGTATAATCACTCTTTACAGCTGTGCTGAGCAGAAAAGCACCTCCGACAGAACAGCATGTAAATCTTGAGGCAGATGGGCTTCAACAGCAGAAGACAAGACCGGGTTCCACCCCTGTCAGCCAAGAAACCCAGGCTGTGTCCACACCAATATGCTTTAGTTTTAAAATGCATCATTTTAAAACTAAAGCATATTACTCCTCTGGAGTTGCCAAACCACAGAAATGGAGTGTTTCGAAAATGCTGCCGGCCCAATGTCAGTTTGAAAACATTTAATGTGGATGACAGAAAATAGAGGCTTTTGAAAACAATGACACAGACACCCATGTTCGCTTCATGATGACTGGGTCTTATCAGTCACCACTTATCCTCCCCTGATTCGTCAGCCTCCTATCACTGACCCTTTTCTGGAAGTAAACAAACGACATCGGTCTCTTTTATCAGAGGTGAGCGCAATATCGATAATGATTTATAAAAATGTTACTGACCTTGCTGTCTTTGCTAACAGCTGTTGTGCAGTTTAATTCTGCATTTTCTAATGCTCCAACTGCCTACATGCACAGGAGGAAAGCTAGTATTTGAGCAATCTGCATATAGACCACCAACTGCAGAGCAGCCAGTCTGCTTTCTGTTTATACTGGCATGCATGTGGTCTGTGTACGTGTACGGTCGTCTGATACGCGTTTGTATGCATGTTAGTGTGGACAACGATTGTTTCTACACAGAGCAAAAACACTTATCTGGATGGAGATCGTTTTTCCTTTAATAGAACGTTTTAACGCTAAAACAGATTAGTGTGGACATAGCTACAGTCTTCAACTGCCCAGGTTAGATCTGAATAAGTGCACAAACAAGCAGGTGTTCCTATTAAAGTGGCTGGTGCGTGTATATGTAATCAGTCAGGCTACTGTGTAATGTAGATCAAACTTTCATGTTTAATATCAAATTATAACCATTTAAGATATTGATACCAGATTCAGGGAGGTGTTCCAGGCCCTGTGAGGTATTGCAGTCAGAATTAAGGGACGGCACAAGCGAGTTAGTATCCAAAAACACGTCCTATATCCACAGGAAGCCAGTGCTTTTATTTCCATGACCACATTTCCACTCTTCTCCAAAATCCTATTGACATCCACACATAGAGTGTTGCGAGGAGATCAAAAGTGGCCATGTCCTTCCTGAGTCATTGTATGGACAAAGCAAGTATACGCATACAACACATGTGCAATAATACTCATTTCCAGTTTGCTTCATTTAATGTGTATGTCTCTGGCCTGATTCTCGTCCATTTACAACCACCTAGCAACTACAGATAGACCTTCTTACATGTTCACAAACTTTAAACAGAGACCCACAAATGCATGAGGTTCACAGGCTCCTCAAATGTCTGCAGCAACACTGGTCAAACAATGACAATTTAAGGTGTCGGTTCACTTCAGGCCTTTTCATGTTCATCCGGGAGGTGTGAAGTCTGGCTGAGGATATCGCAAATGGATAGGAAATCACAAAGGAAAAATTCACAATATGGGAGGAGGGTGGGAATGAAATGGTGAGAAGAGAGACAAAGAGCCCATTTATGTTCCCTAATCTACCTTCTTTCTTAACTAGTTCAGCATTTGGAGGTGAGCGTTTCTTTTAAAACGAAGCCCATGGGCTCCTGAGAACGTCCCACGGAGTCACGTGAATGCTATAAATGGTTATAAGAACCGTCCGTTGCTTTCAAAAAACTCTTTGTGTGCTTGAGAGCCTTCCAGGACTTTCAGGGTCAGTCCGAAAGAAATGCCCATAGCTTTAAAAACTCTGGTGAAACATCACCATACTTAAGCTCCGGGAAGTAGGCAAACATTCACAGCAGTCTAGCTTAGAGCATGTCCGCGTGTCTGTTCCCTCTCAGCAGATCCTTTGCATCCTTAGTCTAAACACACAAACAAAGTAATTATGTAAAACACAGTTGGACAAGAACAAGAATGTCCTACGGGGTTGTGTGAGAGCGGTCTGCGAGTGTCCCTTATTTTTCCGTCCATCTTTCCCACTAGAACTGCAGAACTAAACTGCTGACTTTGCAGCCTGTGCGTATGCGCATATCTCAGATTTCCCTCACCTGTCACCTGGCATCATATCTCCTTGAAACAAAGTGTGTGAGCTCGAAGCAGCGAAGCGTGCTTATTGTCCAACCTGATCTCTCCGTTCCCAGCTCATTTCCACTAGTTCAGCAGTTGCGTTCCAACAACGCCTGGGAAAGGAGATGCACGAGGGGAAAATGATAACTCACTGCACATGTCTGTTTACAGTAAACAGACGGGAACTTTGAGATGTTCTTCATTGAAATGACTGTTATGGGTGTTATGGATCAGTTAATGGTTGTTGTTATTATTGTAACTGAGCAGACTTTTAACAGACTTCGAGTAAAACTCTTATTTGTTGTATAAATGAGCCCCACTTGATGGGAATCCTGTGCTATGCAAACATATGCAAAACCATCAGTAGAACTGTGAGACTTGGTGGGAGTTTAAATTCCCCCAGGCCTGGGAAAGAGAATAAGAAAACGTTTCCTTAGTACACCTCAATGATCCTAAAGAAACCAAACATATACTGTAATTCTTCTTAAAACATGGTTTATCCAATACAACATATGGGTTTCATAGCATTAAAGGCCACAGAAGCTCAAATAGAATTTATTACTTAATTAATAATAAAGTAAAATGCAAACCGAGCGAGAGACAACATTTTTTTGGGACAGGCTGACAGTGTCCTTAAGGTCAGATAAGCACTGCTTTGACTGCTCGTCCATGTGTTCAGAATCATTCAAAGATCCTGAAGGAAAGGCAGCACCAAGCTTAGGGGCACACGGGGTGTTGATGGACATCCAGCTGTTCTCCTGAGCTGGGGAGGAACAGGTGAGCAAGCACATTTATTCCTCAAACTTCTCGAAATGACATATTTCAGCTCATAAGGTGAGTGAAATATAATGAAGTGTAAGAGCAGTTTTAACAGAACAGTAGTTTTAAAGGACTAATAGAGTCTTGTAAAAAGGTACTACATAAACCGAGTTGGAACATTTATACGAGGGAGAATCAAAAAGTAAAGGCAATTTTAAAATGACATGATATGGGACATGAAAGTTCTTATTCTGGCACATTTCCAAGCCCATGGGCAAACAGTGCCCAGCGCACATTACTGTTCATTGCTGCAAAATGACCTTCAATTTGCAGCAAAAGAAGAGGAATGCTGCCCTAAACAGTCTTGCTGGACCTTGATAATGCATGTCCTCATACGGCAGGAGAGACAGTACAGACAGTGCAACGGCTCGGGTTCAAACATCTTCCACATCCTCCTTACAGCCCATAAAGGAGGGTGAAGTAAACGAAGCCATTCTCATCTGGCCTCAAATACAGAAGCTAGTCTAATGTTTCTAAAATGTTTTTCTCACAAATTGTTTCATGTATAATTCATACACTTGGCAAACTGCTAAAAGATCATTTAAGATTATTTCATTTTGTTTGTTTGATTTGTCTTCAATTTGATGTACTTTTTGATGTACAGTGAACCCCCGCAATATCATGGTTCACCTATCGTGGGGTTCAGTGCATCGCGGATTTTCAAATATTGACCCGTGGAATTTTTTGGCTTTCGCAGGACTCTGGAATATAAAATATAAAATATAATTTAAAAAAAAAGTTAATTCAAACATTAAAAGAACATTTTAATAGAAATAAAACAGTATGCACTGTATTTCATCAGCGGAAGAATACACAGTGGTGGTGTACGCCACTTCTGCTTGAGCTAGTAAACAGGCTGTAAACAGGAAGTGACCTCACAGGCAGTACGTACGCATGTAGGATTTTATAAGTTGTTAAAATTACGTATGTTTAAGAGTGTAGACGTGTTTATAAGAATGTGGGAAAGGTTAATAAGAGAGTGGAAATGGTTTATAAAGCCTTAAGATGTATATAAATAATAAAATAAACGTGATGGCGCTATTTCGCGGATTTCACCTTTCGTGGGGGTGGGGGTGGGGTGGACGTAGCCTCCGCAATAGGCGGGGGTTCACTGTACTTAAACTAGCCGATGAATTCATTCTTGTTTTACCTTTAAGTGTTTAAAATAATATAAAAAACTGAAAATAAATTTAAAAAAATAATTTGGTTGCCTTGTCATTATTTTGACCGCACTGTATTTCATTTGGTTTACTACACAAAAGCTTTAACAGAGTAAATATTTGCAGTAGTAGTCTTACTACATACTGTGGTAATAAAGTGTCTAATCTCTGCTGTTGTGTTGAACTTGCGTAAGCAAATACTGTACAGTATACAGCACACACTCACAACTTATATGCCATTACAGCTACGGGAACTGAAGCTCTGGTTATTTATTCATCTCTTTGAGTCACTGTGTGTATTCCAGTATCTGTTGTGCTTTTACAAATAAACAAACTTCCTCTGATAAGATGTTTGAATCTGGCACATTTAGTAGGAACTTTCTGGCTGCAAGAAGATATCAGTATAAACTTGCAATGTGTTTGCCTGGTCACTCGGCGAGTGATTATGGAAAACACCTCCACGCTTCCACATAACTCAAGTAAAAGAAACAAATGACCTAATAAAACCACATTTCCCAGAGGGGTTTCAAAATAGCAGAGCCTACCAACCCCCATTTCACTTTTAATCATGAAAGGTCATGAGTTGCATTGAACATTTGTCATCTGTTCAGATATCATTTCGCTAGTACTAGGGCAGAATACAGACGTTTCAAAACAGCCTTTCATTTTTAGACACTCCTCAGAAACAGGTCATGCACAGATGACTTGGGCCCTTTTTAAAATACAGTGAAACCCTGCCTATCGCAGGGGCTACGTTCTGGCGCCACCCCGCGACAGGTGAAATCCGCGAAGTAACGCCGTGTCATTTATTTTATTATTTATATATATATTAAGGCTTTTTAAACCATTTCCACTCTCTTATTAGCTTTTTTCACGCCCTTATAAACACATCCTATGCTCTTAAACACTTTCTACACTCTTAAACATGCATCATTTTAACAACATATAAAACTCTACATGCGTACTTACTGCCGGTGAGGTCACTTCCTGTTTGCAGCCTGTTTACCAGCTCAAGCGGAAGTGGCGTACACCGCCACTGTGTATTCATCCGCTGATGAAATACAGTGCATACTGTTTTATTTCGATTTAAATGTTCTTTTAATGTTTGAATTAACATTTTTTTTTAAAATTACATTTTATATTTTATATTCCAGAGTCCCGAGAAAGCCAAAAAATTCCACGAATCAAAATGTGAAAATAAGAAAAAAGAAACAGTGCAAATGGGAGCAGTGTAGAAATGATAGCAAGCTATGCCAAACAGATAGCTTAGCTAGATACCTCGGTTACTGAAGCCTTAGTTGTAGCTAACTTTAAACATTAATTTAATCTTCATTTGTAATGTTACTTAACTTGCTCAGTTAGTCCCCATTAACTCAGTTTACTTTCTGGAGATTTCAGAAGTTAACAGTGCTGCTGAGTTAACTGCCTGAGTTCATCTAATGTAATTTATAATTAGACATAAACTTACCTTTAATTAAGTCAAAATTTGTTTAGCAGATTTCATGTAAATGTAGCTAGCTAGCTTATTGGTCTGGTGATTAGGTTTGCTAGCTTGCTCGTCCATCAGTGCTAGATGTGTGAAAAAGACTAGCAATATATATATATATATATATATATATATATATATATATATATATATGTGTGTGTGTGTGTGTGTGTGTGTGTGTGTGTGTGTGTGTGTGTGTGTGTGTATACTGTATCAATAAATTGAAATCTGCCCAATGAACACAAACAGCATTCTACTGCAATGTTTAATTTGCCCTCCATGTTATCCTGCTCATGCCCCTGTTGATTTCTTAGCTATGTAGGTTAACTCTAATGTTAATGTAGGTCAACTCACAGATCACTGGCATGAGATATGATAGAAACTGTAACCTCCACCCCCAATTACCGTCAGAGTTCCACCACTTTCCAAACATCTCTTGAATCCCTGGGTGTGTAACTAAACTGTATCAGTGAACAACCCACAAACCACAGTTCTGCAGACAGGAGGGGTTTATACAGCTGAAGCTCTTTCTGGGAAAAAGTCTTGCTTTTCCCATGTCTGTTTTTCATATCACATCCTCAATTAGATGATTGCATAACAACTGTCTTGGGGCAGAGTGTGGAAAAAAGTAACGAGGGAGGGGGGGAATTAGGGATGAGACAAGAGATGGAGAAAAATGGAAAATGACAAAGAGACACTGAGGTTACTGTGGAGAATCGGCGAGATCAGAGAGAGTGAGTGAAAACAAACGAGTAGGAGAGTGATATGAGAAATGATGGAAGTGTGTAGAGAGATAGTGGAGAGAGTGAGCAGGGGTAAAGCATGGGGTCCCAGACGAGAAGGAGGGGGCGGGTTCCCATGCCCCAGAGGTCTCAGGGGAGCAGCAGTGGCAGATGTGACGTCTGGGTTGCCAAACTGGTAGTCTGTGAAGCCATGAAGGAAAATACTCTAATCCATCACCTACTATGAGCAATAGCACATTTATGCACTTACAAGTAACATCTTTACTGACCCCCAGGGCTTATTCCTTCAAATGAGATGGGTCTATAGCTTATACTGTATGACACAACACAATTATGGATTTTTTTTTTTTTAAGATAAACATCGCATATTTACTGTGAATTCATGTTTAAAAACCTTCAAGGTTAAAAAGTTTCCATTTGCTAACAAACTAATGCTAGTGTGGGAAAACCTTCTAAACTCTTCTATTTCCCCTGGGAACATATGATAATCTAGTCCTAACCCATGGTATTTTGAGATGTTTTTATATATGTATTTATTTATTTTTATAGCTTGTTTTAGAAAGAGGATGTATATTGGAATATAAAAGTAACTGACTAAACCTATAACAGTCCTGAAGTCCTGAAAACTGTTTGCATGTAAAACAGCATTTGGTGTGGATGTAAAACATGAAAAGATTTGCTGCAGGCAAATGAAGAGAGGTTACAGGTGGGGGGGGGGTGTGTGTGACACAACGAGAGAGCGATAATCAGAGAGATAAGGAATGAGCGATAAAATGAGAGTGACTTTTCCAAGGAGCTGTCAGCATGCCGCAGCTGTGAGCGAGAGGTCTTTATCTCCTAATGCGCCGTATTACAGAGTCCTTGGAAAAAAGCCGTGTCTCTGTGAGGGTAGATGAAAAAGATCCGGATGGGATTCTGCTTTAAAAGGATTAGGGCCTGAACAGTCACACATCTACAGCCTCCATTGTTCCTTTGAAGCTCTGCGACTGGCTGTCAGTGGCCATCAGATGTCGTCAGACCCCTGGGTATGAAGAGTCCAGGTCCTGAGAGTCACAGTGACTGCCCAAGACATTAGCCAGTTAGGAACAGTTGTATTTGGCCTCAACAGAGACAAGGTAAAGAGTGAAAAGAGCAGGGACGAAGGATCATGAGCGACCATTAGGTATCAGGGTGGACAAATCACTAGGTTGAGCAACTGGGACAAGCAGATTTCATGACATGTTGCCCAGAGAACAAGTCCATTCAACAACAAGAAAAGAACCTTACTTCGTTGGGCTATTGATCGGAAGGTCGGGAGTTCAAATCCAAGCATCGCCAAGCTACCACTGTTGGGCCCTTGAGCAAGGTCCTGAACCTCCAAAATGCTCAGTTGTATAAATAAGATAAAAAAATAAGGCGCTCTGGATAAGGGCGTCTGCCAAATGACAGTAATGTAATGTACCTGAAGCGCATGCTTCCAAACCTCGCAGCCTGCTACATTACACACATTGGTCGTGGTGCAATGTGATTAATGTAGATTAATTAATGAGCACAGACATTTATCTATTCTGAATTGGGGTGTGAAGACAGAATAGCACAGTTCATCACTGAAATGTTGACCAGTGACTTCCTGACATTTGTCGAAACTTTGACGAGGATAATGAACTCATACTGAAGTTTTCCGTAAGAGGAAGAAGCCTTTATTTGTCACACATACATTACAGCAGAGTGCAATTCTTTTCTTTGCATATACCAGCTTGTTAGGAAGCTACGGTCAGAGCGCTTGAAAAAGTGTCCCAGAAAAAAAAACGGGTTAAGGCAGTGGAAGCTTGGTGGTGTTTCAACCCCAATCTTATGATCAGTAACCCAGAGCCTTAACCCTTTATAGGGCAAGAATTGAAATTCAGAATTTCATCCCTAGAGTGTTATTGGTGGATACTAAAAGACTTTATATTACAAGAATTTGTTTTTTCAATCGGGTTCATCGGGTTAAAAGGGTTTAACCATTGAGCCACCACTGCCTTAGCCTGTATTAGTGCACTTAACTAGCTAGCTTATCCATATAATAGACTGTTTTAGGCTACTTTTTTCTGCGACAGCACACTGGAACGTTTACTTGCACAGCTAAGTACTTTACGATTTATTGGATTTTGAATGAAAATAGAGCTATTGTATGTGGTTCCATATCAAGTGGTTCTGAATGTCAGCACATCAGGCACTGAAAACACCCTGAAAGGTGAATTAATTTTCGTGGAGGTTGCATGTGGAGTCAGTGTTAATGAATTAAGTTACTCATTAACACTTTGGGAGAGTTACTTCGCTCTCAGGAACAACCATTGTAACACCTCATTGATCTTATGTACTGTATACTCTATGTGTATATATGTCTATATATCATAATCATTTAGGTGAATTTTAACTTTAAAAAAAATGGGACAAAAACATCCTGCAAGTGAACTAAATTGAGATGTTTACCTCCAAGTTCCTCTAATGCAGTTTTGGTTTTGTTTCCTTTCAATGGCATTCGGTTTCCGTTGTCCATGTTATTCCCCAGACATTTACATTTCACAATAATAAACTTTTGTACTACACAACAATAGATGACCTAAAGGGCTTAAAAGAAGAAGAAAAAAAAACTATGCTTCACAATATATGCATAAAGCTTATGGGGACCTGACAGTTTAATGCAGAGTTCAATAGATCTAAGGCTTTTAAGCCCACTAGGTGGGTGACAACTTCCTTTTCTCTGAACTCTGTAGGGAAAACTAAGTCCTTAAAAAAAAACAAAAAAAAAACCACTACACACTACAAGGGGACATTTCTGGATGTATCACTCTATCCCCAAACAAGACATCGATACTATCAGAGACAAAAGTCAGTTATAATAATAGCTTTGGAGAGCTTCTCCTAGAGACTGCTTATCCTAGAGACAAAGATGTCTTTGGCATGATCCTGCTCCCTTTCAGATCATCCATGATATTGGGTTTCCTTAATGCATCCTTCTGGAAGCAACAGTGGGCACTGTACTCAAGTACAAGTATTGTTACCTTATAACAAGAGTGAATCAAGTAGAAGTAAAAGTAGTTAATGAAATAAGTGCTAGAGTTTGAATTAAAAAATGGAATCTGATAAATGACTATTCAATTAGTGAGTAACTTCATATGATGATTTATTAGACCTATAATGTATTTTTATAGTTGTGTATTATAGTATTATAAATTTACCAAATAACATAAATGAATCTAATATTGTCATGAGTCAGTTTTCCCTCTAATGAACAGAAAAAAAGGTATTTGCATATAAGGCTTCAGTTTCTGCATCAGGCATGGAGTCAGGACAAAGGCAAGTCTCAACATAAAGACAAGCTTAATGCAGCAGAGCAGTTCTATCTTATTTGCTTAGTAAAATTGTGTGCTTGGATGCACTACTGAAATAGCAGCAGTGCAATAGACATCATTATATACCCATCTAAAGTTGGTAGCACTTGGAATTTCGGTGATTTTCTTTGTAACTTAACATTTATTTTTTTAAATAAAAATTGTGCAGGGTCGTAGCTAATGGTGTACTCACAATAGGGCTGATTGCCTCATTCAGCTCCTTGGGTGCTTATGCCATTACGATGACATATCTATACTTGGGTAAGAGTGAAAAATATTTTACAGGTACAACTGAGGGACAAATGAGTTACAACTACTCTGATGAGTACAATTTATTGGAAAATGTTACTTAAGTACATTTAATGGAGTAAACGTGACATGTTATTTCCCACCTTAAACTGGAAGATGTAAGGAAATAGGAAGCTCTTTGGGCAAAAAGGAACACTTCTTCCTACTGCCTCAGAGTCACTCAAGTAATGTTCTCAGGAGCTGAAGGCTTATCCTTGTTCGGAGACAACATCAGAGTCACTTGTCTTTCATTTTTAAAAAAATGGCTAAAATATGGCTAAAAGATAGTGATCCTCATATTATCACCCAGACATAAAGAAGACTAGCCTGTCAAGTTAAGGTGGCATATTAATGGAACACTAATATAAGAATCTAATTTCCACAACCTGATTTCCAGAAAAGTTGGGACATTCTTTAAATTTGAATTAAATGAAAACTAAAAGACTTTCAAATCGCATGAGCCAATATTTTATTCACAACAGAACATAGATAACATAATAAATGTTTAAACTGGGAAATTTTGCAATTTTAATGCACAAAATGAGCTCATTTCAAATTTGATGCTTGCTACAGGTTTCAAAACAGTTGGGACAGGGGCATGTTTACCATGGTGTAGCATCTCCTCTTCTTTTCAAAACAGTTTGAAGACGTCTGGGCATC
>JAQLOM010000014.1:6623498-6639414 GCA_030068315.1 Chrysichthys thysi
ATCAGTTTTTGAGATTTGTAAATCATTGCATTCCGTTTTTATTTACAATTTGTACTTTGTCCCAACTTTTTTGGAATCGGGATTGTAAGTTGCGGTAGGTGAAATGTTCAAATCTTTAATTTTGGTAAAAATCTGTTGATAAATATCTTACCTTACTGATCCTTCAACAGAACTGAGAAAGTTTATTCCTTAACCATGTTTTAAAGCACTTTAATGAACGCTAACCAAGGTGGTTACTCCAGTTTTGACAGAAAAACATGCATTTTTTCCCACAATAAATCTGTGCTGCTGCTGCACAGTTATTTTTAGGGCTAGTAGGGAAATCCTGGTCTCAAAATTTTCTTTCGGATTAGATTACATCCTGGAATCCTCATTTAAATATTCTAAAAATAAGATTCCGACTGAGATTTCCGAGGCCCTCCTTGTAAGCAAGCTCACATTGTTGCTATGTTGACATATGGACATGATACAGTAATAAACTTGGAGCTTAGTGAACCAGGAATCTGAAAATATGCATAACTCAAATCACCCAAAATGTGACCTAATACATGATTTGATGTAATGGCTCATAAATGTAGGTATTATTTTGACATGTAATATGGTAGCATGAGATTTGGATGTGTGTTTTATGCTTATGTTACATGGTTCACAGGACTTTTTCAAAATTCACTCAAAATAGACACTCAGAATCAGTCACTTGTTTCTTTAATTTCTCTTCCCTTTTTGAAACCCATTTACACCATGAAACATATGGACCTCTATTGACTCTGTTAGTATTACTGTTGTAATACTAAGAGTGATGGGTCAGAGGAGGAGGATGAGGAGGAGGAGGAGGAGGAGAAGGAGCCTGACTTCACCAAATCTTTACTCAGTCCAGCATATCAGTCAAATCCTCTGAACCCTCCATGTTCTCTACAAACACCAAGCCCTCCGAGTCCTCCAAGTTTTCTGACTTCACCAAGCCCGCTGGGTATTGTATCTCTTCCAGAACACTCATCCTCTAAGCAGCTTCTCACAAGCGCAGAGCTTCACAAGCCCAATGGGCCGTCTGTCTGTCAACGCTATAGCCCTACTCTATCCCGTGCTCCAATACACTCCCACATGTTCTGCCCCTCATGCTCTGGCCTATTGCCCTTTTACCTGCCCCGAGAGCAGGGAGTAAGGAATGGAGGAGGAAGGATCAGCTACAGGAGCTTAGAGCAACAAGAGCTAGACCTGCCTATGGACATATCCAGCTTTAACAAGCTTAACCTTATACGTTCTGTGACCATGAGGGAGGTGGTGACACACCAGAGCATCAGCACTGATGTGTAATTTCTTAAAAGACCTGCATTGAAACAAAAATGATGAGGAACAGAGGTGGATTTGAACATGCTATGGATATTTGTATGGAAAAATCTATGAATATGTTTTAAATTATGGAATTGTCATATGTTCCAATCACAAGACTGGTTAGACACTGAAGTAATGTATGTAGTTTGTAAGTAGTTATAAGTTTATCAATAATCATTTTATCAGTTGTTTTAACTGTTGTTTGTGAACAAGGGCTTTTATAAAGAAAAAAAGAACGTTTATTATGAGCAAATTGTACTATGTGCTATAAAGAACTTTACTGTTTTCTTTCTCACATCAGATGCAATTGTGCCAAAGCAGCTTTGTTTCGAAAGTTAAGTCCAGTACGTCATTCCTGTCACCTAAGATTAAGCAAAGCAAGAATCTAATAACCATTACAAATTAGATAGTGAAATTATTCTGTTAGGCTTGTGAGCGCATGAATAAGTGAAGTCAGACTGACTCAGAAAGAATAGAGACACAGGCTTCTTTTCAAAGCAGAGGTAATATTTATTTTCATTTTTCTTATTATGGAATTACATGCACTAGTGTAGTGGTCAAAAAAAATAAAAAGATATTCTGTAACCTTATAATTTATATCTCTACATTTTTTCTTAACGTTTTCCATTTTTCACTTTATTTATGCAAGTACATACATTCACCACAATGACCCTCTAGAGACTGCAAAGATTACACATTTCTGTCAGGTCATTTTAATGAACAAGGATTTGGAAAATCTTTCCATCGTTGATCAGCAAATTAAGCATCAGTGTGTGTTGAAAGTACACCAGCAGATGGCGCAAGTTCTTTCACTTAGACATCTGTTCACCACTTTGGCAAAAACTATGGAATGTTGGAATGGTAGTATACATCATATTACAGTCTGTCACATTGAGGGCAGAGTGATCTGAGTGTTGTTACACTTACTGAGTAACTCCAGTGGTTACTTTAAATCAACCCAGACAGTTATTTCAATATCTGTCAAAAGTTCTTGTGTTTTATTCAAGCCTTCATAGTAAAAACTGTAATATGCCTGATTTTACAGGATGTGAAAAATACCGCATAAGGTACCAAATGTGCATTTTTTCTACAATAAAATTAAATGACATTTATTTTTGATTGTTTCTTTAAATCTGAGGTAACAGCAATGTATATTATATTATATTAACTGGACAGTGCCCCAAAGGAGCAATGTATATAAATTGCATACAGTTTAAATTATTACATGTTCAAGTGCCAGGACACAGTCAATTACACATAATATGTCTCAGGAAAATCAAGTAAAACAGGTGTTTGTTCTTCCCTGCTGTCAATAACAGCTGCTGACTGCAGAATAATAGTCAGAATGAGTGGAGGACATGGGATGTTTAACCAAACACCTGCTCTGACTAATAAATAAACAATAGAAAAGTAATGGACCAGTAACAGTCAAATAAGATACCAAAGATACAGCAGAGCATTGCAACTAGCAGTGGATGAATAGCCAGCTTGTGTTTAAATGTACAAACCTTCCATCTTAAACCCAAGGTAATATTCAGTCCTGACTATTATCACTTCCAGTTTGATGGATCATAAATATGCTCATGCTTTATAATTATGGTCCATGGAACAATAATCAAAATAATTTAAAGTTTCCTCGATGTATCCTACAGTTGTAGGACTTTGTCATAAAAACAGATATTGCTACTAAAATACTGACATCAATGGTAGTTTAATATAGCTAACTGAGAAATAAAACAAAAAAGGCTCTTTATGGGTAAACCAAGATATTTTAAGACTCCAGATGTCTGCCACAGTCTGTGGATACTAGATATTCAGTATTTTCCCCCATTGTCACATTATGAACTTCTAGTTTTTTAATATAACCCAAAGGTCCCCTTTTAAATTTTCCCTTGCAACAAAAACTAGGTGGCACGTTGATTCCGGCACGAATGGCAGCAGGCCTTACTGTAATACCAATGACTGCAAAGGTTGACTTTAATAGCCAGAGAGCAGTTGGTGCTGGGACGATCCTGGCAGTTGTCATCTGTATGGAAATTCAGTCATCAAAATACCATATTAGTCAGTTACATTGTCAATTTACTACAGTCCTTTATTGGTAAAAGCAGTACAGCCATTAGTATACAGTCAGCAAGCAATGTATTAAACATCTGTGACAAACATGAACATCTGCGACAAACATGGAGGTTTACCTGGTGGTTCAGTGGGGCAAGGTTGCAGTGCACAGGTCTGTTTGTTAACAGGCTTAGTCAGAGGGTCACATCCACGCACAAGTTCTCTTCCCTGGTAGCATTTCACATCCCTCATTCTCACTCCCACACCACACGTCTTGGTGCACTGTAATGTGAGCAACACCCAAGGTTGTAATATACCTATGTACACTCAATGTACGTACACATCCATATTCACAAATAAATAGCTTCGGTGAACCATGATGCAGCTACCTCAGACCAAGGTGTTGTATACCACTTGAAGCAAGGTCTTTCGAAGCAAGTGTCCTCATCTCCAGGTCGCTTGCTTGCGTCACATTCCTCATCCTCGTGGATTTGAAATTTGCCACCGGTGATGCCGGCGCATAGCACAGTCCTCCTCTTTATGCCACGTCCACATGTTGTGTTGCACTGAGATGAGGAGTTTACTTTCAGAAAAGACTCAGCATAACATTTCTGAGTATAACCCATAATGAATCATTTGCCATTTATCTATGCAATTTTGGCTTCCTGGAGTTTCATGAGAATGTTTAAAAGTATTTGTTCCAACTCTGCACAACACCACCTGATTACACTAATGAGCTCTCCATCTTAACAAACAAGGGAAGAAAAAATCTAGGCGGTAACCCACAATTTATGGATATAAACCCAAATTGACATTTGGACAAAGCCCCAAAACTCATTAGGCTTTAAGTTCAGTTCACTTAAACTTGAAGTTCAGTTGCTCACCCTTTCCCAGTCTTGAGGCAGCCAATGTGGTGGGCACTCTTTATCTCCACAGGGATGAATGGCCAATGGTTTGTTCTCTAGTGAACACTGAGACTCAGGCACAACCCGGCCCTCTGGGGTTTTGCAGTACACATGTCGTACCATCTTCCCCTGCCCACATGGACCTGAGCACTGGATATCATTTGCAAACAATAGCCAGCAAAATTCAATTCGTCCTTGTTGTTGAACAAGATCATTAAACCATGATCACCTTAAAAAAATTTTATGATCTAAATGCAATGTGGTAACACAGAAACTACATTACAGGTGGTTAATGTGTGCTGCTTGACTGCTATTCTGTGAAGCTTACCGGGCCCCACATGGAGACTGTCCACTGGCGATCACAAGGTGGACCAGTGCAGTTCTTGGATGATGGAGGCCGAGTTGTCTCATCACATGGCCTGACTTCATCTGAGCACCTGACCTCACGAGTCACTAAACCTCTGCGGCCACATTTTGCTGGGCACTGAACAAAAAAGAAGAACTTTAGTACTATGTGCTATCTATATGAACTGCCGTTACTAGACTAAATGTATTTATGGTCAAAAACAACAAGGAAACTGACTTTTCTCCTCTTTCATAATAATGGAAAACCCAAGCAATATGCAAGACATTGCTGAACCACCTCTAACCACTCAGCCATCTCCCACTGTGGGCCACAGGTGGGGCTTTTGCAGGGCCGGCGCTCTGGAGGGCGCTCTAGCTCAGCATCTGTGCACAGATCACTGTAGACTGAGCTATCCAGGCCAGGGGCCAGCATCTTCCAGCAACGCACTAGCCGGAACTGAAATCCCTCACCACAGGTCCGTGAGCACTCACTCCAGCTACTGGCCTCCCACCTGCATGCATGAAAAGAAAATGTGAAACAAGAAGATGTGAAGCATGAAGATTGCACAACAATTGCTTTAATTTATAGTAAGTCTCCGTTTTGCTGAGAAACTATTGAAAAAATAAACATTGTTATTCAACAAATATGGTATTCTACAAAGATTTTGCCACAGCAATGTAGTTTCAAGAAGAGTGAAACCTAGTGTGCTCTAGTGTATATTAGAAAGGCATACATGCCTTGGCTGACAATCTCTTCCAATGCAGAAATCTTGTACTGGCTCAGGGCGAGTCAGAGCATCACAGTAAGAGTCATCCACCTCAACACCGTCATATCGTACACACATAGCAATGGATTTTGTCACACCTATGACCAAATTTAAAAGCAACAAATAACATGAAAAAAGAACATGAAACCCATTAAGCATGTTTAATATTTAAATACAAATGTGGATGTGTTGTCTAGTACCTATTGAGCATGTCATGCTGCATGGTTCCTGAGAGGACAGTTTCCATCGATACCTATCTGCAGAACTCAATTTGTTCCTCCCATTATCCTTCTCTGGTCTCCTGTGAGATTGCAATCAGTGTATCAGTGGGTATATCTCAGGTAGATCGTGTAACATTTCATTATATATTAAACAATGCATGAGTTTCTATTAACATTGTTATGCCAAGTGATCATTTGGTCCCAAATACAGTTTTGATCCTCATTGCCTGAATATCAGACATGGGAAACTGTGATATAAAAAAAGAATGTACCATAAAGCCAAAGTGATTTCTGCAAACTAAAGCCAAAAATAAAACCCTGCAAATCCTGTAAATTAAACCAAAAATAAAAACTTTGTTATTCCTGTAAATTACATAAAAAAAACAAAACCTTTGTTTTTCCTGTAAATTTGCCTGATTGGACTAGTATGGTCATTGTGTGACCTATGCTGCCTTTTTCCATAAATACCAAAACACCATGAATTATGTCTCTCTGAAAGACCATCTACTTCACTCTTAGTCTATCTGCCTCTCTCATTCCTCGCCTGGGATCTCTTTTCTTTAAGTGAGTGAAAGGGTGTGTCATGTGATGTGTTTTATGATCTCTGGCAGGGAGGCTGGTGAAGTGGTGTTTGGACACTGCAAGAAAGCCAACATGAATTATAAATATGATGGAATGCAATCCCACCAGCCCTCCACTTGGCTGTCTCTCCTCACCAATCTTTGAATGTCTCAAATAGTGTAAAAAAGCAGGAGACTCCGAGGAGAGTCTAGAGCACATTCCATTCCCTATGAGCTGGACTGTCCCACATGAGCATAGCTATGAACACAGCTATCCTGCATATCTTTATGTCTGTTAGAGAGGGCTACAATGTAGGTTCTATTAATTACAGTACACACACCCCATACGTGACCTTGCTGCATTATGAATGGGTTAAAAACTGATGCAAATATCACTACTCTAGGCTTTCAAGACCTTGAAACTATTTGATAAGGTATACAACACAATCCTGTCTCAAAATGATTTTAGATTATGAAGCGAGATGCTTGATTCATGATTTTGTTTACCTGGTGTGATTGGTGTGACTGCCGTTACTCAAGCCAGTACTCTGTGTCCTGTTCTGGAGAAGATCTCCTGTGTCATTGCGGTGGAGGCCTTGAGAGGACTCAAGAAATGAACCATTGAGGTTCCCTTGCTCTGAGCTACTGTAGTCCAATTCAGCTGGCTCTGCTTCAGAGATGAGGCTTTCCCTCTCACTAAGAAGCTGGTTTGTTGAAATGTTAACATGTAATGTGCAACGTGCAAGAAACATCCTCCATATGAAATTCGCAGAATCCACCATCTCCTCTGCAGGTCTGCTTGCAGGCACAATGCCAGGGGCAACCACTCCTCTTGGCCAGCTGTTATTTCCATCTTTACAGACAAAAAGTTATAAATGACGTGCATCATCAACAGAGGCAATGCTGATTTGAAGATATGATGTGAAAGACAGAATAGCTGGCTGAAAAAAATATTACTACTACCATCACAAATAGATCCTCTTTTAAAATACATATTCAGACTTTCATACTATTTGAGACTGACTCAAAAGGCATTCCAGAGCCTTTTTTTTTTCAAAACTGGCACTTGTAATTGAGAAGACCACCTCAGAGTCACGAACTGCCCTCTTTCCCATGTGGTTGTGGTAGCTGGCATGATGTGTAGGTGAGGAACTGAGAAGGCAGAATGGTACCCTACCACAGTTAGAGAACAATAATATGCTACTGGGCACCAGGCTATTGGGTTACTGGGATGTTAACACTGAAAATGTACCTTAACTCAGCTGCTCTTTTCATAATGAATGCAGCTGGGCCCAGAGAAGGCAGGTAATTAACAACTTTGCCAGTATGTTGAAAGTAAATCAAGGCTCCTTGATTTTTTTTTTATTCACAGTGGTTAATTTCTGTGTGGCTACTCATGCAACTTAAAGAAGTTCAAGGGCTTTTTAATGAACTATATCCATCTCTCTTCCCTCTACCGTGAAATTATCAGTGAAACATCTGGTTTTATCATTACTGTATGGTTGACAATAGTATGGAAAGATGGCAGTTTCAGAAACTTTTGGCTGTTTCAACGTTCCCATTTACATCACAGGTCACTGTCATCTAGCTTAGATGTGTGATTAGTGGATACCCCAATATTATACATAAATCCTACCTGGATAATGTGGGGGTGTTGGAGCATGCTGATCACAGTCTACAGCAGCTGTGTCCTCATACACTTCATTGGTCTCCTCTCCAGGCTTATCCACTACACTAGTCCCAATGTTCTGCATCCTCACCTGCTTGCCCTGTGCCTCTGGGACAGCCTTGTCATTCACAGTCTCATTGTGTGGTGACACATTGTTGACCTCCATGGAGACTTGGTGACTAGATCCTCCATCTGAGCCAGTGTAGATGGGTGGCTGTGAGACTGGAGTAAGAGGGTCACGCATCACTGTGTACTCATAGGTGATGTAAGGGTTACGACCATTCTGGTTCCACACCTTGAAAGTGAGGAGATAATAAGCAAGGAGATAACACATGAATTAAAATGGGGAAACACAGTTTCCATAAATGTGTGAATATGTTAAATGTAAATGTACAAGAATTAACGTTTCTCATGTATTTTTCTTTGCGGATATTATAACCAACCATTAACAGGAGCGCCGCTGTCCATTCAGAAGACACTATGCAAATGCTGCAGCAGTTATTACCAATACAAGTCACATACTCATGTCCTTTTGGGGCCATTTCATATGCCAGTACAAGACTGACTTTTGGGACCATTGCTCCAAGGCCAATGTATCATCACATTGTTATAGCTTTTTCAGCATGAGCCATGACACCTCTGGCCCACATTAAGTTAAAGGCAGGGTCAGCTAGCCAAGTGAGATTACCCAGGGGCCCTTGGCGGCGGGAGGAAGGACCGCAGCTACAGTACCAGAACATTGATGGGCTGATTGATGGGCCCTTTCGCCACGATGTACTCAATCCCCGTCTCATACACATCGGTGGGTCTCCGGTACTTGAAGATGGTGCCTGCCACATGGAAGTTCTGAGGGCTGTCCACCTTGTAGGCACCATTAAAGAAGAAGTTTCCTGCTTGATCTGTAACAGCTGTAAAACAAAGAAGTCATTCCAGCTTTGCTCAGTAGTGGTGATACATGTCTGATTGATTCCCCAGTGATAGGTCATGGTAATTGTAAAACTTGGAGATAAAGTAAATCGAGTTCTATTTTCCTTGTTTTAAAGATTCGAAGAATAACATCACTCTTGGCTTGCAAACTATATAAGATGTGATATTATTAATTATCATTTATTATTATTTAGTATTATTCATAAAATGTCTCTGGTTTTAAATGTGCACACCCAGTATATCTGCAGACTTCTTTCGCTCAATGATCTGGATGTCCCATGAGCCCTCAGGGATCTGGGTAATAAAGGAATATCCTGAAAGAAATAAAACAACTATGCTTAGAGCTTCATGTCTTTGAGGAGACTTTTTAATGTTCAGTGAGGTAATTGGGTATCTTTACCAAGGCTGGAAGACCCACGGCGAAAGTTACCAGTAACCCTACTACAGCTGCTCCCATCTCCTTGACACACTCCGCACTTATCCAGTGTGTTGGGAGAGAAGAGGATGCCATCACATCCAATTGGCTGTAGAGAGGGATACCACACTGAAACATAATGTGCTTCAAAAGCAAGCTATCTGAAAGACCTGTGATTAAATGAGTCTTAAAGGGGTGTTCCTGAATAACTCTTCTATAGGTTCTGCTTATCGGAACAAACTGTTGAGTAACATCATCTTGTGGTCTATACATTTACCTCACACCTCCCATCTACACAGACTCCTCTGTAATTGCTATACTTGCAGGAAGTTCCATCACGAGCTGGTACCATCAGCTGCCTCTGACCATCTGATGTAGTGCAATGAAGATCACAGGGATTGCTGGAGATGTGAACATAGTCATCTACAGAATTTCAAATGGGGTGTTAGTCTGTGAGCTTACGCATTCGCTTTAAAAATTTGAACTCATTCCAGTGCCAAATACCTGGGTAAAGTGGTTTCCAATGATAGTTCTTTCCATTGAACACCTGAGAGTTAAATGACCAGCACTGCTCCTCTCGGAAACTTCTTCCAGTTGAGGGGCACTCCTAAAAATCACAGACCAGACTCAGTCAGTTGAGATGGGATGACCATATCAGTGGGCTGTCTGACATTATCTAATGGGAAATGAAATGATGGGAAGACTCCTTGACATTCCAAGTAGTAAAAGTAGGTGTAATCACCAGCTCTATTGTGCTGTCAAACGGGGTGTCTGGACTGTGTTCCTGATGTGCAAATGCATATTGTGTTTCAAAGGAAAAGCAAGATTGATAGCGTGAACTAACCTTTGTATTACAGAGATGGTACCTTTTTGCACTCCCTGTGCATGTCATGTTGTCCTTACCAGTTGTTGTTGTTCTCTTTCTTTAAATGAAAGAGATGTGCATGATTAGATTATTTAAATTCAGGTTTAAACAATAAATTACAGAGCCTTTTTAAAGTGCATAAAAATCAGATCGCCTAGAAAAAAATCAGCAGACAGTGCTTGAAACTTTTGGTTTAAGGTGGTGTTTATAAGGAACACACTGACCTTTGCTTAAGACAGTGTCTCTCCTGAGACATGACCCCCCCTCCACAAGTGCGTGTGCAGGCTGTCCACTTCGCCCATTCCCCCCACCAATATGTAGTCACCTCCAGTCCATCTTCCAGACTGTTAGAGGCTACACCCTCATCCTGCCACAAACAAAGAGTCTGTTCAGGAAGCAAGTGAAAATTGGAAGCCAGTTTCTATGCTGAATACAACCTTTAAAGCCCTGTATTCTGGTACAATCATAATCATTTTAAGACATTTGTTGAACTTTGCAATGCAGAAATAACATTTTAAAAGGTGTATAGGCCTTTACCAACCTGTACTCGACTTGAGATGTTCCCCAAAGAAAAGGTCAGTGTTATGAGGCCCAGAAGGACCACAGAGCACTCTGCACACTGGGCCCTTAACCAGGTCCTCATCCTTAGGGTGGGAAAATATGGGAAAAGAAAATGACTGTCTCCAAAACAGCAGCAAAATTAGCTCTATTAAAGGGCATAAAGCAACAAGACTCAAGGAAATTACTAAAGGCAATTTCATATTTAACTCTCAGAAGACTCAGCCTTGTTCCTAAAATGTGCTAGGATGTTTGTACTGTATAATTCTTAGCCTTGACCCCAGACAGTTTTGGGCCATTATGGATTGAATGGAGGCAGCATACTTAATAGGCATACCTGAAACCTGCAAGAGATATCTGAGAATTTGCATTGCTTTGATGTCTAATTCTTGCACTGGTGAGCCATTACTAGTTTTATTTCACAGGGCTGTAGGCACTATGAAGATATCAGCTGACAGTGACAATACTTATTGGAGAAAAAGACCTCATATGCCCACTTTCGATCAACTGCAGTCTCCTCATCAGGCCTGTGCCTCCAGTTAGGTTGGTTCCTTAAAATAAGCAAACAGATCGTCTAGCTCAGTTTGCAGTCTGGCTTTTTCTGGCACTAAATATTGGTGACAGGTGTCTTAAACTACCCACAAGAACACCTGGAGTTCATTATCCAGCCCAGACACAGCTGGAGTTCAGCCAGCTCGCCAAAACACCCGTCTCCCACAGATCCGTGCAGCAAGCCTATGGCCGCTGAGACAGACCTTCCTCCTCTGAGCTTCCCAGTCCACAGAGGAGAGTAAACACAGGATCCCCCTGATCCCCCTCTTGGGCCTCTGCTCAGGGGAAGGGGAGGTGTTTTTTTCCTGGCAGGAGACAGACAGCAGGACCATTCCCTCAAGGGAGAGGAACTAAGGGAGCAAGCCCTGGCCTGGAGGCTGTAAGAAGCAGACTCATCCTTTTCTGGGAGAGTTGCTTCTCACCAAGTTCAGTTCAGTGCATCCTCATTTCTCAGCACCATGCTCAATTCTGCAGACCCAAAGGGTAAAATCAATAGGGCATTCATTTGTCAACTGCTAGTGAGAAAATGATGGATAGTCAAGCTTCTTAAAGTTCATGGACATCTCATGTCTACAAAAGAGCAACAAGGGTTTTTTTTTTTTTCATTAAATCGATTCACCAAAAAATCATTGAACTGTTAATCTGCATGAAGGTACATATGTTGTGTTGTGTCGAGCCCAAAGATATATGTCAACAGATATAAAAGATTTAAATGTTTTAAGATTTTCTTATTATTTCACTATTAAAGAGTCTGAACATTGCATGTTGGTTCTTTTACTGGATGAAATTTCACAAAGTAACCTTCGTTCGACTTTCCACAGAAGTAATACCTTTGGATTCCATATATAATTGTTTTTCATTGAATATGGAAGAATATTATTTCATTTTTCAAAAATTGTATAATCTGCTCCCTGGCGTCTCCTTAGAGTGTTCTGCTAATCATTACTAAATACAAAAGCTCATGTCTAGCCTAATGTTGAATGAATTGCTGTCTTAAGTTACAAATCACACTCATTTAGCTCCACAAGGGATGAGGAGTACAGAATTTTGAATCTTGAAACATTTAAAATATTTATTTCAGCCCTTCAGTAATTTGGTAGTGGAATATAATAACACATTTATTTGAAAACAGTTATCTAAGTTTGGTTTAGGCCACATACCTCACTAGTTCAAATTATGAAAAATGGCACAGCAATAATTATCAATCACAAATAATGATACAGTGACACACATACAGTCATAAATTGTACCTTAATTTAGTCCTTCTGAAAATTGACCCAGTGTTTGTATTTCTCAATTAATAAAACATTAACATTATTGCAGTTCTGTTAATATTAAATATGCGATATGATATTGCCCTGTGCATACATATAAAGCAGCTCACCCTACAGAAATCCCTGCTCCAACCCAGTGTTCTACATCAGCAAAGCAGTGTTACAGAAATGTCAGCTCTGTTTGTTTGGGTTTGCTTTACTGTGGAGCAAGTGTCTACTCTGTCTGGCTTAGTTGTCAGTCCTCAAAAAGTAAATATTTACCCATGTACCTACCTGCAGTCCTTGGGCTGTAGTGGAGCTGAGTGGTGGCTGGGCAGTGTGTGGGTGGTGGTGGTGGTGGTGGTAGTGGTGGTATTAGTCTGTAACAGTGTGTTCTGAGGATGTGTCTTGCGAGGAAGGTAAGGTGTACATCTGCATCCCTCCTCTCACCCCCCTCCTTTCTCTCTCCTCTCTCCCTCTTTCCCTCCCATCCCCTCTGCCATCCACCCGCCCACCCTCACTCTCCCCTTCTAGCCCAGAGAGTGGCAGTGTAGAGGAACGCCTACATGAAATGCACTCTTCCAGCTAGTGCCAAACTTGAGGGCTGCTACCACTGCTGAGCTGTGAAGCACAGCCCTGGCCCCATGAGTTTCTGCCAGACTGGGCTCGCCTCGCAGACAGACAGGGAGGAAGTCGTCGTTTCCCACAGATCAACACCCCTCCCCTCCTCCCCTGGCCCTTGAACACCCCTTCGCATCACAGCAGGCCATTCGCAACCCCCTTTCCTTGGCCTCTCAGTCTCATATCAGGCTCTTCCCAGCCTCCTGCTAACATTTAATCTGTATGCTACCCCTAACCATGGCTGCTCCCCTCCAGATAGACCCATTCATTACACCTGGCCACATGACTGGAGTGCAGAAGGAGTCCATTCAGAACAAGCCAGCAGAGATGACAGAAAAGCCTGAAGAGATGAAAGTTAATGAAGAAAGTGACCAGAAAATATCTTAGGCATGTGTGAAATAGTTAGTAAATTTATTCAAACTGAAGAACCTAGAGAAATTCAAAAAGCCCCATGTGTGTATAACAGATTAATATGTAATGAGTATAGATTCAGAAACATACCAAGTAATTTATTACACATACAACACAGAATAAATAAGGAGTATGAGAGAGATGGAGGGAGAGAGGGCTTGGCCAGTCAAGGCTGATAACTGAGACCACCGTGCCTGTGTGTGACGCATATATAAAGACCACATGTTCTCTTGGTTGCCCTGTGTCTGCTCTGTGCATTAGGGACGCTCTGCTACACTAAAAGCTCAATCAAGCACCGTTTTCAGACCGCAGATCTGTATGGTGATAGACATAGTTCAGGAGATTTGCACAGTCTGCAAGTCTGGAAGAATGGTCGCTCTTTTAAAACCCCAAAATTACGAGGAGGCAAACACGTGGAGTGTGTGGAACTGTGTGTGTGTGTGTGTGTGTGAGAGAGAGAGAGAGAGAGAGAGAGAGAGAGATTCCTGCACTGTGAAAGTGAGGTGTTGTGTAGTAAAAAAAAATGCTCTCTGGACTTTTGGTTATAAACACACAACAGGAAATACAAAGGAGTTCTCTTAAACCTTAATGGAGTAGGTGTTGGGTTGGGTACTGGGAAATCTCAGATATTCAGCTCATCTATTCCACTGATTTATTACAAATACACAACCTATAAGCTAACTTAATTTATCAGCTTTTGATTAACAACATTGTAGGTGATGTGTGGGTAAGAAAAACTGCTTCCAATCTGACCTGTTGTTTTTTTCCTGTCTAATATAACACTCAAAAATGCATCTACTTTGCTAGCCATCAAATCAACCATTCCTTTCACATTCAGGAGTGGTATACGAGGCAAATTCCACTGTGACTCTTAAGATGGTGCTTCAGACTAAACAAAAAATGAATATTGCTTGTATTTGGAAGCATAAGTGAAAGCTTAGAAATCTTACAAATTGGAAAACAATATAGGCGTCTTTCAACAATTTGCAGAGGTTACACTGAGAAAATTGTAAATGATAGAAATTTTGTTACAAAAATATCAGCAACTTCCAAACGGCCGTAGAAGTGTTTCATCTGCCATGGCTATCACAATCTCGATACAAAATTCAGAACTAGGAACTGTAATACCTTGTATATAGACTCCAGAAAAGAGTTTTTTTTATTAACCTTGTATTTGTCTACACATATCGGAGGTGTCAACATCTCCAGTAGTACAGTATGATTTCTGACCCCTTACTACAGAAGCAGCTGAAAGCTACATTTTGTTTCTGGTTTTTTTTTTTTCAGATAATGCAGCAGTCAAAGCAAATGCAAATAAGATTCACCCAGGAGAAAAGGGTGATTTATTGGCAAGAGGACATGGGACATGAAAAACAGGCTTGTCTCTGGTAGCAGTTAATTTCGCTTTCTGCCTACTTTAACTGAACTTTGACCTGAATTCACAAAATTTTCTTGTTAGCTTGTTTTCTTGTTTTGGCTCTTCTGATGTACAATAGCAATCGAAGGTTTGGACACACCTACTCATACATAGGTTTTTCTTAATTTTGAACTGTTTTCTACATTATGGAGCAAGACTGAAGCCATCAAAACTATGAAATAACACACATATGGTGTGGCACATATGGAATTATGTGGTAAACAATACAGTGTTTTAAAAAAATAAAATATGTTTTATAGTTCAGATTCTTCAGAGTAGCCAGAGTTTACCTTGTTTACACACTATTATCATTATCTTATCCAGCTTCATGAGGTAGTCACCTGGAATGCTGTAATTAAAAAGTGTGTCTTGTTAAAAGTTCATTAGTGGAATTTCTTGCCTTCTTTGTACTTTTGAGATCATCAAACGGTACATAGTAAATAATGTAAATACAGTAAATATCCCTATTTAACAACTGTAGTAATCGATATTATGTCAAGAACCACTCAACTAAGTAAAGAGAAACGACAATCAATCATTATTGTAAGACATGAAGTGTATTTTAGGGAATAAAATTAAAGAAAAACCACTGAATTAGAAGATGTGTCCTAACTTTTAACTGGAACTGCCTTTTCTCATCGCTCAGCTCTTGAATAGTTTATTTAGATTAAATAAAATTGCTTCAAACAAAAGACACATGAATAACCAGTCCTCTTATGAAAAATTTGCCTCCAGGGTTTAATTTCATGCAAAACACAGAAACAATGGATAGCATTTATTTAAAGTATGTTATGTTAAATCCATACACAACCAATAATCATTTAGAAAGAGATTAATATGAAAAAAAAAAATATATATATATATATATATATACAGTCGTCCCCCGCTGTATCGCGGTTCACCTATCGCGGATTCACTACATCGCGGATTTTCGAAATTTGTCTCGCGGAATTTTTGGGCTTTCGCGGGACTCTGGAATAAAAAAAATCATTTAAAAAAAATGTTCCTTCAAACATTAACAGATCATTTAAATCGGAATTATG
>JAQLOM010000014.1:6640048-6651058 GCA_030068315.1 Chrysichthys thysi
CACTGTATATATATATATATATATTTTTTTTTTTTTTTTTTTTTTTTTTTAGCCTACATCAGTTTGTCAAAACATGGTTTTTACTCTTAAAACTCTTAAAACTTAAAATACAAGACCTTCCTATATGATCTATGGTCCAGAATGCAAGATTAGTTGAAAATGAGTTAACATTTAAATACAGGAAGTATGAATTAAGTACAAAAAGCCAATACATTTGAAGTGAAAGTAATGATGCTGCAGATTCACCTTGTGACCTATGACCCCACTTTTCTCTTTGAACCCAGAAAAAAGCAGGACTGGGAAGGAGCAGAACAACACAATCCTGCACATAGGCCTCAAGCTACTTTCTTGACAGATAGAGTTAGAAATTTGCTTAGGGAATGTAAGGCGTGGACCATACACCCTCACAACACTGTACTCTTTGTATCCCAAAGGCAGGTGTGACAGCTGAGTGCAGAGGGGTAGAGGGCAACTGTGAGGAACCACAAAAGCCCATAGCTGTACTTTCTCTCTCTCTGTTGAAGCGACAAAATTAGAAGTCTTCATGCTGATGGGAATTCCTGTGTTGAAGCAGAATTTCAGTCTTATGAAAAATGCAAAGCTTCCAAGTCAAGAAGACTAAAGGGACTTGACAGCACAGTGTATCGGGACGCTGTTTTAATAATTTGGCATAGTAAAACAGTTTGAAATGCCATAATTATTATTCAGGCATGGGTTTTCCTTCTTGCCATCCTGTGTCACTAAATATTTATTTTAGTGCTTTCTGACAAAAGAATGGAGGCGGATGTGAATTATTTTGTCAGACTGGGAAATGTTTTGAGAATAAATGGTATACTCAATAGGATTGTAGGCATACCACTGTTGAGGCAGCATAAGTCTGCTGTTATGGACTTCACTTGCTGAAAATATGGCCTGTGAGGATGACTCAACCACATAAAATCTAGACAGGTACAAAATATGGACCTCCCTTCACTGTTCATTCAGTTTTCAGAAAGTCTTCTGTGTAGATCTGCTTGAGTTCACAAGGCTCTACCATCTTGCTTCCCTAAACAATTCACATTCTTTAAACCCTTCGAACCGCACTCACGTCAAAAGAGCAGCAGTGACGCATACAGGTGCTGTGGATTACTCTTGCATGGCCAACGTCAATAACCCAAAAGAGACAGTTGTTTCTATAGCCACTGCTGAAGACTGATTCACCCATAAGGATCAGCATGACTAACCTTGCTTATACCGACCAATGAAGAAGAAAAAAAATGAAGGAATTCATTTTGAAGTTAACCCTTAATCATAAAGTAACCTTGGAATGTTTGGTGTGGAGCCCCTGGATGATGTTTTGATCATGTTAAGATGTTGTAACTCTCAAAATGTGTTACCACAAATTACGTTGCTCGGTGGCACTCCTTCTTACTTTCTACAATGTCAGAAATGTGTGACATAGTGGGATCAGGGGACTGCATGGCCTCTTAAATTGCTGCACACCAGCAGCTGCTCTCCTGACGATAGGGCACACGAAGGCCCTTCTGCTGCTCTCTGAGCCATTTAAAATTTAAAGATCCTCTGAAGAGTCAGCTGTGGGCCTGTGAGTGTGTGTATGTGTGTGTGTGTGTGTGTGTGGTGTGTGTGTGTATAGAGAGATAGCTCTCCACTCTCTGCCACTTCTCCAGATTTGCTGGCTTGGGAAATTCACATGCGGAAAATTCTCCCGAGTGTCCTTTAACTTGGTTCAGAGATTCACGGGGTGTTTTATATCAAGGAAAATGGGAGCCCTTATTGCTAAGATGTTGCTGCCTACCATCAGCAGTTTGGTGTTTCTGCCTGCAGCCAGTGTTGCCACAAAGAGGGGTTTCCACATGGAGGCCATGGTCTACTTCTTTACAATGTTCTTCACATCGGTAAGAGACCTGCAGGCTTTTTAACAATAGTGTTAATGGTACCTATTTGCTTCATACCATAAAATACACGTTGGAACAATTAGTAACAACAAATTCTTGTCAGGGTAAAGAGAATGAACTCTCTTTTTCATGGATTAACACTGAAAAACATCTTTGTAGGCACAAGCATGAACATGACATGTTTGTCTTGAAGTGCATGTGCATTTGTTGTCTATGTGACACATAAATGGCCAGTAAGATGTTTTTACAGGAATATCCCTAAAGGCGTAATTAGATGTAATATTTACCCAACAGTATGGCCAAAAGTGTTTTCAGTTTTAAGTGTATGAAAATACAGTGTTCTACAATTTCTGATTAATTGAGCTACTCCATTACATGTTTAGTATGTTTCATTGTCATGCTTTAATTTTTATTCACCTTAAGGGTGAATAAGTCTATTTGGATTGGAGGAATAATGGCATAAGCTCTTGTAGATAAGATCTGAAGGCTTTTTATGTTTTAGATCTATCACGCATGTGATGGACCAGGACTGTCTGTTCTGTGCTTCATGAAATATGAGATTTTGGAGTACTTCAGCGTTTATGGAACATCAATCTCTATATGGGTTACCTTATTAGGTAAGTCTAAAGGTCTCAGGACCTAAAATGCTTTTACTGCAATGGATTTATGCAACAGATTTTGGTAAATAAATTAGATAATAATTGGTAAATGTTAGATCGGGGACTGTAGCCTGAACACCGGTACGAGTATTTCAACAGTCATAGAGTTTTCCAGAATCTGGCAAACCGCTCCAATTGCCCTGGACAGTGAATATTAATTTTTGAGAGTCATGCTAACAATATGACATGTGTTTATGTCTGGGATTCCAGCGTGTCGTGTGAAGAGTGTGTACTCATTTTCTCTTTTTCTACGCTCATACAGCCCTAGGAGATTTTGAAGAGCCTAAGCGCTCCACGCTCACCATGTTTGGAGTGCTCACCTCTGCTGTGAGGATATACCAGGACCGCTGGGGCTACGGCATCTACTCCGGCCCCATCGGCACAGCTGTGCTCATGATCACAGTCAAATGGGTGAGAGAGAGAGAGAAAGGAACAGATGCAGATGCTGCTCATGAGCTCAGAAACATAGTTTCATGTGATAGGAGGTGCAAATGTGAACCCATTTCTCAGGTTCATGAGAATGAATCTGAACTTACTGGAGACCTGTATGAGCACATGTCATACATTTTCAGACACCCATGTTTTCAAGAACAATGACCAAAAAGAGTTAGGTTGGCTAAAAACTAACCATGTGCAAATATTTCTCACAAAAACTAAAAATTCATTACACGATACATTCATCAAAAAAGCAGACCCTGTGACAGCTATGACTGCTGCAGACACTTTCTTTATTCAAGCAGTCAGTTTTTCCAGGCATTGCTCTCAAAGACGCTCCACCATGAAATTGCAATTATCGCAAACTTTGTCCTCTTTTTGCTCCAGTTACAAAAAATGAAAGAAAAGAAGGGCCTGTACCCAGACAAAAGTGTGTACACTCAGCAAGTGGGACCGGGATGCTGCTTTGGAGCCCTGGCTTTGATGCTTCGCTTCTATTTTGAGGTAATAAATATTAATGCTTGCTGTCTGTCTATTAAGGAAGTGTCTTTCAAAGTGCGGCTCGTGAAGTATAGCCATGGGGATTGGGATTGTCTTTTTGTTTTGTTACAGTGTTGGGAGTCACAACCCACCGTTACCAAAGTTGTGCTTATTATTGTGTCTGTAATCCAAACTTTAACAAATGAAAAACAAGTAGGCCACATGTCAACACTGACCAGTTGTGTTTAGTCCATGGAAAGTTCAGAAGTAAAAATCTCTATTCAAGTCTGACCTATACCCAGAATCTTAAGATTCAGATACGAATAATACTTCAATTCATCATGAAGCAAAATAAATCTGTGCTGGAACAGTTTTTTCAGTGAAAATGCTTCTGCCAAAACAGTTTGACGACATGCGCGTTACGATACTGTAATTCCATGCTGATGACCTCCATTTGTTTTCTACAGGAGTGGGACTATGCGTACGTGCACAGTTTTTACCATCTGTCACTGGCTGTGTCCATCGTACTTCTGCTTCCGAAGAAGAACCGCTATGCAGGGACGGGGCGCAACGCAGCTAAACTAAACTGCTACACGCTCTGCTGCTGTGTATGAAGTCCCTTTACGATGACACTTATTTCTTGTAGCGGTAGCGCTAGAAAACACAGTGTTAGCGAAAAAAGTAATGCACAAAATATTTCCTCCATGAGCATTATCTATAGAATCCTAAACTGTTTTTTTTTGACTGGTTTGATCACAGACATCCCAACCTCCACTAAAAGCGAATGCTCGTACCATTTGGACGACACCCCAAAAGCCCTGGAAGCGGGCCTGCAGTCCTGGCCTTCCATTTCACCACTCCCAGCCACGCACAATGTAACACGCAAAGATGTCTGCTACCAGCAATTCAACAGCGAGGACAGTTATATGACCTTCAGGCAAGCCAAGAATGTGTGAGGCGACATACTCAACCACCACAACACAGACTTCAGTGTTGAAAGGATGCCCTTGTGAAGTTTAGAGCAAACGGCTACTAAAGGCTTTGCCTCCAAATGTTTAGACATACGAAGTGGTCGTATAAAACCAGGTAGTCATAGGGTTACTAAGACGGCTGACGTCCAGCTGGAAAGTTTACGAGTCGCGAAACATAGCAGACATTTTATTTCTCCAAAATGAATAAATTGTCTTTTAAGATGTACCTCAGGAGAGATTGCTCGTCTACATTTCTCTAAGAGAAATGGCCATTAAATGCAGCTAAAAATGCTGAAAAATACCAGAACTAAAAAAAAACCCCAACCAAATCTTATTCTTCATATTTATTGTCATGTCATTTGGTACATCAGCCATCTGAACACAGCTGAAATAAACTGAAATGTTCCAGGAACAAGAAGCAAACAATCATTCTAATGTGTCTTGCAGCAGGTGGAAAGACGTGTGTTTATTCCAGTGTACTCAGAGTGATTTTTTTTTCTCTTTGAAATGTATTATGTAGTACAACAACTGTGTATATATATTTATTTTTTGTAATACTACTAACTAGTTGAAGGTTTTAATTTCATGATTTGTATTGTCTTTTTTTTGTACTAGGAATTATCGGTTGCACTGGAAGTGTTTCTTTTTAATGAAAAAGTTTTCTACACTGTGTATTTTGTTTCATGTAATAAGTGCACAGGACAATTAATCCATATAATCTTTAAAGTTAAGAGCAAAGGAACCTTAGCAGTAATCCCTTTCACTCTTCATCATCTGTCAAATTTCCATCCATTTAGGCTCGATCCGTCAGCCTGCTCCTAACACTCTCCAAAAATTACAAACGCACGCGACATGTTTTAGACAAAACAGTCTCCTGCCAAATGTGAATGAAATTTTGGTCCGCAAAGCGTTTTTTGACTGTACGCCAGGCCACTGGCTCATGTGCCCAGAGAAAGGTGTTTTTGTCTGGGGGGAAAGCTGCCAGCTCCTGTCTATCCTGGCTGCAAGTCCCAATTCTGCCAAAAAGAGTAACCTGACGCTTTTATTACGCTAGTGTGAAGCACTTTTGAGCTCTTTTATGGCTACTGTCTGTTCAAAACCACTTTGTTTGTGGTTTAAGCCCTCACACATACAGTACTGTGTCTACAAGTCTACAATTTATATATACACATTTTGTCTAACATTTCTATTTTATGTTTAACTGCCTTAGTGCGTTAGCAGAAAAGAAATGATCATTTTCCGAACGTTTTATAAATACAAAAAAAAAATCCTTCGACGTTACCGAGAAATGTTTGTATTTTGTTAAATAACAGAAGAAAGCAATAGATCACGTTTTGGATTCTTAAAAAAATCACAGCAGTGTGGGATTTTAGCTGCAGACACAGAAGAACTGTAATAAGTTCTCCAAGAAGCTTGCAACAACCTACCAGATGATTTCCTTAACAAACCCCTGCACAACCCTGTTTGAAACACAAAGGCACATTATGAATCGATGCCTCTTTACAGGTTGTTGGGTTGTTGTTTTTTTCATGTTTACTGTACTGTACAGTTTGAGTAAACTCCACCAAGCTCACAAAGGCTCAATCATCTTCCTATAACCCCTCAATCTGCTTTTTTGCTTTTTGACCACACATTTGGTAGGGGCATGCGTCACACACTGGATGACAACTTGAATTCGATGTAGTCTGATGGGTACACCTGCTTGAAGCACAAGACAGAGACTTGAGCTGGCAGGCAGGATGCACCGAGCTGGAACCGTTCTTAAGCTTTGCAACCCTAAAGCCAGAGCTTTCATCCATGCCTTAACTGACTATCATACAAGATTATCCATGTTAGCCTTTGATGAATGCGCTTATGTACTTCTCTATCCTGGTTTGAAATATTTTGGATAGTGCAGTGCCTTCACTTAATTTAATCCTGCTAGGTCTTTTTTAACTGAAGCTATTTCTGTTAAGATCTGGCAATAAGGATACAATCCAAAATGAATCCAGAAGGATTTTTGATTCTGTATTACAGCTCTGGTCAAAGTCTATAAGGAAATTTTAACAAGTCCCGACTCTTGACTCCACTGTACACAGCAGGCACATTAAGTCCCATGAACTGTGAGGTTTATTCTTCTGACAGCTGCACTATTGTTCAGCGCCCTTGTCAGTGACTGGACTCCACTGGATGGTCAATTACAGATTATAACTGATGTCTACATTTTCCAGAGAAGACTGCTATCATCTTGGACAAAGGCATAAAAAAACTGAATTACAGACACCATATGATAAGTGATGCTCTATTGTTAGTGTGCCAAAAAGTCTAGGACTCTCCTCTAGAGACTCAAACTATGTGTTGCACCATTTGTTAGAGGTTGTATGGTAGTCTCTGACAGGGACTTGGGATCAGCTGTTGGGGTGTTTTCTAGACAGCATCACAGCCCCGTCCTCTCCCTCTCAGCTGCTCTCCCAGCCGCAGAAGAACAGCTGCTCCGAACAAAACAAGACCTCTTGCAACTGTACTCGGTTAGCCTTGGACCAGGCAGAATTAAGGAATGATCAGCCAAAAACCTAACTTATTTTTCTACAACTGTTACACTTGGTAACAGTCAGTTGGTATTAAGATTTCCACCAAAGGAAACAGGAGTCTTCAAGACAGGGGACCTTTTTCATTTGTTTTCCATAATACGAAAAAAAAAAACCCTCTTTAAATTCAAGAGAAAGAAAAAAGAGAGACCGGTCAAGGAACGATGGTTGATAGCTCTTATAGTGATAACAGGGACTAACTCATTTTGTAGACATTCTATACTATTAAAAGTAACTATAAATGGATCAAAACATCTCATTTTTCAATAAAAAAAACCTATGATGTTGGCAAATTGTTGTTTGAAAGGAATAAAACACTTCAGGATGTGTTGTAAAACAATCAACATTAGGGTGCTAATAGTATGACACTCCTGGGATCAGTAACAGCACATCTCATCGGTTTATTCCTTGCACCTTGTTAGGCAGCAGAGACAGTAACAGTTGTAGGTTATGATTATTTATTTTAACACAGGCAAACAAATCCAAAACATGGAGCAGAATCAGAGTCACGAAACAGGCAGAAGTCAGGCATTTTGCATACAGAGTTTATTGGGCAAAAGTCAAAGACAGCAACCAGAAACCAGAAATGTATTCATAACCATAAACACAAGGCTTGGTATAGACAGGTACAAGAGTGTATACGTTGCAATGACCTGATGAAAAGAGTGTACTTATATACTGTGTCTGAGACTGAAATAGAATGCAGGTGTGTGTAAGCGAAATGAAGGTCAACACTGACGTGAGGGAGTTCTTGATAACTGGGTGTTGTAGTTCTTGTCAGCCATGTTTGTAGGCCGCTCTGAGTTACCTGCTGATGTCAGAAAGTGACACCATTTCCATTTTTTTTTACAGGTTACATACATTTAAGCTTGTTGATTAGTTTTCACTATTTTTCTCATGCTCTAAATCAACAGTTCAAGTTCAGTTACATATAACCATCTGCATACTACAAGAATCAGCCTGGATGCATCCTGCTTCATAGTAATGATAGAAATGAATCATAGAATGATTTCATGTGAGCCAGTGTAACAGGGTAACAGTGTAACTAGCAGTTAAGGCCCATGCCTCCAAAGTTCCTCCAGGAGTATGGACGCTTAGAAGTGGGAGAAGCCGACTCTAAGTTGTGTGAAATGCGAAGCGGGCCAATGTGAGCCCCCGTGTAACTTAGAGACTGCCTCTGATGCAGGAGCTTCTTCACCGCGTCACTCACCTAGTACAAAAACGTTGCGGTTACCAAGAATATATGTAGATGTCTGCTTTATTAATAAGAATTGTGTTATGTAAGAAACTTATAGGACTATTTATTAAAATGAATCATGACTATATTTTCTCATCTTTCAAAGGGTATCCAATTATCAAAGCAAATACACGAGGGAATGGAAATCATTTGTTGTTATTTAACAATGCAGCTGTGTAACTGAATAGACACAGGCAGCGTTTATTTGATTTCCATTTCTGGCAGTTGGATGAGTGGCTGGCCATTCAATTGGGATACCTGTTCCTTGCTCCTGACTGGATCTTGAGTGTATTCAACAGGTTTAAATCTCAGTTCCACATTCTCCCTACTGAAGGCACTTTCAGAGTCTGTTTCCGATTGGCCGTCAGCGTCGTCTCTGATCACCATCCCCTCAAGCTTACTGGAGAGCCGGAGAATGCACCAGTGAGCGAATACAGATAGCCACCGTGAATTCTGCCATGGTGGCACAGAGGACGGTAACAATTCTGTGAGTTAAGTGTGAATATGCTCATGTAAACCAAAGCAATCCATTTCCCACCTTGACACAGGAAAGCCTGCTAGTTTCCAGGTCTGGATCTGGTCCATCAGCTTAGTTTTGACTGTTTGAGCAGTGCCACTAGATATGACATCTGACAGAGAGCAGCCTGGGAACAGTCTGAGCAGCAGAGGGACGAGCTGACCACAGACATTCAGAATAACACACACCACATAACACATTTAATACACATTTCATCTGCATAAGGCTTGCTTTCATTTTCTCTTTTTCCATTATATTAACCAAGAATGCTCAATCTTGCTCTTCAGTGTTTAATAATATACTTTCACATAACACTACATGCCATGCCAGGTCTCCCAAAAAGTCCTTACTCGAAGCATTATTTCCTAGTTACAGTTCAGAAATAATTGGACAGTGACACCACTTTCTTTGGCTCAGTACTTATTTGGAAAGCCAGCAACGTCTCTGAGGTCAAAATACAAAATGTCAGCTTAATTAAAGAACATTTCTATTGGATGAACCACACTTTCCATATACTGTAGCTCTTTTGTACCCTCTTCTTTCAGAGGACCATGAGTAAATGAGCATTTGGCTCCTTATAGTCCTCACAAAAGTGAGCTAAATGAAGGTCCAGCATTGCTTCTAGATGTGGAGTTTGAATCTGGATTCTATTTATGTTGTCTTTCAACATAAGGACTAAAGTAAAGCAGACCTTTTTAAGGCTGGAAAATCACAATAAATCACTTATATACATAGCCAAAACATTAAGCCTTAAAGGCCACACAGCCAAAATATTAAGCCTTATGAATAAAAAGGCCAGTCTGCCATTTGAAAAAAACAAAACAAAAAGTACATAAAAACCTGTTGGGTTTTGGAACAAAATATTATGGATAGATGAGACAAAGATTTATCTGTACCCGAGGGATGGAATGAGGAAAGTCTGGAGGGGAAAAAAAAGATCATGATCCAAAGCATACCACCTCATTTGTGAAGCATGGTGACATCGGCAGTGTGACTGCCAGCGAAGCTGGATTGCTTATCTTTATTGATGATGAGGAGGCCAATTGCAGCAACAGGAAGATTTCTGAAGTGCACAGGAGCATCTTAGATGCATCCACATGCGGAAAAAAAAAGCTTCAAAATGCTTCAGTGGATGGCGTTTCCGCTTTACCGGAAATGTTATTAAAAACTACGGGCAAAAACACTTAAGATGAGACTTAGGACAAAATCGAATTCAAGCAGCCCATTATGAGGATGGATGAAAGTGGTGAGTTTTGACCAATGCACATGTTTCACATGTGTGAAACTCAGTGGTGAGTTCAAATCCCAGCATTGCCAGACAGTCTCTGTTAAGCCCCTGAGCAATGAGTCATTAATCTTATGCACAAAGATCTTGCTTAATTAATTCATCAGTCTTTAAGACTGTCTTTAAAAAACTATTAGTTGTGGCTTCCATGTGCCTGGAATGAAAACCGTTAGAGATTGATTGGATTGGATTTTGCCTCACTTTTATGTTGTCTTGTGTAAGCGTGATCCAAATGCATAACTGAAAAGTTCTGTGAATCTACACGTACATACACTTACATTAATGAAACCAAGATCGGTTTTATCTGATCTTTTCCCACCTTTAATGTGATATAGCAAGCAACAAGATTCAAGCAAACAACAAATAGAAATATTTTACGGGGAAAAAAGAAAAAGCAAGACCCTGGTTGTATAAGTGTACACACCTGTTAACAAATACTTTCTTACACTCGGTTCCATAACTTCTGTCACTGTCATGTTCCACTGACAGGTTGAGGAGGTCCTTTGTCCTCAGGGCCATCCAACATTACAACTCCACACAGAAGATGAGGGGTGCAATTGACTTGTGGACATGAGTCTGATGTAGTCTGCCCTTACCACATAAAGACATCATCATAATATGTTCCTTATGTAATATCAGTGTTCATTATGTAATATCATTATGTAATATCAACACAACCCAGGCAGCCTCTCCCCATAATGACTTTATTATGCCTTTTGCACAATGTTAAGTTTTTGGCTCACTCACTATGTTAAACCTTGCACAGTGCTAGACCTCTATTTTTTTTATTTTTTTTAATTTTTCAATCCGTGAAGTTTATTTTGCACTGTACACCGTGTTCCTTGTTTGTTGTCGTATAAACTACCGAATGCCTTAATTTCCCGCTAGGGATTAATAAAGTATCTATCTATCTATCTATCTATCTATCTATCTATCTATCTATCTATCTATCTATCTATCTATC
>JAQLOM010000014.1:6653608-6663927 GCA_030068315.1 Chrysichthys thysi
ATTCTGTGAGTTGTAGTGAAAGTCAAAAGTGAAAGTCCTCTCCCCTCTCCCTCACACCAGCCACGAGTCTTTTTAAAAGTAAAGTGCAGGTTATTTTGTTTTTGTCAGATGTGGTGGGGTTGAAGAACAAGAAAAAGAAACTTAGAACCAGAGAAAGCAAACACGGGAATAGTAATGCTTGGTAAGAGCGCGGAAAATGGCAACTAATCAGTCCCAATCTGGTACACCTGTAGCCGCCCATGTGATGCGCCGTGGCGTTGCGGAGGAAAACCAGGAAGTAGTCTTCAGTGGTGTGAGTTCTCCAACATGCGCCACTATTGGGAGTACTCAGAACAGGTGCGCTGTACACAGGCAAATTCATGACAGTTTTTTTCTTTATATTTTGTATTATATTTTGTCATCTATTAATATAAAATTCTTTTTGTGTTTGAAACGGATATGACGTATGACCGCAGAACATATTATACGTGCGTATAACTGGAAACAGCGTAACTAGCGCTTACATTTTATCTAATCACTTCGTTTGTGGACGCCATTTTTATATCGTCTTTACGAATTATTATTATTTGTGTGAGAGTTATTTTACTGATATTGAAAAGGTTTTTAGGATTTTAGAGCTAAGTAAGTAATTATTTATGAAAACTTTGATCTAAATATATTAAAAAAAAATTTACGTTGGAAACGGAAATGACGTATGACCGCTACTTGTTGAAAAATAAAATTGGTGATTAACAAACTTATTTTATAAATACTGCATTTTAGTTTTTTCCCTTGCACTCAGTGAGCGAAGCCACAAGATCTGCTAGTTTTTATATAAATATTTGTGGGTTGTGAAACGAATTATCTGAGTTTCCATTATATCTTATGGGGAAACCCGCTTTGATATACGAGTGATTTGGATTACAAGCACGTCTCCAGAACAAATGTTGCACACAAGCCAAGGTTCCACTGTATCACCATGACGTGAATCGAATGATATTATAAAAATGCTTATTGTGTTTCCGATAAAGTGCAAAGTTCTCCTTGCTTTTGACTTAAATTAACAGCTTTACCTTGCTTTTAACATTTACACAGGAGATAAATACTGGAGGATACTGGAGACTCTCTTCCTAAATGTTAATAAACATCTCCAGGTGAAACCTTCATCCTATCAAACATTATACTATATTTTTAATCCACTTATACATTTATTAGCATTACTTTTATATTATATATCATGCTTATTATAGCTGTGACAATGAAACAATAATATTTTATAATGAATGCATTAATATACTATATCGTAGGTGGTCCTCCTATTACATCTGTTCTTATACAAAATAAAAGTTTTTCACCAATCAGAATCAATAATTCAACAGTGTGATTGAATAAAATAGGATAATTAAGCATAAAGCACTCAGCATACTCACGTGGACTTGTGGATCAAAATGCATATTGAAATCTTAATGGGAGACTTGCATTACATTTAAAAAAACATAACATTTCTTTTTGTGATTCTAAACTGTACAAGCCGACGTCAAGCCATTTTGTTATATATTATTTGGATGGTTTTACTCAGACCCTATTTGAGACAAAGGGCTTAATTTTGTACACCATAGTCTCATTCTCACAGAACATAGTAGCAAAACATTTGGCAGACCCAAATTAAACAGTGTGTTAGTATCATCTCACCTAAAAAGGTAATATTGCGTGTTTTCAGGGTTCAGTTCTAGAGCGGTGCTAATCTTTCCCAGGGCATCAGACAGCTCTCCCTGCACAGCTTTAGTCCCTGCCTGCTGGCGGGCAACCTCAGCTCCCTGCTCCATCGTCTCCAGCAAGGCCCGTGCCTCCGAGCAGCTCAGATTAAGCCTCAGAGCTGCCTTCAGGTCATAGTAGCAAAGCATGGGCTGAGGAGGAACAGTCACCTTGAGATGAACCTCATTGCACAGAAACTTCTTCTGTCAAAAGTTTTCTTAATTTTTCACCTTTACTTTCCATATAATGAAGTGAGAGATTTGACCTGATTGAGTTGGTGGTGTAGGCGCGCTCTTAGAGTGAAGAGGTCAGCGGATGGAGTGTCACTCTCAAGCCAGTTGGTGACCAGATGAATAGCGTCAGAGTAACGACCTAGCGCAGTCAGACATGCCAAGCTACGGAGAGGTTTATGGAGAGTTTTATTATTATGATAAAAACGTATAAATTTAAATGGAACAACTGTAATGGAGAGGTCTTTAAAAGACTTACACCACCCCCTGCTGGTGGAAGAGCTTTGCACCACAAATATGTCGAGATTTTCACACTCATTTATTTCTACTGTATTTTAAAATAAACACAAGGTTTTACAGTAATCAAAGTTTTCTCAACAGAAGGCCTCAGGGATGTTCAAACCTTCTCATGTGATAAGGTCTACAGCCAGGCTTCAGTTCAACTGCTTTGGCAAAAGACTCCAAAGCCTCAAAGAACATTCCCTGGTCACAAAAACACTGGCCCTGTTTATATGTAAAAGACAAAATTAAATCATAGCTTGTACGTTTAAGCAATTTTGTGAGCAACCTAAAGTTTGGAGGTTAAAATTAGCTTTTTCTAGCCATTAATTGCCAAAAATCTCTTAGAAATGCCACGTGAAACGATTAAACGATTCAAGATTATATTAGGTTATTTATTATTAGATTAGATTTTATGAATCCTTCATAATTACCTGCAGGTAATAAATGAAGGCAAGGCGATGAATATAAGCCTTTTTCTGTGCTTCCAGGTAGCAGACATGCTTATAGTCCAGGGCTGCAGACTTGAAGTCACACAGCTGAAGATAGGCCTCTGCTCTTGCTACATAAAGCTGAGTCTTCACAGGAATATATTACAGAAAAATGACATAACACTTCTCCAAAGAAACAGTACATGAATGTGTTACTAGTTAGTAGAGTCTTGCTTCTACCTGTTCTGGTTGTAACGTCATGGCTTTTGTGAAACAAGTGACAGCTCTATCAAACTCCAGCTGATCTACAGCCTCCACACCTGCTTGATAACTGCACAACACACAAGCCAAGTCTGTATACTTGTATCGACTACATGCTGTAAAATGTCTCAAAATGTCCAGAAAAGTTTAGCTTTTTTTTGCTTACTGAGTATTTGCTTTGTCCTTTATAATACAGTCACCATGCAAATGTCTGTCCTGTTTGAACACTGAAGTCTGGAAAATGCTGCTGGAGCCAAGGAGTTTCTGGATGGCAGGTTCTTGAGAAGCTGGGCAATTTGGCTCTGATTCATTTGAGATGTCCATCTGAGATATGTTAACAAATAAACGTTTCACAATGGATTTTAATAGGCTAAGTAAAAAAAGATCTCTATATTGTCGGGATAAAATGAAATTAAATTTATAGTAGAAATGGTACAAGGCCACTTTTTGGCATGTTATAATAACATGTTAGTGAGCTACGGAATTGGGTTCATTCTTCGTTTTTCCTTCCTCTGATATCCAATCCAGCATTGTCATCTATCTATATACATAAAATTCTTTTCACGTTTGAAACGGAAATGACGTATGACCACAGAACATATTATGCATGCATATGACCGGAAACAGCATCACTAGCGCTTACATTTTATATGAAAACGGTGTAGGTACCGGGAACTAATCACTTCTTTTGTGGACGCCATTTTTATATCGTCTTTACGAACTGTTATTATTTGTGTGAGAGTTATTTTATTGATATTGAAAAGAAGTAAACACCTATTTGGTAAGTAATTATTTAAAAAAAACCTTTGATCTAAATATATAAAATTCTTCTCACGTTTGAAATGGAAATGACGTATGACCGCTATTTGTGGATAAATAAAATTGGTGATTAACAAACATATTTTATAAATACTGCATTTTATTTTTTTCCCTGACTCTCAGTGAGCGAAGGCTCTGGGGAATGAGCTAGTTATTATTATTATTATTATTATTATTATTATTATTATTATTATTATTATTATTATTATTATATCAGGCTGATTCTGATCATGAATTAAATCGGTGCCATTTCTAATTTATGGCAACAAAAAAGTTAGCATGCTTGCTTTCACAAACGATCCTTCGTTATCACAGACAACACAGACCAAAAGTGCATGTTAATATCAACAGAAAAAAACATCTTCTTGACTTATCTGTTGCGTTTTTCTATGGCATTTTGTTTTGTTTTTTAATTGCATTTCCCCATAATTATCACTTTATCTCAGAACAATAAGATCCTATCTCATGAGACATTTTCTCAAAATTATGACTTAAGTTCTCATAATAATGGCTTACTGTTTCATGATCATGAGATCATCAAATAATAACATTTGAGAAAATGTTTTCAGAATTACGAAATATGACGTCATTACTGTGATATGTCATCACTTATGACGTGTTCTCATTATTATGACAATAAGTGACTTCTTTTCTTTTCTTTTTCTTTTTTTATGAATCAAATAGATTGTTCGTAATTTGACTGCAGTTTCCTGTGTTTCTGACATTAGAGCTGGGTCTACAGCACACAGAGAGGCGCAGCACTTTGTTTACACAAACCTCCTCGGACAGGATTTTCGACAGGTTTCCGGAGCGTTCGTCTTAGATTAGGATGATGCTGGATTGCAGAAAATCTTCATAACTTCATCAGTTTAAGATGACCTTTTTTATTTAATTTTTATTTTATTTTATACCCAAATCAAATCTATTAGCCTTTCACACTGCTAAACATTTGCAGCAACACTGTTGCTATGGGAACCAGGAATGTGCAGTAACAACCGAATCTATTTAAATGAATCATTTGAGTGAATCGGTACTGAATCATTAGCCTAAAAGTTTTGTTTGGTCAACTTTTTTAAATAGTTCTAATTTCTTACTTAGACCATTAATAATATCAATGACTTCTAAAAATCTGTCTTTTTATCTTATAAAAAAATTAAAGCTCCCCCATGCTCCTCCTCCTCCTACAGCATACACATATAATGACTCCAGATCGTAAACAGACTCGGTTTGCACATTGGAAACGCTTCCTGAAACGGAACAGGAAAAAAGCCAACAAACACACAAACCAAACAATAATTATTGATAAACGACACGTAATTTTTAAATTTATGTCTGATAAAAACGTTAACAAATACGTTTTAAAAACGGGTATTAATATGTTAAGGGATATAACTTCAATTCATTGTCCCGTCCATGAAAGGCTTTTATTTTGAAAGTAAAAGCGGAAGTCAATCTGATGTCAGGATGTCCATCACCTGACAGATATACAGCTCTGTCCTGACTCTCACGGGGTGTGAGACTAACGCGTTTGGGACGCGTGCTTAGTCTGTGTGCAGTAATGTTCAACGGTAGTTTAGAAAAGTAAAAAAGAACATTTCAGGGTTGCCATGAATCATGAGGAGGAGTCGAGGCCACTGTTGGCAGAGGAGGAGGAGGAGGAGGAGGAGGAGGAGGACAGTGAGCAGAGAGCAGGGGACAGGGCTGAGACGGATGCCTACCTGGAGTAAGGACTTCACTTTGAGCTCTGAAATAGTCTTTTCAAATGTTTTTTTAAATAGCATCAACATTTAATTCATTCCAGACTTTCATGTGATTTGGTTTGTTTTTAGATGAGCAGCAAATCATGAAGGTTGTTCGCTTCATTCACCTTTTGTTTGTTTTGTTGTTGTAGTTGTAGTAGATGTTGTTATAGTAGTAGTTGTTATTGCTATTTAGTAGTTGTTGTCGTTGTAGTTGTAGTTGTAGTAGTAGTAGTTGTTATTGCTGTTGTAGTTGTTGTTATTGCTGTTGTTGTTGCTGTTGTAGTTGTTGCTGTTGCTGTTGTTGTTGTTGTAATAGTTGTAGTAGTAGTAGTAGTAGTAGTAGTAGTTGTTATTGCTGTTGTAGTTGTTGTTATTGCTGTTGTTGTTATTGCTGTTGTTGTTGTTGCTGCTGTTGTAGTTGTTGCTGTTGCTGTTGTTGTTGTTGCTGTTGTTGTTGTAGTTGTAGTAGTAGTAGTAGTAGTAGTAGTAGTAGATGTTACCAAGAGTCCAAAACTCTCCCCACCAATCAGATGTCACTGGACAAAACTATATTTCACTTTTTGTTTTTTTTTGTTTATTTACATTAACATTATTCCCATTGTTAATCAACTGGGATTTTAGATATTGAGTGGTTTTTCTTCCCTCCAACCACTGTTCTGTTATTCAGTTATTGTTGTTGTAGGTGTTGTTTTGGTTCACTTCATCTAGATCATTATTTGCTTCTGCATGAGGACCTGATTACAAACCATATAAAATATTAATCACTTACATTTCTAGAAGAAATATCTTCTTCCTCCTCTTCTTCTTCATCTTTATTCCTGATTCAATGTGGGGGTGAGGTGGGGAACACCTTGGGCAGGTCTATCCAGTCTATCACAGGGCTAACACAGAGAGATGGAGCCATTCACACTCGCATTCAGTACGATGGGTATTTTAGAGAAGCCAGTTAGCCTGATCTCCATGTCTTTGGAGTGTGAGAGGAAACCCATGCATGCAGGCAGGAGGAGAACATGCAAACTGCACACAGAAAGGTTGGCCAGCAGGCTCAAACCCAGAACCCTGTGTTATGAAGGACAGCTTTATATTAAATATGTCTAGCCACATTTGTAAATGTAAACACAATGTGGTTGTGGAAGACCCCGGAAGCACGATGGGCATGTAAGAATTGGGCTTTGTGTGACACTGTGTGTATCCGCCTTAGTTTTCCAACCTATTATTGTTCATCTCACAGTCTGGATGTAGTCAGTCGGTGATACAAGTTATATCAACCAGCATGAACTTTGTCAATGTTTTCATCCTCTGGAAATTTTCAGTGTGTGTTTTTGTTTTATTTTGTTTGTTTGTTTGTTTGTTTGTTTGTTTAGCAAAGTCAAAAATGGGAAGTTGTACATGGCCACGTTCGCAGCTGTTCTTGGCCCCCTCAGCTTTGGATTCGTGCTTGGCTACAGCTCTCCTGCCATACCAGACCTGCAGCAAATCTCTGACCCAAACTTAAGACTCACTGCTGAAGAAGCCTCCTGGTTTGGGGTAAAAACCAATGGCCAAAACTTTATAAAGCTAAAGGAAAAATCCATTATGGAATTTTCAGGTGTTGACAAAGCCTGCTCTCATTTCCTGCTTTTTATCTTAAAAACTATTGCACAAACATTTATATATTGTCTTTTCTCCAAGAGATTAATTTAATTTCTAATTCTCCAGTAAACCATTTAACACCAGCTAATTGTTCTGCTTTTAATTCCTAGGCATATTATATAGAAACTATGGATTAATCAGTAACTACAGTAACTACAAACATGTAGGGCAGAGATTTAGGATCTGGAAAGACCATTAAAGTCTAGGCGATAGATTCTGTCCTATTAATAGGATACAGCAGGAATTTCCAAATTGTATACGTATTGGTCACATGTAATATTAAGAAAAATTTACTGTGTATGCAATGACTGTGTGTTAACATTTGCATTTGTGTCTCAAAATAGAGTTTTTCTATATCAGATACCAAGTTTTAACCTTGAATTTTTATCTTTTGCAGTCTGTGGTGACGATTGGAGCTGGGCTCGGAGGTCTGCTGGGAGGCTGGGTGGTGGAGAAGATTGGGCGGAAGCTGACTCTCATGTTCTGTGCATTGCCGTTCATTTTTGGTTTCACCATCATTATTGCTGCTCAGAACCACTGGATGCTGTATGTGGGACGGGTGCTTACTGGTGTCGCCAGTGGAGTTACATCTCTCGTTGTGCCTGTAAGCCAAAATATGTTGTAGATATATAAACCACTTAATTTAAGTAAGGGTAAGTCCAAGCAACTGACAGCCTTGCATGCAAATTGCTCCATTACATTCTGGCTGACTCAGTATTAGGTGTAAAATATTTGGACACACTTATTTGATATTATTTATTTATTTTAATACTATTTCTACTATGTAAACACACATCCAAATTCCTTAGAGGATATGACACCACAGAGACAGTTTGTGGAATGTCCTTTTATGTTTACTTCTACTGAAATGCGGATATATACATGGATTTATAGAAATATATTTGTATGAGGAGAGAGAGGGGAGTGTCACATATACTGTAACACAGTCTCTCTACATGGTGATCAACTGCTGTGTATCTGTACTTACTTCTCATTATTGTTCTGCAGTCTTCCAGCAGGTCACATGACCACATACACAGTCACCCTGATGCTAGGCTTCTGCAGGCAAAAGCACACTTTGCAAATCAGTATAAATTTAAATGCCACACACATTTTAATTACCCTAAAACAGTCAAATTCAGATAGGAATTACAAGCATAGCCCAGTCATGACTTTGTGTCAAAGCTTGAAGTTTAATCAGGTAAAACTCCAGAGCCTGTGATGAGTCCAGCGGTTTGTTGACACACCAGAAAGACCTTTAAACCAGCTTCACTGACTGCACATGACTGAAGGGAACTGTGTTCACTTTTTGACACCAGTGCTCTCTAAATGAATGAGTGAAATACAGAATTTTGATTATTTCTGATCCCTTGTTTTTGAAATTAAGATTGGCGTTTTGATTTTCTGTAATGAACCTTATATACACCAATGACTTTTATTTTGGTCAGTTTAATGTATTGCTACATTGTGTACTGCTACTTTATATGTGTTTGAATATCTTTGTAAGTCATAACTCTGGTAAGAAAATGGAGCGAATTATAGCATTTTGTGTATGTTTTGCTCCTCTAGCTCTACATCTCAGAAACATCTCATGAGCGTGTTCGAGGAACAATGGGCTCCTGTGTGCAGCTCATGGTAGTGACAGGAATCATGGGAGCCTATGTTACTGGTATCAGTAAAATGTTTGTTTTTTTTTTACACTTAATACATGCATTCATGCAAATGTTCCCAAAACGGAAATCAATCCTAGAGGGATCTAGAATGACCGTATCACCCAATGATTATCAAATAGATATTAAAAGAAAAGGTTTTCATTTAGTGTCAGCGTCAAGAAATGTAGCCTGCCCTCAGAAAGATTATTCATAAACTTTCCACTAGAACTGAAAATGTGTCACACAGAGTAAAATTCTTGCCTTTTATTTATCATTTAGCTGTCACAGTTTCTCCAAGTGTTCTGCGTGTCTTTTTATAATAGAGTTAGAATCTGCCAAGTTGGGATTTGGCCATGCGTATGTCATTAAATAGACTAATTTAATAGACTAAAATAGACTGAGCAAGCTCTGTTAGGAACGTGTTAAAGATACTCAGAACATTGTCTTATCTGTGTGCTTAAAATGAAATCTGCCTAAACCCCATCAGACTCAGAAACTATAGCTACAAACGAACATATTGATAGCAGGAATTTCTTTAATTAGATTTAGCCTGTTTTAATAAAATCATTATATAATCGCTGCCCTTGCAGGATCTTTTTTTTTTTTTTTTTTTTAAATGGCACAAACGTTTCAATACTGAGAATCCAAGATGTGAAGACACAGCAACAGTGTTCTTTATTAACGCAGGGCTCTATATTACACTGTTTTACGGTTAAATATTGCTTATCCAGTGTGTCTCAGTGTTCCTATCAAAAGTTAGAATAGTTAAGGGGTGACTGTGAAATCCAATAAAATTGGATCATCAGATTTCCAAAGACATTTGAGCGAATGTAAATTTCAGTGCAGTAAAAATGTTCTAGTGGAGAAGTGTGTTTCTGAACAGCAATAAATATTCGATCATGTTGGTTTTAGGTCTTTTCCTGCACTGGGGATGGCTGGCCATCACTGCCTCCATTCCGCCTACACTGATGCTGGTATGTATGTGCTTCATGCCAGAGACGCCACGCTACCTGCTGTCTCGGGGGAAGAGGAGTGAAGCAGCAGAGGCACTGCGCTTCCTTAGAGGACATGACACACCAGTCGAGTGGGAATGTGCCAGGATAGAAGCAGCCTCTCGATATGAGGTGAGGATTTATGGACTGGATGATGAACACTGACTCACCCGAGGCCTCCTCACCCGACATCAGCGCCTGACCCCACTAACGCTCTTACGGGTGAATTCCCCACAGCCATGTTCCGAATTCAAGTGGGAAGTCTTTTCTAGAAGGGTGGAGGTTATTATAACAGCAAAGGGGGACTAAATCTGAAATTCAAAATTCAGATTGATGTTCAACTGATGTCAAATGGCTGTTCAAAAAAGCTCATATGGGTGTGATGGCCAGGTGTCCACATACTTGTGGCCATATACCGAGGGGCCCAAAAAATGTATACACACTTTAACGTGAAAAATATCTGCATACAATGGCTTGCAAAAGTATTCGGCCCCCTTGAACTTTTCCACATTTTGTCACATTACAGCCACAAACATGAATCTATTTT
>JAQLOM010000014.1:6682192-6692483 GCA_030068315.1 Chrysichthys thysi
CCGAGGGGGAAAACTTCCCACACAGGGTAAATAGTGCAAAAACAATTTAGGGGGTAAGAGCCTACTGCGACTTATTATTATTATTATTATTATTATCATTATTATTAATTGTTAGGATAATGCGTGTTTTGAATGTTGTGCTTGCTTTCTGGAGCAGATCAGGTCGGAGTGCTGGACTCTGCTATGGGCTGCTGGTGAGACTTTGTGCACTGTAGGCATCTGAATCAAATCACTTTACTCCGAGTGAATAAGCTGCCGAGACATTGCGGATTATTATTACCCATTTTCAGACGAAAGAGAGAAAAAACAAAAAAGGAAAGGGGAAAAAAAGACATTAAAGGCAGGACAGGAACAAGAGGCGAGAGCGCGCGAGGAAGGCAACTGGTTCCGGTCCGTTTCCGGTGTGTTTCCGGTGAGGTTTACCCTACCTGGGCTAAGAGCATGAGCCAGGCGGACGTGAGCTGCTCGGCGCGTCAGCGCGTCTTCCAGGAAGCCCTGCGCAAGGGCAACACGGCGGAGCTGCACTCTCTGCTGCGCGGCATGACCAACTGCGAGTTCAACGTGAACTCCTTCGGGCCCGAGGGTCAGACAGCTCTGCACCAGTCCGTCATCGACGGGAACCTCGAGCTCGTCAAGCTGCTGGTGAAGTTCGGCGCCGATGTGCGTTTGGCCAACCGGGACGGCTGGAGCGCGCTGCACATGGCGGCTTTCGGAGGCCACCAGGACATCGCACTCTACCTCATCACGAGGGCCAAGTACTCATCCGGAGCGCTCTGAGACCAGCGAGCAGAAGCCGAGGAAAGCCGCACATTAGCTCATTAAAGCAGGTTTCCCTTCATCCTGGTCCTGGAGTGAAGCCCTGATCCAGAGCCGCCCGATATATCACTTGATTATTCTTATTGCGATAAGAGCTTTTGCGATACTCGTGTAGATAATACAACCAGATCGGATCCCACACCCCCCCCTTTTCGTCCAGGATCTCATTAAAAAGGCACTCTAGGAGCACAGATAAAAAGCTTAGAGAACATCAACCCATGGGCATTTCAGGATGATAATCGGGTTATGAGGAATCGAGCGATTACAACCGATTAACCAATCAGATGGTTCGTTTCATTTTCGGCGCATGCTATAAAGAGTTCGGCATTATCATGAACCCTCTCGAAAAGTCCCAAATTTCCCACGTGCTGACCAGATCTGATTTTCCAACTAAGGTAAAACCGGGCCACGTGACATCTTTTTTTTGTTGTTTGTTTTTTTTTTTTGTATTGCAATCACAAAATGTAGCAATGTGTGTTGTGTCCTTCAAGATCATGCAGCCCTAGCCTGCACATTTTTGTGTTCTCCCTGCTCTGCTGCGCTCACGTTAACCTCATTAGGGCTTTTTCAGTAGCTGGCGAGTCGAGTCAGGTGTGGATAAACATCGAAATGTGCACTTCCCGAGGACTCCAGGACCAGGATTGCGAAATGCTGCTTTAAGCCTATCGCATTCGACCACTTTTTGTGCCAAAGTCAAAGACTGATTATTTGGTGATCTAGTGTGGCACGGATTCAAGTCCAAGATGCAGATGGTGTCGGGTTGGTACAATGTCAAAGATGTGGTTTGTGAACAATGAATACAGTTTATATTATACATTTAATCAGTGCATGATTATAGATTACCTTCTGAATATATTCTACTCACAGATTGCTGACACTGAGATACAATGACATAGCTGGATCGATATATACATGTTAAACAGGTTCTTTGCTTTTCTTTTGTTTTTCTTTTTTAATGGCAGGAATGGTTATTAGCTGATTTGATGCATACAGGATTATGACTTTGTCAGGATTCTTACCTCAAAATTGGTGTGGAGATGTTCACACAGTAAAAGAATTCAGGATCTCCGGCGAAATATGCATTTATTCCATGGCTTTGAAAGAGCAATTGTTGTGCATCGAATATCCAGTTTCTATGAACGTTTTCCCCCTAATTTATGTACCATATAAACAAAATTGGATCGACTTTAAATCCACACCAACAGGGGATTTAGGCTCAAGCTACCTGATTGTGAAATGAGGAACGGCAGGGTGTTTTCAGAGCCAAGCCTGTCACCATTCTTGTTTTATGCTATAGTCGTTTTAAAATGTTAGGCTGCTCACTCAATGTAACATATTAGTTTCAACCTTAAGATGTTGAGCAGATTCACAGAATCGTGTCGTGTTACACAGGTCTGTACAATGCACTGCATATTTATGTACATAGGCCTTTTTTTTTGCCCAGTTTCATTGCCAATGCTGGAAAACTGTTCAGAGTTTATAGGGTTGTGAGAAAACACTGATGAAGTATCATTCAAAGCCAGTATAGAAATATGCATCATTTATACTTGAGAATGTTTTAAACTATTGCACTGATGGCTGTTTTATGAACAGTTGGTGTCACAACCAACTTTGAAAGATACTATTTTTCTAAATGGAAAAAAAAAAATCATATTGTATGGAAGCTCCATGATAGGTTAGTCTTCTCTCACTTTTGGCAAAGACATTTAAATGTCTGTAGATGTTGATTTTAGATCTTTGCAAAGCGCTTTACTTGGTGTTCCTCCTTGCACAATATCAAACACTTGTCACAGAAACGTGATGATTGTTTTAATATCTGAGCAATTCCAACACTCAATGTTTTGTTGATTTCCTTTCATGGAAGAACATTCAGGTAAAGTGTTCATTAATTCTTGGAGCACTTCTTCGCAGAAGTCCCGTCCTCCTCTTTTTAAGGGGGGCGTTACATGGTAAAATCGGTGTAGCGCAATGTTACACAATGCACAAGTCTTTACTTGATAATGCCATAACATTTATGACATTAGAGTAAAAAAAATACCATCCTTGGTTGAGATAAATGTCAAATGACTGTGATTTTTATTGGACCAACTTTTTGGAATTCTTATTTTCTGCAAAGAGAAGTTCAGAAAAAGAGACCAAACCATTGATCTCTTGTTATGCTTTTGTGAATTGTTGATATATTGATGTTTTATATCTGTCTAGAAGGTTTGTCTTTAATGTTTTAAATGGTATAAGTGGTCATATTTTGGAAGATATTACATGCTGTATTTGTATCTTTGTACAAAAGCCTTTTTAAATATTAAATTCTGCTTTTTTAAAAAAAAAAAGTTCTGGTGTTCACTGAGTGTCTGAGGATTGTTAGGCTGGACTAGCTAATGGATATTATCGTGTCATGAATAGTTTAAAAGGTTTTGGTTAGCCTTGATTTGTTCAAATTACTAACTTGATGGCTCATTCATTACAACACTGAACAGTCTACTGTTTGGTCTACGTAGCATTATTGTATCTAAGGTTTCCCTGTGCACGAGGTACTTCACGCAACTGGTTATGAAATGTGTATGACAGTATAGTAATGCTATACCAGTATAGACAATGAAAAAAAAATTATTTTTGTACCATGCATCCCATTATTTAGTCGTATAGAAGATACTACTATACAGCACAACTTCCTAAATGTGTAAACAGTTGAAGGCACAATGATTCAAAGCACCCATGGGAGCTGCCAAGAGTTTATATGCTGAGGAACAAGATGGATCTAAATGGTGAGGAAAAAGGATCATTTTAAACCAAGTGTACAAACAATATTAAGTTCAGCAAACCAAGAAGCAATTCAAAAGACTGAGTGACAATGATCCATTAGGTGTGTAAATAATTACACAAAAATTGAAATCAAGGGATTTCAGGAGAAGATGTCAGAAAGCCAGTCTGATACCTTCTGCGAAGAAGGAGAAGATGAAAGAGAGTGAGGAAAAAGCTGCGTCATAAACATCGCAATGATAAAGAGCCATGTAAATGACTGGACCACAAATTGACCCCTGAGGCACTCCAATCCACATGGTAGGATCAATCCTGTATTCTAATGTGGTTAACAAAACTGAACATCCTTTGTCACGTGTCAATATACAGGACCATGATCATGAGTCAGCTATACATTCATAATACTCTAAGGCAGAAAATTTTGTATGTATCTTAATTAACTGTTAGTATAATGTATGAATCTGACTTCCTATTATGGCATTTCCTAACATAACCTGGTGACTCAGTTTGGTTGATTTGAGTGTAAAGTTAATCATTCATCATAAGTGACTGCTTTAACATGGTAAAGGTCACATGGATCCAGAACCTATCCTGGATACTGGAGTGTGAGGTGGGGGTACACCCTGAATGGGATGCCAGTGCATGTGCGCGTCTGAATGCTTGTTCACACTTAGGGGCAATTTAGAGTAACCATTCCACATAACAGCATGTTTTTAGGATGAAACTGTAGAAGAATGTCCTCATAGATAGTAACCCGAGCTCAGGGACCAGAGTGCTGAGAGGCGGCAACAGCTGTAAAAATAACTGTTCAGATTTGCATGTGTTTCGTGAAAAGCACAATTACATATAAATGGAGAGAATCATATAAAGGGACGCATACTCTGATGGAAATATACCAATCAAACATATTAGCGGGCACACACGTCATGTTGATTTACTGTGACCAAGATGAAAGAAAGAGCCACGTGAGCTGATCACTAAGCCCACAAATGACTGGACCACAAATTGACCCCTGAGGGACTCCAATCTACATGGTAGGGAATATGAATTCCCTGCTGGGTTTGAAAAAGGTACCATGATTTAGGTACCACCGGATTTAATGGCACTGAGTCTAATACAGGAACTGACTCAGAACTTCAGAGCTCCAGGGTTCCTGGTTTGGTCCTAAGCTTGGGTTGCAGGCTCTGTGGAGTTTCACATGTTCTCCCTGAGTAGGCATAGGCCTTTTATGGATTCCCTGGGTTTTTTTTCCACTGTCCAAAAACATGCAAGTGAATTGGCTATACTAGATTGTCCCTAAGTGTGAACGTGTGCATGAATGCTGCCCTCCGTTGAACCGGCATCCCATGCTTAGTGAATTCTCCCGCCTTGCACTCAGCGTTGCCAGGATAGGCTCCAGATCTGCTAAGACCCTCTTCAGGATAAAGCATTTACAAATCAGACAGCAAGGTCATTATGCAAGCAAGGAGTAGCTTTAAATGGCTGACTATCAAATCTAGCACCCACTGGGTTATGTTTTCAGATATATCGTGACAGCTGACTATTAGAGAGAGATTTTTTTGCATAGCTCAACACACATTTGCCTGAAAGAAGAAGTCTGTGAAGGATTTGAGCTAAAGAGAGCAGATAACCGCACTGCACAGATATCTACATGTACCATTCACATATGAAATAAGCCTGTTCTCTGAGGTAAGTCTGGAAATTGTATCAGTCCGATACCCTGTGAACTTTGCGATACTTTTACCGTGTTTTTCCTATAGCTGTTTTTTTTCAAGTACCAACAAAGAGCTTTTGTGTTCAACCTGCATCCCCCATACCACCACCAACATACAGTGCATTTACTAAAATTCTCTTTTACACAAATCTCTCTCTCTCTCTCTCTCTCTCTCTCTCTCTCTCTCTCTCTCTCTCTCACATAACTCTAACCTTTGCTCCCTGCATTGACAGAAGGGCCAAGAGACACAGGGAGTGAGAGACAGGTGGCCAGGCCAATCCTCACATGCCCTCTGCTCCCTTTTTTGCTTCCTTTCTTTTACTATTTCACTCCGTTTTGCGTGCTCTAGCTCCTGGTGACAAGCCGCCCCATTCACTTGTTCACTCTCCTCCTCTCTCTCGCTTTTGTTCACCCAACCCGGCTCTCTGCTTCCCTATTCAAGTTACAGACGTCCCACCATTGACGGGAGCCCCTGCCCAAGTCACACTGCCCCCCCGCCCATGCACTCACACACATACGCGCACACACACATGCATGCTCACACATACACAGCTCTGCAGCTGCTATGGTAATGAGAGAGGAAGACGAGCGAGGTAGAAAGTTGGAGAGAGTAGAGGAGGAGGGGTGCAGGGGGAGAACAAAAAAAAAGAGAAAGAAACAGGGGGATCCTTCTCATGCAACTCAATAACCAGTGGCCCCAGTTTGTTTTTTTCAAATGGAAAATCCCTCTACCCCAAGTACACCTCCTTTCTTTCCCCTCCTGTTGGTTTCCCACCCTGCTCCCTATTCCACCTCGCCTCTGCACCTCCTCTCCTGACCTTCTCTTTCTCATTGTAATTCATTTTACACTCAACCCTGAAAATGGACGCTCAAAGGTGTGTAAAGTAACTCCCGATGCAGTGCAGCTTGAGAAAAATGGCGTGTTTATGTGCATGCAGCCAATTCATGAAATGTGGAGTTCTGCACTGGGCTCCACTTTCCAAAAGTGTTGAAAGAGACCCTCTCTTTACCATCTGTTGAGCTCACTGCTATGAGAGGGTTTTTTTTTTTTCTTTTGAGAAATGAGGGCCATAAACTTATGACATATATATGGACAGGCTGTTCCACTGTTCATGCATTGGGAATGAATGGAAAATATATCATATTTTGTATATTAATACATTTACTGTGCATATGCATTACACTTATTTACCTTTTACATAAATATCATTTGCAGTGGATTTTTTCTTTTGCTTTTACTCAAGTAAAGCAAAATCTATAGTTTTCATTTGTTACATTTAGCGTTGTTCTTCCTGTTGCATAGTGTTTCTGTGGCTGAAGTACAAACTGAATTCTGATAGGCATATAATGGACGGTATAGTTCTAAGAATATTTGATAGTTGTATTATATGTATTATAAAACGTGTCTCTGTTCTCCCCGTGTTCGCGTGGGTTTCCTCGGGGTACTCCGGTTTCCTCCCACAGTCCAAAGACATGCACAGCGGGATTAGGCTAATTGGTGACTCTGAATTGCCCGTAGGTGTGAATGTGAGTGTGAATGATTGTCTGTCTCTGTGTGTCGCCCTGTGGTGGATTGGCGACCCGCCCAGGGTGTGTCCCGCTTCTCGCCCGATGTCAGCTGGGATCGGCGCCAGCTTCCCCCCGCGACCCTGACCAGGATGAAGCGGCAGAAGACGAATAAAGTTGAATAAAATGTGTCTCAGAAGTCTGGATCGATGGGTAATTACTTATGTTAATACATACAGATACCGTATTACAACAAATGCTCGACCTGACAGCCTTCAAGATACTTGTGTATATGTTGAACACAGGAACACTGAACATGTCTTAAAGTAGCAGAACTGATGTTGGTACAAGCTGAGATGATTTCCTCTTAAATTTCATCTAAGGAACAATGCCTTTCAATACCAAATTTGGGACACCCTGTAATATTATAGTTTTATAGTATGTTATAGTATATAATAGAAAGCTGTAGCCGACTTGGAATAGCTGAAACGCTAAAAGAAAAAATTCTCATACATGAAGACTAATTGAAAATACCAAACTATAGTTAGATGAATGCAATCCAGTGGGAGCAATAAATGTTATGCTAAAATTATGGCATTGCCTGCTTACAATTTCCTTTCCTTAAATTAAAACAAAAAACGAAACATTTTCTTACCTTCCGTGGTTTATGTAAATTGTACACACACTGTAATGTGACTCTCAGTGGTAGTAGACAATAATGCCCAAATTAATATTCAAATGCATTCAGAATTTTAAGACATTTCATTTCAAATGCAATTTTTTAAATAATTTGCTGAAACATAGCCATTACTTATCCAAAAATAAATCTAAACGAAACCTCCATGCACTATGCATTCGTGACCAACATCAACATTGACTCGAAGCTTGTGGATATGGATCTGTCAGAAAATAGGCAGTAAATACCCTGAGAGCAGGATGTTCATGTGGAATCTTCTCACAGAAACGCACTGGACAAAACCCTGTTTAAATGCAGCGTGAGATCGTGCTAACTAGCTCCCGCAGACTGACATGCACATTTCCACAGAGAGTTGCGTATTCTCTCTACATTAACATGGTTTTATATACTTTTGTCTCCGTTTAATTACATTAAACATCTTTTATTTCATCATTACCATCACCGTCACTGCTGGTTCTGAAGTTTATATCCGATCCTGTGTCAAAAACAATCCGCTACTTAAAACTGTTCCTTACTTTTGCTCGACTAATTATTTAGATGACTCCTCAGCTATTCCTTCATTGTCTTCTTCTAATGTATGTATATGAAAATGCTTTCTCAAATCCTATCGACTTAATGGGAACCTGTATGGGGTGTGTGTGGGGGGTGGGTGTGTGGGAGCTGATGGGGGGATGAGGTTACGGGAGCTGGACTATGCTGGCAGACGGTAGTGGGGCCCCATGCAGTTCTCTGCTGCTCAGCTATTCGTCTTACGTCTGTGCACGGTGACCTGTAGGATCACGTCTCATCTGCCCGCCTGTCGGATCAGAAAAGAGTTGCAGGAGGACCCATATGGAGTCTCCCCTCTCCAAATACTCACACATAACTCGAGCTGTGTGTGGGTGTGATTAATAAGGGCAGACACATAGTACGGAGTTAAACATCTGTGAGGTAACAGGTGGAGGGGCCATGACCTAAGACACACATCTCACCCACAGGATGCTTCAGACCCGGCCATTTCATTCTTTTTTTTTTTCTCTTTGCTTGAACTTGTGCAAAGATGAGTGTCTGTCTTACATATAATGGTTACTGATATGTTAAACGCTCTCTCTCTCTCTCTCTCTCACTCTTCCTATCATCACCATGTGAATGTACAGCAGTTCCCTCTCTCTCTCTCTCTCTCTCTCTCTCTCTCTCTCTCTCTCTCTCTCTCTCTCTCTCTCTCTCTCTCTATCTTAAGGACCTGCTACTTTGTAATTTTTCATTATGCATTTATGGATTTAGTTTTAAACTCGAACACTTCGTTATGATTATTATATATTATGATTATATGGCATCCATGTAGAGTCTGTGACTGGTTAAGGAAGAGGTTATCAGGGCATTTTAAAATGTACTGAGTGTGGGCTTAAAGCAACACCACTGTATCTTCAGAATGTCCCTTAAGTTCATTATCACGCTTCAAACTCAGGAGACCTTTATTGGCCAGTATTCACTACTTCTTATTTTTAGAATTAAAAAAGCATCCTGTATGACCCGAAGAAATGTTTTGCTCAGCTGGTCTGAACTGTAACAGCATTTAATGGCAAATGGCACCAATGAATCTTTTCCTTTTGGTTTCTAAGTCACTGTGAGATAAAATCACAATCGGGCTGCAACTTGAACTTGAGTAGGAGCGACTTTGCGACACCTTTGATGTAACACACATTAGGGTGAGTGATTACACGTAGATATATGGCTTTGGAGCTGTCTGAAAACAAGCCTCGTGCAGGTTCGAGATAAGTTTACGTCGCTGTTTCGGCCTGTGTGTGCTCATGCAAGAACATGTGCATGTATGTGTGAGCTTGCATGTTATTACAGAAGATAAATGCACAGTTGTACCGAGTGAAACTTTGGGGTTTGGGAGTGCCGGACTGCTTTTCTCAGTGCCTGGCTTGACTGAATGGAACCATTCACAAGGCTCTAACCGCATGCTTTCTTTATCTGCATTGTTATCCCCCCTCCCCTCCCCTTTACCCTCCACTGCATAATTGGCACTCCATAATGGGTGCAGGGTTTGGGGAGGGGAAACACAGGGAGTATTTGGGTGAAAGTGAAAAGTGGAGTGGGGGTGGCAGGGACACAAAAAGCACCAGGCGGGAATCCAGTGAGGGGGTATAGGATAGCCTAACAGACCTAAAGTTCCCCAAGCACCATCCGATCTACCCTTTGTTCAGCTATACCTTCTGGGGATGTTCTTACAGTGTTTGTGTTATGTAATGGGGTCTGAGTCGGGAACATGTAGGTGATAAAGTAATGAGTTGTAAAGAGCAGGGTGTAAGACCCTGAGATGGGATTGGTGTAAATAAAACTTTTCCCCAAACCTTGTGTTACATTTTACGTTAACAAATAAACTAGCTTTGCAGTTTAACAATGAGAATGAATTACTGTTAAGTGGGGACAGATGTTATTATATAAAAACGAACTTTTTATAGGGAAGAAAAAAACTTTCCAACATAAAACCCCTTCAGAAAAGTAGGTGCATTTTTTTTTTACTATAGCAATAGTTCTATTTTACTATCTATCTAGATAATATTTGTTCATTTTATTCATGAATACACACTGCAAATGAACACACTGCCTTGTCATTTCTTTCTATACTTCATTTCGTTGTAAGCATACAAACAAGGACACAAAATGTATTCAGTGAGGTTTCCTCCGGGTTCTCTAGTTTCCTCCCATCTCCAAAAACAAGTGGATAAGCAACATTTTGACCGTGTGTGTGTGTGTGTGTGTGTGTGTGTGTGTGTGTGTGTGTGTGTGTGTGTGTGTGTGTGTGTGTGTGT
>JAQLOM010000014.1:6750706-6764376 GCA_030068315.1 Chrysichthys thysi
CGTCAACTTACTAACCTTTTTTGACTCAACAAGAACAAAAGTATTTTTTTGTTGACTTGACTAAATATGGGAAGTTACTTCAAAATGAATTTCATTGTCAAGTTAGGCAGCGCGGTAACAAACCTTTGTAAGTTAAAAGAGCACTTTTTTTTTACAGTGTTCTTGCTGTGAGGTGACACCACAACACCGTGCCATCCGGTGTATAGCAGACATGAACATACAGAGATGAAGTGTTCTGACAGCCTTTTTGTTAGTCGACTCAGAAAGCAGTTTCACATATTGTTCAGCATCCTTCAGCAGAACAACAAAATAAGGTTTTCATGACTAAAGTTACATCTTTAAATCAATAAAATAGATCCCCCCCAATATCATTATCAAATTCATCATAAAAATTGTTTGCATTTCTGGGGTCCTTGCAGAAACCACACACCACGTTTTCCCCTAATAATGTAAAAGTCTTGCTAGAGTTCCTGAGTCTAAACTTGAGTCTAACACTGACATCAGGCAGCAAAGTGCGCGCGAGAGGTTTAAGGGGCGGGGTTTGGTGCGGGGCTCGCCACCGCGTTCTGGCGTATCTGCGTGCTGATTGGCTGCTGGCTGTATAACTAGGGGGCGTTTTAACTAGACACTTTCAAGATACTTTTCAGGATCAGTAGCTAAGCTTCGGGAGGTTACACACAGGGAGGCGTGTGATTCAGGAGTTTCTGGGTTTCTCTCTATAATTCTTATTATTATTATTATCATTGTTATAATATATATATATATATATATATATATATATAAATTTATATTTATAATTTAAATAAAATGCAGAGCTGCGCGAGATCCTGGGCGGTCATGAGCAGCAGAGCGGTGAACACGCGCGTGCCGTTCAACACCTACAAAAGCGGCTGTGGGGGCATGAAGAGGGGCATAGCCCAGAAAACACACGCAGAAACTAAACTTCCACATGCGTCCCAGAATATCCGCGAACTGAGAACCTGTGCGGTGCTAGGGTCGAGGATGATTGACAGGATCCTGCCGAGACATGATGATTTTGCTGAAAGACACATTGGACCGGGGGACAAAGAGAAGACAGAGATGCTGAGGACTCTCGGAGCTGGGGTGAGCTGAGCAAACACTGGGAAGTTACTTTCTTATACTAGTAGTATTAATGTCCCCACCCCACCCCACTCCACTGCACCCCCCCCCCCGGGCTAGCTGTAATTTGCAGTTCTGTTTCAATAAAGTTATTATTATTATTATTATTATTATTATTAATTTTAAAAAGTCCATTCTGATATGTGATGCACATGACTGTTTGTTTTTATCCGTGTGGTTTCAGTCCATGTCCGAGCTTATAGAAAACACAATCCCATCATCTATTCGCCTGGAAAGGAATCTGAAAATGGACGACCCTGTGTGTGAGTGTCCTCTGTTCACTCCTGTAGAGCAGCCAGAAAAGCACGTGCGGTTTGTTGTTGTAATTTAATCCCTTAATCTTAAACTTTGGAGAGATGATGGGTGGGTTGTTTGTGTGCGTGTATGTGTGTATGTATGAACGCACATAGGAAGTGTGAAACGTACAAAGTGTTTGGTTTGTTTGTTTGTTTGTTTGTTTGTTTTAAGATAATTTGACGCTCACGTGCACAAGAGAGTTCACGCTCGAGCTTCTAGTCCGAGGCATGAACGTGGGATTTTTCTGATCCGAACAAAAAGCAGTGTCTGTGCCGGAATGTAGGCTGCACGCTCACTGTGTGCCAATAACCAGGCTGGCTGGGTTCCACTCTGAAGTCTTCCTGTGCACATATTTGGAGTTGTTGGGTTTTTTTCGTGTGTGTGTGTGTGTCCAAGAAGCCCGACCCTCAGTCCTTTGGCAGCAGGATGGAAGTCGAAAGTATAAAGTTCAGCGTGAGCTGCTGTAGCACGAGGCCAGTTTGAGCTGGTTAGCGTCAGCTTTGCATTACGTCACAACACATAGGTGCATCACTGACTGACTGACTGTGGCGCAACGCACGCGCTATTAATATTAAACTGGTTCCATCGGGTGATCTCGGTCATCTTCTGTCTATTATTATTATTATTATTATTATTATTATTATTATTATTATTATTATTATTATATCTATTTTATGAACCCTGAACTACTGAGTCAGTACAAAAGCATTTTCCTTTCCCAAACGTTACTTTTGCAAAAATAACTTGTATTTGCAAAATGTTTGCATGTCGGCAAAGAAAGCAGCATATTATGTTAAAGATTATTTTTCATGCAAAAGCCTAATGAAGCCTCCTGGGTTTTGCATGCAAAAAAAAAGTAAGCACAACAGGCCAAGTCTCACAATGAGCCGTGGGAGATTCTCTGTGACGCTCAGTAAAACTTGCCAGTTCGTTTCCTTATAAAACTGTGCACATTAGGGATCAAGGGGTTACTGTTCAGGAAAAAAAAAAACCAGAGTGTCATCACACCTAATGCTGACCTCATCATGGAGATGAATGTCATGGCCTCTCACCCGGAGTCAGCTGGGATTGACTCCATTACACATACAGGCTCAAAAATGTACATATAGCACACCAAATTTTTTGGTTAAGGTCCCTTAACAAGTTTCAACGTGCACTGATGCTTTTGGTAGCCATCAACAATTTTCTGGCAAAATTCAGGTTGGAATGATCTCCCACTCTTCTTGTTAGAATTGGTAGAGTTCTATTATATTTGTGAGCTTCCTGGCACAGACCTGACTTTTATGCACAATCCGCATATTTTCAATAAGTTTGAGGTCAGGACTTGTGACTAAATGGTCATATCATGATGGGATAATTTATCAAATATATCAATATTGATTTTGTCCCAGCCCATATCTCTCTCACACACACAAATAAATGTGTACACACCTTAGTGTCTTAAGTGTAGACTGTAAATACTGTCCTGCAAACACCACGGGGGTGGGTTCCCTAATGAGTCTGGCTCCTCACGAGGTTTCTTCCTCTTGTTGTCTCAGGGAGTTTGTCCTTGCCACCTTTGCCACAGGCTCACTCATTAGCGATATATGTGGATGCGTATATACAGTGAATCCCCTGGAATATCGCGGTTCACCTATCGTAGGTTCGGTGCACCGCGGATTTTCAAATTTTGATTTGCGTAATTTTTTGGCTTTCTCAGGACTGGAATATAAAATGTAATGTATTTCTTTTAAAGAAATGTTAATTCAAACATTAAAAGAACATTTAAATTTAAATAAAACAGTATGCACTGTATTTCATCAGCGGATGAATACACGGTGGCAGTGTATGCCACTTCCGCTTGAGCTAGTAAACAGGCTGTAAACAGGCTGTGACCTCAGTATGCATGTAGAATTTTATTTGTTGTTAAAATTACGTATGTTTAAGAGTGTAGAAAGTGTTTAAGAGCATAGAACGTGTTTATAAGGGTGTGGAAAAGGTTAATAAGAGAGTGGAAATGGTTTATAAAGTCTTAAAAAGTGTGTGTGTGTATGTGTATATGTATGTGTATATAAAGAATATATGTATGTGACGGTGCTACTTCGCGGATTTCACCTGTCGCGGTGGGGCGCCGAAACGTAACCCCACAATAGATGGGGGTTCACTGTATACTTAAAGACGTCTGTGTAGAATAATAAGCTTTTAATTGGACTCTATATACTGAGAAGCTGCATTGTGACAATGGCTATTGTTAAAAGCCCTATGCAGATAAAATTGAATTGTGCTTAGGGTTCTTTGGATTAAAAGATAATGTAAAATGTGTAAATCTTGATGTTCATAATCATATTAGGCAATATACCTTTGTGTAATATCAGTAAAAATCACTTTAGTTCATGATTTTGGTCTTTACATTAGTGGTGTCCATTCAGTGAGTACCCAGATGTCGTGTGTGTGTGTGTGTGTGTGTGTGTGTGTGTGGTAATAAAGCAAGCCATGCTGAAGAGCTCCATGGGGGATTTTGGATCCCCCCCATACTGGATTTTGCTGGTTCAACTGCCCAAAGCTTGCTTTGCAAATCCAGTAAGAGATTTGCACATGAACAGCAGATATAACCTCATTTACAGAGGGGGAACAATTCAGCTTGGTTAAAAAGGCTGCCCACATATGACACACTCCAATTTATCCAAATGTGGTATCAGATGTATTTATCCTTGCTGATTAAAATGGGATTATCCAATTTTATCTGGAAGGAATCATCTGGCAGTTTCAGTGTGAGGGGTTTATGCTTATAAGACAAGAACCTTTCAGCATAACAGACATGCTGTATAGTGTGATCTTGCGTAGCTTGGAACCAGGCTGACATGGGTCAATCCAGACCCTGAGTCTAGCAGATTTTGGGGTGTGTGTGCGTGCGTGCTTCGGTCCGTAATGCCGTATTGTCCTTGCTCTGCTGAGTTGCTGTGTTACTAAGTCGCACCATAATGTGTGAGAATTCCAGCATGCTCCAGTGTATCCAGGCAACTAGAATTAATCCAGCCAACAAAAGCCACCAAGAAATGGCCCATGTGTGCTCATCATCCTCTTTGTACTTAACCAGTTTCACTGGAATAAATGTAAATATTGATGTCAACAAAAAAAGTAATCATGTGGAACACTTTGAAACATGCTGTTATTGGTATGCAATCGACTTTTTCAGTGCAGCCGCTTGATAATTATTTGAAAATTAATTTCAAATAATGGGGGGGGGGGGTGGCGGCAGGATCAATGGAATTGTATGCGTTAAATAAATGGATGCATAGCTTGTTTTATCTGTGTGCTACATCTCAGCAGCGTTTTCTTATGAAAGCCTCCTTGTCTCAAAAGTCTTATTCATTCATTTTCCTGAATGTCACTTTGAGTTATATTTATGGTTAGCTATTTGTGGCCCCAGTGCAGTCACATGGGGGAATCGCCCATGAATGTTCAACAAAGCATGATAACACACCCTTGCTCATGTGAATGCATGCCCCCCCCCATGTCCTGCATATTAAACTAAACAACCAAACATAAACACCAACATGATTTTTACTTTTAATATTAAAATGATTGTTTGCTTCTTCACAGGTGAGAATGAAATTCTCGAGTCGCTCCAAAAGATCGCATCCAAGAACAAGATCTGGCGTTCCTACATTGGAATGGGCTACTACAACTGCTCAGTGCCCCCTGCCATACAGAGAAATCTTCTGGAAAATTCTGGATGGTGTGTCCTAATCCCTTGTATGCCTGTTATTGAACAGCAAGCCAAAGTACAGTGAAGGAGATTTTATCAGCGGAGACTGCATGCGGAATTTGGCACACTAGTTGAAGTGATGTTTTCCACATGGTTTTTAGGGAACCAGGCCAAATACAAGCTGCACTAGCTAAGTTATTAAATTCCTTTGCCCTGGGTCTTGTGAATAGCATGCTGAGCTTGAGAGAAAACTTGTGACTCAAGCATAATGTCCTGAGTTAAGGCTTTTCTCCCTTTTTAAAATCTCATAGGCTAATTGTGCAATCAGGCAAGCTTTTGCAAAAGCCCAGAAGCACATCTGCTCTTTTACTCATCTAGTACTGTAATAATAGGGCTGCAATGCCATTGTAACTGCCATTTTAGATCTTGCATTTCTCCTGAAATCTTTCCTCCTCACAGGGTGACCCAGTACACTCCGTACCAGCCGGAGGTCGCACAGGGTCGTCTGGAGAGTTTACTCAATTACCAGACCATGGTGTGCGACATCACTGGTATGGCCGTTGCCAATGCGTCCCTACTGGATGAAGGCACTGCTGCCGCTGAAGCCATGCAGCTGTGCCACAGGTTAGCAGGCTTGGAGAATTAACAGCCTTCAGGATTACTGTACTTTTATTTGGCTTGCCCATGGGGCTCATTCGACTGCTTTATGTCTTGCAGGCAAAACAAGAGAAGGACATTCTACATTGATCCTCGTTGCCATCCCCAGACCATTGCAGTGGTCCAGACCAGAGCCAAGTACATCTCCACGATTGAGCCAAAACCTATTGAGTTAAAGCGTGTAATGTGTGTGTATGAGGAGTTTATAGTGTTTTGTGCTCTTTGTAATTTGTAGCTACATCGGGGTGAAGACTGTGCTGAAGTTGCCCCATGAGATGGACTTCAGTGGAAAGGATGTGTGCGGGGTGCTCTTCCAGTACCCTGACACTGAGGGCAGGGTGGAAGACTTCTCAGAACTCGTGGATCGGGCTCATAAGGGTGGAGTATGTATTGCACAGTAGGGCTTGTAAAAAGTAGGCACCAAGGAGATGTATGTATGTATTTATTTATTTATTTATTTATTTTGTCATTTTGCTAAATTTTTCTTTGTCAGTTTTACACCCCCTCTATTTGGTTCCCTGCTACAACTATTGCTTATTTGCTTTATTCTACGTTTCATTTAAAGGCTCTGGCTTGCTGCGCGACCGACTTGCTGGCACTTTGTGTCTTGCGCCCGCCTGGTGAATTCGGGGTGGACATCGCTCTGGGTAGCTCCCAGCGCTTTGGAGTGCCACTGTGTTATGGTGGACCTCATGCTGCATTCTTCTCAGTCAAGGAGAACTTGGTCAGAATGATGCCAGGAAGGATGGTTGGAGTCACGAGGTGCGCTTTCATAATCAGTGACTGGGATCTTGTTTGAATGTTTTTGTGTTTTTGTTACAAATGACTTGAACGCCATGCACTCAAAACTGTGATTTGTAAATGGTGATTTCTAAACTCTTCTTGGTCAAATTCCAATATGTAACTTGATATTGGTGTCAAAACTGTGAACAATGCCGAGTACAGTTTTTTCCCTTTTAGAACAGACACTTTATTAGTACTTGCATAAGAAAGAACTGGTGCCTCATTAATCAGCATCACCAAAAAAAGGTCTAAATTCAACTAAAAGTCAACTTTATTGTCAATCCTGAGATATGTACAGGACCCAGAGGATGGAAATTGTGTTTCCCACGGTGAATGTGGTATTTAATAATAAGTAATATGCATGAGATAGAAATCCTGTCCAGTAAAACTGGGATTAATTGTGTGTGTGTGTGTGTGTGTGTGTAGATCATGTACACGAGTATAAACAATGAATTGAATCAATAGCAAATGTTCATAGTTGTCCTACACATTTATGCCACTGCTCATTAAATATATCCACATGCACAATTAACCATACACCAAAGAGTGCAGTATGTAGACATCACTTTATAGGTCATCTGAAAAGAAACTCAGGACTCTGAGATTTTGTTAGTGTCTTTGCCTTTAATTGAACTCGCTCTATATTCTGATGACGCTGTTTATAAATATCATGGTGTAAAAAAAAAAAATTTCCTCAAGTGAAGCCCGATTAGTCAGAATCTTTAACACTTCAACTCTGTCCGTTTGAGCAATTGAACTTATCAGTATGTATTCCACAGCTGCTGGGTGTGTTGTGTAGGTAGGGCTGGGTTATATGATGACTGTTTTTCTGTCACCAAACGTAAATATTGTGCTGCATGTCATGTATCGTAAAAATAACTGTCATATATATCATATGATATTTTTGTCATATCGCTCACCCCTATGTGTAAGCACGATTAAAGCTGCGTGTAAATGTACTCCCAAATCTAAGAAATCCATCCATCCATTTCAGTAAATCCCCCTGCTTTGTGCATGCAATTTGCCGACATATCCATATTCGTTCTGGTTCACAGGGATGCGGCTGGAAAAGATGTATATCGTCTAGCTCTGCAGACCAGAGAGCAGCACATCCGCCGAGACAAAGCTACGAGCAACATTTGCACAGCTCAGGTGAAAATTATAACTATAGTGTGGTAAATCATGCAGTAGGAGAGTATATTCTGAAAATGTGGTGATGACTAGGTAAAGTCAGTGACTCATTTGTTTAATATGTTCTTTTAGGCTCTCTTGGCAAACATGGCTGCCATGTATGCACTATATCATGGCCCACAAGGCTTGAGGCACATTGCTGAAAGAACTCACAATGCCACATGGATTCTCTCTGAGGGTTTGTCCTCAGCCATTTACTCTTTGATACACTGACAAGCTTTGACTTGTGTAACTTATCAGTCATCTTCCTGCCATCACAGGCCTTATCAGAGCTGGACACAAACTCCAGAATGAAACCTTTTTCGACACGCTGAAGATTCAGTGTGGTGTTGCTGCCAAAGACGTACTAGAGAAGGCTGCACAGCGCAAGATCAATCTGCGAATCTATGGTGAAGGAATGGTATGTCCTTTCCAGCAGGTGGTCAGGAGAACTTTCACAATATTGCCATATGACTCTATGCATTCCTATTAAAGGTCTCTTTGACCATTTTTCGAATCGTTTTATTCGAACGGTTTTCAGCTTGGCGTGTCTCTGGATGAGACCATTACAGAGAGGGACTTGGATGACCTGCTCTGGGTGTTTGGATGTGAATCCTCTGCTGTGAGTACCCCGAGATGGCTCACACGCGATACATAATGCTAACTTGCAAGCAGCGCAGTTGGTTTTGCATTGTGAATACGTAGGAATTGGTAATCTGCGAACAGTACCACTTGACTATTACATGTGTTGATGTCTGTTTCAGGAACTTCTTGCTGAAAAAATGAGTGAGAGAACCAAAGGTCTGCTAGCAAGCCCTTTCAAGAGGACTAGCAAGTTCCTCACCCACCCAGTGTTCAACAGGTCTGTGGTGAGCTCTTCAGCTCGACACCCTGCCACGTATTGTTCTTAAAGCAATAATTTTCTATTATATTTATGTATGTGAAGTATTCCACTGGGCAGGCTTTACATTCACATTTAGTTGTGAATTGTGCATCATCACAGAATGGCTAATAACCTAATATCTAAAAATAATAATTAATATCTAATAATAATAAACCTGTATTATTTGGGGCATAAGCACTCTAATGACCTCAGCAGAGAGAGTCTGTAAGAATTATGTAATTTTCCTGCTGATTATGTTTCGCAAGTTTTGCATGGATACACACATGAAAATTCAGGATAACATCTTGGATTGCAAAACACAGTGGCAAGGCTGGTGTGATTAGGACTGAATGTGACCGGACGTAACATGGCTATAAAACATACAACCCAATCTTGCAGTGCATGTTGTATAACGTCTTGAAGCCTGCCTGGAAAACTACATAACTGACTTGACTTCCTTACTGTCCCAGTTAATCACAGACCGCTAGGTAATTAGACTGGTTCACATTCAAGCGTGACCATTCTAAAAGTTGACCAAAGTGCTGTACAGTTGAGTGGAATCAACATTACAGCATAAGACTGGGGAACATGAATCATAAAACCCTAACTGAAGAGGATGCATAATTTATAGTGCTGTTTATTATACGGGAGAACCAGCCAGACTAGTTTTCCTATCAAGTTTCATTACAGTGTGTTCAGCTTGGCTTTTCTACGTACATGTGCACAGAAGTAACATGTTAACGCTTGGATTTTCAGTTATCATTCAGAGACCAACATTGTGCGCTATATGAAAAGATTGGAGAATAAAGACATTTCTCTTGTACACAGTATGATTCCTTTGGTAAGTCGCCAAGAGACTATGTGAATACGTATTACATCTCGTTATTTCTATGTGAACGTCCCACTGAGACTGTGTTTAAATGCAGGGATCCTGCACAATGAAGCTGAACAGCTCGTCTGAACTCATGGTGAGTCATGCTTATTCTGGGTTGCGCAGGACAATCGTGGATAACCTTGGTGTCGTTGGCAAGGTTACGTTTGGCTCCGATATAAGAATGTGTGCCGTCACCATGACCATGTACCCCACATGCTTTGGAATGTGTAGGCTGTTGCTTCACCAAAATGGCCAGTCGATTCACAGCTTCTTTTCTCGTTGCACTTTATTGACCCTAACTGGGCCAGCTCATTCATGAAAACATTGTTTTACTTGTTGATAGCCAATCACCTGGCGGGAGTTCGCCAACATCCACCCCTTTGTGCCACTGGACCAGGCAGAGGGTTATCAGCAGCTCTTCCAACAACTGGAAAAGGATCTTTGTGAGATCACAGGATATGACAAGATCTCCTTTCAACCAAATAGGTAAGCACCGCATCTGCTGCAGTGATCCGTGATTTAGGGTAGTAGATCACTACTCTTTATTTCCCTCCTTCTCACGACCAGTCTGTAGGGAATAACAAAGATTGCATAATGTAGTAGTGTGTGTTTTAACTAAAGTAAAACTCCTTGATATCCTGTGGACTTATAAAGCAGTTATATTACAGTGAGGTTTTGTCACAGTGGATTTCATGGACAACTTTGAGCAAATCAGAAGCATAGCCTAAAATGAATCCTATGTGAATCCCTGTGGAAAGTTAAGTGAAGATGATGAGTAAAATAGGCCTAGGTGTTACAACCCAAAGTTAATCATGTTCCTAGAACTGCAGAACAGAAGGAATGCCCTAACAGCATTTTGTCAATTAAGTTCTTCAGTTTACTGAAGAACAACATATGATGCATTTTATCCAGGGGGGGAAATAAAACCATAGCTTTTCACATTGAGGAAAAACCAAGCACTCAAGGAAGTCCGCTGTCCTGGAAAATCATTTGTTGCATGAAAAATTACCATTAAAAAGTGACACTGGAGACTCTTTCAGTAATTACTAAACAAAAATGTATGTTTTCTTTGTTAATTAACAGTGCATACATTACTGGCCAGAAGTTTAGGCCCACCCTCAGATTAAAATAAAATCATTTGTTGCAAGAAAATATTAGAAATACTTGAGTATTTTAGAGTATTTGAAATGTACCTGACTGGTTTTGAAGTGTAATGTAACCATATACATTGTAAGTGCAATTTAACAAATGCAAATGCCTACGAATGAGTTTCGTCAAAATGCCCACCGCTTGCCTTTATCAAAGCAGCACAGATTCACAAAGTTAACTTTTATCCAAACTCTCTCCACACCTTTTCAAGCATGCAAACAGTTCTGTCTCCTATGCTGGACACTCATTTTGAACTTGTCTGTCTAGTTCGTCCCATACCAGCTCAATGAGAGAAAGATCTGGAGACTGTGGAGGCCAAGATGTAATTCTAAAAACATTTTTCATATAGATAGATAGATAGATGCATCCCTCAGGAAGGTTCCTCTGGGGAAATTTGGTAAGATTTTGAAGAATGCTTGGGATCATTATCCTGTTGAAGAATGAAATTTTTGCCGAATGATATGTAAAACAGAATTAATTGTGTGATGTTCAATTGAGTTCTTTTTTTTCCCCATGATTCCTTTAATGTGGACTAAGTCTCCAGATATTCCTCCCCCAGAGCACCCCATACCATCACCGATGCATGTCCATTTCACTGTAGGAACGATACATTCTGTGCTTGCTCTTTTCCCCCATCTGCTACCTGACAAAAACTAAGGTTCTGAATTGGTAGTTGTGATGCAGTAAAACAGAAGACTGAAACGGGGAGTAGACGGTGCATTAAACCTCTCTGAAACTGGTCTGGGACAAGGCAGACAGGTGACCACTGTTGGTTAAGACAGATGCAATCATGAGAGGTCAATCGAGTTCCGACATTAGTAAATAGATTTCCAGCACAAACTGAATGTCCGAGTACTAAAGACATAACTGATGTGTCTTCTTCAAAACCAATAGTTTCAACCTTTGCGATTAAGTAATGCGTTATGCGACCTGTCTCCAATCCAAGTCACTATAAATCAGTTATTGCTATAAAAATGATGACATGAACAAAAATCTGAAGGAGTTCATTCATTAATTAAATGGCACGGTGTTATGACCATTGTTAATGTTTGATAAGACGACTTGTGCACAGACTGATTAACAGTTAATAACAGTGATCCCCCCCCCATGTTTTATATCCTCACTGAGATATTGTCCTTAAGAACTTTGAACTATGTTCTGCCGAGTCAGACTTTGGTGCCACCCTGAATGTCTCTTGCTTTTCCATACAGTGGTGCTCAGGGAGAGTATGCTGGCCTGGCTGCTATCAAAGCCTATCTGAACAACAAAGGAGAATCCCATAGAAGTGTGAGTGTCTGTCTATACATGTAGTCAATATGGAACTGATCCTAAACTATTAACCACTGATCAAGCCACAGAACAACAGGAAGACCATGACTGTCTAGGGACATATAAAACCTTTTAGAGAAGATTGCGCCTCTAGGAATTATCAGAATGCCCCGTTATGCACTGGGAAAGAGATAAGGATAGGAGAATTGCACAACAGCCAGATTGGGTTTGGTTATAACTAACAAACCTGCAAACTTGTGATGGAATTGTTCATGTTTAACAGTTCAGCTCTTTGCATATTTTGTTACTTATGAACTTTAATCTATTGTGCTTCTTCTGAACTGAATGAATTCCCAGGCAGTGATTTAAACGTACCAGGGCTGAATACTTGTACAAGCAGATGGTGGCAGCATGAGATGGAGGAAGAAACCGTGTATTCCAGATAATCTGTATCAGTTGTGCCACTGTTTTGTACTCTGGGTTTTAACAACTCCCTTAAAATTAGGTCTGAGATAGCGGACAGTACACCTGAAACAAGCCAAGGTCCAAACTGCCATGTTTGAGCAAATAAAATATCCAGCAGATTCCAGGAGCTTGCAGGATCTTGCTTCCATGCTAAATTCCATATTTGGTTGTGGGGGAAAAATGGAAGATTAATAACCTGAGGGTTACTGACTTTTAGGGCGTTCGTGATCATGATGCATAAACAGGTTTCTGTGCAGCAGTGTTGTAAGGTTAAATATTTTTGCTGGGCTTTGGAGTTGAAGAAAAATCACTTTTAGCAATCTTGTTATAAGGATGTGTTTCTGATGACCACTGAAACACAGTCACTGATTTTGATGTCCTCTGAACTCAGATAGTGTCAATAGACTTCTTGATACAAGTTTTACTCTCCTCTATTGTACAAGTTGTACATGGGTTGATTTTAACTATTGCAAAATTGGTGAACTTGCCAAGTTGATGTTTGTTCTGTGCCTTCCTGGCCCACTCTAATTTTAGCCCTGTACACTGGGATGTTTTGTTTGTTTGTTTTTTAAACAAGTGTCCTGTCCATACAGCTCAGAAAATGTCTAATCTTATGGTCTGTGTTTTAAATCTCAGGTGTGTTTGATTCCTAAGTCTGCCCATGGAACCAACCCTGCCAGCGCTCAGATGGCTGGCATGAAAGTCCAGGTTGTGGAGGTGGACAAAGATGGTAGCATTGATTTGGCTCACCTGAAGGCAATGGTACATGATTATGCTATTCATTTTTATCGTGTTGTTTCACCTGAACACAATGACATTTAGCTGTCTCTTTGTCACTGACTGTCACCATGTACAATCAGGAAGGAAAATGTATGAACAGGCAGGTCATATAAGAGCTTCTGAAAGGCTTAATGTGAACTTGGTTATTTATTCATTTAGTTGCCATTTTTGTGCTACTTCTACAACGCAAATTCCAGAAAAGTGGGGACCTTCTTTGCTGAATAAAGCTGAATAAAATGAAAACTAAAAGACTTTCAAATTGCATGAGCCAATGTTTTATTCTCAACAGAACATAAATAACAAATGTTCAAACTGGGAAATTGTACACCTTTATCCTCTAAATGAACACATTTCAAATTTGATGCCTGCTGCAGGTCCCAAAAAAGTTGGCACGGGGGCAACAAATGGCTGAAAAAGTAAGAAAGTTTAAGAAGATTCTGCTGGGAGAACATCTAGCAACTAATTAAGTTAATTGATATCAGGTCTGTAACATGATTAGCTATAAAAGGGATGTC
>JAQLOM010000014.1:6777866-6790366 GCA_030068315.1 Chrysichthys thysi
GTGTGTGTGTGTGTGTGTGTGTGTGTGTGTGTGTGTGTGTGTAGACCTGAGTGTGGATCTGTGAGTTAGAAATGTCTGAAGCTCAGCTTTGGGCTTTAGGGAACTGAAGTTTGATCCATTGTATATTTCCAGTTTGACATGAAAGACTACCTGATACCTGTGTTACAGTCAAAACTGTTTCCGTTTTTAAGGAAATACTGTATGTCGATTAAATTACTAGCATCAGCCCAGAAATGAAATGTTCCCCTTTAAAAGTATCACATCAAAAAGTAGAGACCTTTTAATACTGTTAAAAGTGTCTTTCTTTACTTTTAAAATCAGTAAAAAAAATAAATAAAATAAATAATAAACGTATGTGACACAAATTAGTAAAATACGGATTTTTTTTTTACCTCAACTTTTGTGAAAGTACGAATTATTTATTTATTTTATTGTATTGTATTGTATTTTATTTTTAAAAAAACATTTGTGAAAGGTTCCCTGAACAATGAAAAAGTCAGTCTAAGAAATAGCATGACTGTTGACATTTTAGCATCGTGGAGTATTTCCTGGTAGAGCCTTAAGAGTTACTTCCTCATTAATGCCAGGAACTGATTGGTAGTAAGACGTTTTTCAGGTTTATTATTTCTCATTATAAGAGATGTCGTCTCCGTGACCACAGGAGATGCTTTAAGGATCCTCCGAAGCTGTTCACTTTCGAGGAGGCAGGTGAAGGGAAGCGTGATGGCGGGAGAGAAGAGCTCTCCAGATGACAAGCACTCAACCAGAGTCATTCGGGTGGTTTTTCTGGCTCTTCTACTGGATCTGCTGGGGTTCACATTAATCCTCCCCCTTCTCCCCTCCATCTTAGATCACTACAGTAAAACAGGGGTAAGCTCTCTCTCTCTCTCTCTCTCTCTCTCTCTCTTTTTTTTTAGAATTGCCCTGTAAAACACTTTTTCCTTTAGAGAAAACCTTGCTAGGTGTTGTTGCTAATCAATAAATGATGTGTTTTGCATGTGGGGTTAGTTTTTTTTTTTTTCTCAGCATAATGTCTGTGTCATCATGACCCTTGACCCAGTAATTACTATCAATTTTACTTAAAGTAGTTACAATTTGTTAAAAAGATACTTCACCTATCATCATCTGAAGCCAGAACGGACTGCTTGCATTAACTGTATACACTAACATGGCTCAGTCGGGGACCTGGTCTTGCGCAAGTGTAGAAGAAGTGTGCTTGAGCTGAGAGCAGTTTAGAAATGTTTTCACTTATCTATACATGAGTCATGACAAAATGCACCTGTGGTACCAGCTGGCCACGACACACCAGACTTAGTATATGATGGTGTGAGACTTAAGATTAGATAAAAGATATTAATGGATTTTTTTTCCTTCCTCCCAAGAAGTCAGTTTCAGTACGCTCACTTTAACTTTATGTCAAGATAATAAAGTTTATTATACGGGTTTTTTTAAGATGACATTTATTCTGAGTAAACTGCCACTTTATGTAAATATTAAAGGGAATAAACATGTCCCATGTTGATATTTCATGTCAGACCCTTTTTGCCCTTCTTTTTCCCATTAATTGTTCAACCAGGATAATGTGTATCTGTCACTACAAAGTATCGTGGACTGGTTCAGGAGCACTGTAGGAATTCCTTTGGAAAGAAAATACACCAGTGTACTCTTTGGAGGTAATATTTACACACTTTTTACTTGCTGAATTCTCCCAAGCAGCTTACATCCTGCAGTGAATACATAATTGTTTATTTTTTTTAAACCCCCCCCCCCCTTTTTTTTTAGGTTTGATTGGCTCACTCTACTCTTTGCTGCAGTTCGTTTTCTCTCCTGTCTTAGGAGCTGCATCCGATCAGCATGGCAGAAGACCGCTGCTCCTTTTAACTACTGTGAGAGGATCAGACTTTAATATGAAACTGATCTAAAATCAGGAGTGATTGACAATAAGCTTCATGTGTAATCTTTGCTCAGATTGACCTTCAGCGTGCTCTTATCTAAAAAAAAAAATTGATTAGTCTCTGTGTTGTCTAGGTGGGACTGATTTTCTCTTACGTTCTGTGGGCCATTTCTCACAGCTTCAGTGTTTTTCTGTTGTCTCGTGTGGTGGGAGGAATCTGTAAGGGCAATGTCAGCCTCTGCACTGCTGTTGTTGCAGACTTGCCTTGCCCTAAAGCAAGAAACAGAGGAATGGTGAGTCACTGGCTTAATTACAACTGTGTCTGTGTCTTCATGAAGAGACCTTAAAATAAAAAAATAAAAAAACTTGTTCATGTGGTTAGTGCAATGACTGACCTGTTCCCTTTTGTACAGGCAATGATTGGTGTTGCCTTCTCTTTGGGCTTCACGCTGGGCCCGTTAATGGGAGCCTACTTCGCCCTGAGACCATTGGACGCTGAGCTGTTTTATCAAGGCCCTGCGCTACTGGCAGTTCTCTTCTCTGTCGCAGACCTGCTGTTCATTTTTCTCATGCTTCCAGAGACTTTGCACAAGGCAAGAAAAAACCCAAACATTATTTTTATTGTAATTATCCTAATTATCCCATGCACTAATATGACCCATGATGAAATAAATTAAGGATAATTGCTCATAATTTTGGTTTATATATAATATTCCATCTGAGTCACATTTATAAAAATCTCTTTTGTTTGTTTTATTGTAGGGCACTTCAGAGCCCACAGGTGTCCAGGAGACAGGAGACCTGCTCAACCCAGTGGCCCTTTTTAACTTCTCTGCCGTTACAAGAGCAAAAGAGCCACCCTCCACACAACGTAGGCTCACATATTATACATTTACATCGAATTGTCAGTAGCTTCTTACTATTTTCTGATAGCTTCTGTGTTGTACAATAAGAATGATAATCAGTACAGTTTTGAGATTATCGAATATATTCTTTTGGCTGGTTTGACTTGAGAAGGTGTAAGCACTGAAGACACTTTATGAAGTAGACTGTTGTTGGAATGATGAAACCCAGTGTGGTTTTCATTTCATATTTAACCAATCACAATGTGTTCCTTTTTTTTAAATTTATTTCTACAACAGGGATGCGCAACCTTAAGGTGCTGGGTTTGGTGTACTTTGCATACCTCTTCCTTTTTTCTGGTCTTGAGTTCACACTCAGCTTCTTAACTCATCAGCGCTTCCAGTTCTCCAGGTAAGCTGTACTGGAGGTAAAACTCTTGAGACTGTGTCCATGTGAATCCATGGAATGTTAACATGGCAGACTGTGAATTTATTGATTTATGAGCAATCCAGCCCTGGTTATCCATCCAGCCCCAGCCCCCCCCCCCCCCCCCCCATCTGTTAAGGGTTGTGGGGAAACTGGAGACAATTCCCTCTGACATTAGGCGAGATGCAAAGTACACCCTGGGCAGGAAGTCCAATCCACACAGAAAGGCCCCCATCGGCCACCAAGGTTCAAACTCTGACCCTTCTTACTATGAGGATAACAGCTGCCCCACTGCCCCACCCCTAGTTGTCTATATAGGTAGTCCTCAAGTTATGATGGAGATGTGTTCCACCACACCCATCGTAAGTCAAAAATAGCATATGTCAAACCCCTGTGTTGATCCACTTAGCCTAGATTAGGTATCTCGCCTTATTTTGGCCCAGTTTAGCTCCGCTTAGGCTAGCCTGCACAGGGAGTCTTTTCCTGTAGAAGACATGCTTTTGATTTAAAATTAGTTCATGAAGCACACAAAAAAAACCTGTGGTAACGCATTGAGGAGTACACCAATACACAAAGCAACTCCGTGAGTTGAGGAGAGAGTGAGGCGTCTGCGTACTTCCGGGTGCCGTCCGAATGTCTGCGTATGTCTTGCGCTGTTATGCTGCCTGTCTGCAAATTTTAAATATTTTTTGAATATTTTACAATTTCTTAGCGCATCGCTATCATCATCGTAACTTCGAAAAAACATAAATCGGGCCATCGTAACTTGGGAAGCTTGACCTGTACAGTCAAAATTGGTTTTGTATATCCTGGACAATACTCCCGCTCTAACATACCTATAACAATCACCATGACTGATTTCTGACTTTACTAGCATTGAAAAATTTGGCAAGATGAGTCTTTTTTCCTCCCAGCATGGAACAGGGAAAGATGTTCTTCTTCATTGGCATCACCATGGCAGCATTCCAGGGTGGATACGCACGCAGGATCCAACCAGGTCAGCAGATCCGGACAGTCCGCATGGTAAGTCTCTTAGTGCGACGACGTTCCTTTTCAGTCATACACAGTTAGTTCTTCACAAGAGCATGAGATGAAAGAACACACATTTGGAAAGTTCAGCATGTTATGTTTATCTTTAAACATTGTAGATTAACAATGTGTATTTATAATATTAAATGTGGGTTTCTATTAGTCAACAACTTAATTGCTAGAACGATTTAGTGACAGTTGTTTTTGTGTGTGGAGGCATGTTTTGTTACTTGTTTCATCGTAAAACCAATAAGAAGATGATTTTAAAAACGAAGCCCATCTTGCGTCTTATATAATTTCTTTATCTTTTTATACAAAGACCTCCCCGGTGGTACGAGTAATCATGTGAGAGTCATAGAAGTAGTACAAGTTAAAGAAGTTCATGCCATATATAAAAATGATGTTTGTTATTTCTAAGTCAGATTTTTTGTTTCCAGGCAATATTATTACTCATTCCAGCCTTCATCCTCATTGGCATAGCATGGAATTTAATAGTGCTGTACATCAGCCTGTTTTTATATTCCTTTGGTAAGCATTAGCTATTTTTTTTTTTTTTATATATATATATATTTTTTATTGTTTTGTAAATTGAGATTTTACAGGAAAACAAATGGCTTGTTTTACCAACTGCATGCTTTCTGCTTTCCTCCAGCGGCTGCCATTGTTGTGCCATGTCTTTCAGCACAAGTATCTGGACATGGTGAGCAGGGGTTTTCCCAGCTGTATGAATTAACACCTACAGATGCATTTATTTCCATTATTCTTCCTGTTAATTGAAAAGTAATTTTAAAAAAGGTAGCATGTATTCTCCATGTGTATGTCCTTCATTTTGTCTCATAGCTGAATGAGTAACAGTTTTTCTCATATCTTGGTTATGTTAGGCACAGCGAGTCAGAAGGGCACAGTGATGGGGATCCTGCGTAGTCTTGGTGCACTCGCCCGAGCGTTGGGTCCCGTGGTGTCTTCCTCAGGTGACTGATCTCACATCAGTGTCCATGTGGTTAAATAGACAAAGGAGAAGCCTCTTTTTCTGACGTCTTTTGCCTACAGTTTTACTACTAGCACTCCAAAATGTATCTAACCCACATACAGTGGTGCTTGAAAGTTTGTGAACTCTTTAGAATTTTATATATTTCTGCATAAATATGTCCTGAAACATGATCAGGTTTTCACCCTATTTCTAAAAGTAGGTCAAGAGAAGTGATGCAAAATATTATGCTTAGTCATTCATTTATTGAAGGAAAAGATCCAATAGTAGAAATCTGTGAGAAACAAAGATATGTGAACTTCTAGGATTAGTAGTTAGTCTGACGGTGAGATTAGAGTCAGGTTTTTCAATCAGTGAGATGACAATCAGTGGGCATCCTGTGTTTTTTGTTTTTTAAAGAACAGGGATCTACCAAAGTCTGTTTATGCATGCTATTTATGTAGAAATATAGAAAATTAAAAAGGGTTCACAAACTTTCAAGCACCACTGTACACCTGTTACTGGGAGTATAGATCGTCTTTTAATTAATCATTTCCTGGTTTAGATCATTTAAAAAGAGGCATAGAGGCATGTGTAATTCTTTATATTTAGGCATTTGTGATTTTTCCTTTTGCAGTGTACTGGCTTGCTGGAGCTGAGATGTGCTTCATCATCAGTTCGGCCTTTTTTATTGCCCCCTTACTCTTACTGAGCCGACTAGAGCAACACAAAGAGGACTAAGAACACTCATGCAGCTTTTAATGGAAATATCTTTTACAAACTCTTTATATATACTCGAATATGGGGTACTTTTTTATATACATTTTGGCACAAGAAAACATTTATCGAACAATGTGTAGTGAAAAGACTGCAATGCAGTAGGAGGGTCTCATGGTTTTGTTACACTAAACTTACATTTGATTGCTAAAATTAAAAACCTTTTGTAACTCTGTAAAATTGTGTGGACAGTGTTTTCTATTTTGTAAATGTGGTGTGAACTATGTAGCTAGCAGGCACTTGAGTATTTGTTTTGCAACTACAAGAGAAAGAAAAATAAGGTGACGCTGGGAAATGTTGAACAATTTTTATTCTTGCAGATTTAACTGTTTGTGTGTGTGAAACTGCAATAGTTAAAAGCTGACATGCAATCCTGATGTTTTTCAGAAGTTCGTAATGGGAATTCCGCCTCTTTTCAGTGAGTCAGATTATTTGGCTCAGCTTGTCATAGAGAGCAGCTTTAAACAGTTTATTGCAGTTTTGTTGATCAGTGAGCACTGTTTTTTTCTGCATGGTGCCCTGCAATGCACCAGTGGGCTGTCCAGGGTGGATTTCTGCCTTGCACTGAGTGTTTCTGTAAAGTACTCTGGATCCACAACAACTCTGATCAGGGTAAAGAGCTTACTGAAGATGCATTAATTCACACTAACAAACTGTTTAGATGGTGAAAGTCATGAAGTTTTTTAAAGACCAAATTACAATGCAAGAGTAAAGGTATTGGCTACATCTACAAAAAGGAGAAGAAGATAACCGGTCAAACGTATGAGCTGGGTCTCTGCCATGAACTGAATCAGGCTTCACAACAAGGTACTGATATATAATACATCAAGTTTGCACCATAAACTGGTATATGGAAGACTAAGAAGAAATTGCAGGTATACTGAATTTCCTTCTCTTGACAATATAATTATTTCATCCTTATAAAATTAACTATATCCCGAAAGATGCAGAAAGCATTATATTTAAAAAATCTATTTTTAAAAATATTTAAAACAATTGCAAGATTATATAACTTTTATTTCCTTTATCTCCTAAAAGAAAAGAAATACATTTCAAAATTATGAATGTTGGCATTTTACTGAGGATTTCCTAAGGTTGAAATTTAATTTTGCAATAACTATTATTTTAATGAAACTGAAACCAGAGGTTTTTTTTAATTGCCTTTTTGAAATTTAAGCATTTTCACACAAAATTATTGTTGTTATTATTATTATTATTATTATTATTTTTACAAGATTTTATTACAAGATCATTAATGTTATTACCGGTATTTTAACAAAAAAAAAAGATTATTATGTCACCATTTTCCATAGATAATATACAGTATATGATGTACATTGTGACCAAGAAGAATAATTTTATTTATAATAATGGGAGAATAGCCAAATATTTCATTCATACCGGTGATTTTATGAATCAACACCAAACAATAAACTTTTTCAAAAATATAAAATGACTTCTATTCTATCTACATCATTTTATGTAAACCCATTTTCTTACATTTTTATTTCTTTCATTTTTATTATTTAAAAACTATGAAGCTGTAAAACCAAAGGTTTTTTTTTTATTAAACCAAATACACAGTTTATATACTTGGTATATGTTATCCTTATATCTTTCCACTTGTATGCAGTGTGATTGTGCTGAAGTGCTTTAAAAGCACATAAATGCAGTGTTTAAACTGAACACTAGTGGCGCTGTGGAGTTCAGTACTGTCGGTCAGGCGGTTTCTCATGACTGAGGAGATTTGTCAGGGTTGCCATATTGTTCCTTTAATCACGAATTTATTACTTTTTGTCAGGCATTACTTACTTAATTTCCTCTTTATATTAATAGAGTATGTATCATTGTATATATAATAAGTCCATGTGAACTTTTATTTACTGTATTCGGCGTTTCTCACATTTGTTTCCTCGTTCATTTTATTCACCACTGGACAGATTTATTTCGCAAGGATCTGGCAACCCTGATCTCAGTTCGCGAGCTGTATAATGGCGGCTTCAGTGAGTTGTTGGTTGTCTACTGTTGCTAAGGAAGTAAAAAAAAGTTTGCTGTGATGCGAGGAGCTGGCTAGAGGTAAAGGGATGCACTTTGGTATTACTGGGTTTGTTTTTCAACACAAGCGTGTAAAACAAGGCTTTATCGTCCACTGTGACCGAGCTGTGATTGAGCCTCCAGACACAGAGACAGCACTGAGGTTAGCCTGTTATGCTAGTTAGAGCTAGTGTAAACATTACTAAACCTGATCAGGGGTTTGTTTGTGTTTTAATGGATTGTAAATGCAACGAGTTAACAAGACGGCTACCGGTGTGAACAAAGGCAGATGTTAATGACATCTTGTGCTTGAGGCTGTTTTTGGATGAAGGCTGTAACCCCCGCAAGGCAGTTTAGCAGATGCAGCATTTTTGCACACACCCTTTTAGATGATTAACGATTTTATATGGAGGATTTAGTGGCATCTAGCGGTGAGGTTGCAAATTGCATCCAGCTGAATACCCCTTATGCACGCCTCTCTCTTTTGGCTGATCAATAAATACAGTGAAACCTCTGTAACAAACACAGCCCCGGCCATTTTCCCCTTCCTCTTCGTACGCGCCAATGTTTTCCTGTTTTCTGTTTGTGTATTGTGAGCCTAACAAAGATGCACATGTCCCTTTAATCGGTCTCGGTCAGACGTGTGTTCAGTCACTGTACAATAACCTCCTCCCGCGCCCATTCTTCCTCCGCATTTCCTTAACACCAGAAGTCGACTCATGCATGGTTAGTTTTCTTGGTTGTTTAGAGTAAGTTTTTGTATAATTAAGGATTTTTCAAACTTTGATTTTTTTTTATGTGTTTCTCTGTGTTTTTGCTCTATAAGCCTTCATTATGGGTCCCAAGAAAGTGGAAATGGTAGTGTGAGTAAGAAGTCTAAGCGTATAACAGTTGAAAGAAAGAATAATAAAACATGAGAACTGCCACCATATCCCGCCGCCACTGTCACCTACGCCAGCAACTACGTATGGTCAGTCTCCTACATTCTTCATTTTTCCTTCTCCTTTTTGTTCTTTCCTTTTACTTCCAGTGTGACTGCCTCTTTTGTGTGAAATACGCTCCCTAGAGTCAGTGTTTGGTTTGTCTGTTCTGGTCTTCTGTAGCGAAGCAACATGGTGGCTCCTTGGAAAAGAACCTGCTCCCTGTGTAGATATAAAGGGGTCCTTCTAAGCTTATGAAAATTTAATGCACAAAGTTACTGGTTATTATACATTAACAAAAACATAATTATGAGTACTGTATTCCATTGCTGATCATAGATCCCCTAAATTCTACATAGTGCACCTTTAAACAACCCCTATAGGCTTAAAGTTCCCCAGAAATCAAACCTACCTGCCCTTTAGTGTTAAGGGTCCCAAGATGTACTCATTTCAGTCTTACAGTTTGTCACTTCTGGGACATGATTGCATTTTTTCATGTCTATTCTTGCTATTCTTGTGGTCATCCAATTAAATGCTCTCTAAAGTGTATGTGAAAATAATCTAGTTTTATTGCAAACTAATTCATCTTTTTCTGTCTAATAATCTAATAAAATAATCTATAATACTAAACCTTTTTCTGTCTTTCTAACTGAATTAATTATCTTCACTATAACATGTGCCATGTTCTCAAACCCCATGAATTTCACACATTTTGTATTGTTGAACTTTTGGCTTGTTAAGTAAGTAAAATCTGGTCAAAACAAATCTGGCAAAATCTGGGCTATTGTAATGCCATTCAATAATTTTTTTAATTTACTGTATTTCCAGAATGTGAATAATCAAAAAGAATAATGGCACTTGTTTGTGTCTGAAAACAAACAAGTGAGTGAGTAGGATGAATGAGAATGAAGAGCTCATCGTCCCTTTCCAACCTGTTGGAGTTCAGTCAGAAGAAGCACTCTGCAGGAATGATACAGCTACCTTCAGCATAGGAGTGTCAAATGCCCGAACCAGTAAAGAACAGAAGTCTAACGAAGTGCTCCAAACACCTCAAGATGAGCAAAGGCAGCAAGACAAACTTGGTCCTTACATGCCTCATCCACCCTTGCTTCCTAAACCTTTTGGCATGGCAAAGGGAAGCAGGAACATGTCATTTGAGGAAAAGAAAAATGGGAGACGACTGAGGAGCAGTCAGGAGAGCCTCACTGACCCAGCCGAGATGACCTCTTCGACCGACTCCCTTAGGGAAGTCTCCCCTTTTCCTGCACCAAGTAGCCATATGGCTGTAAGAAATGGCCAAACCTCTGGAGGAAGTCCTTTTGATCAAGTGGCCTGGCAATCCCCACCATTCCGGGATCGATGTAGCAGCTTCCCTGAGGAGGACCGGTGTCCTCCTGGCCAAAGCCATCTTTCTGGGCAGCATCCAAAACCCTCCAAAATTATTCTTTCCCCACTGCAGTCCTCAGGAGCCTTTCCTCCACTGGAGTACAGCATCGCCTCTATGTCCTTAAGGACTGCTAATCAGATTGACAGGGATTGCCTGGATTATAGGAATGGGAGCCTGCAAGAGAAGCTGCAAAAGAACCTCAGTAACAGCCAGCTTTGGGACACCATGGTGTCAGACAGCACCTCAGTCAACTCCATGAAGTCCGCCTTCAGTGTACTCAACCCAATCCGGCCTAAGGATGTGAGGAACAGGTAGAATCCTTTTATTTGTTTGTGTCATAAATGTGGGATAAACTGCATACTTGTATTACTTTCCCTTCCAGACTGCCCATTCACATAGTTCTCTGCTAAGATGCCTTGGTGATATTTGAATGATTTATTTTTATGCACACATTGCCTGTGCTTGCTTTCTGTGATGAATGACTTTCATTTCTGAATGAATTTAATTCCATTAAAGAAGAAATATAAGACAAAGAGGACTGAAAAGTGAAGTGGGGTGAAGGTAAGGGGATTATGGCTGGATCAGTAAAACACTTACTCAGCGCTCTTTCATCATGAGTGGATTTTTGATGTGGACTGGTTATTGCCTGTCTAAACTTTTTTTGTTTGGAGAGTTTGTACTTGAATAAATTCTAATCTGTCAAAAAAAAAGTGCAACCTAGAAGTTAAACATACAGTATACATGCTGTTTACATACACCTGCTTTTTACAGGAGCTTTTTGGAGGGCAGTGTTCTGGCCAGCGGAGCTTTACTTGGGGCTGAAGAGTTAGACCGGTACTTTCCCAGCAGACAAATTGGGATTTATATTGCCACTTGGAATATGCAGGGAGAGAAGGTGAGTTAGAGCTTAAGTGCTGTGACACAAAGACTCTATCATTTAAATGCAAGAAATATTTTATATTAATGGTGAAATTTGCATGCAGGGGCTTCCAAACAACCTAGATGACCTGTTGCTCCCAACAGACACTGATTTTGCCCAAGACTTTTATATCATTGGGATTCAAGAAGGATGCCCTGATAGGTAGGAAGTTTTCTGGTCTGTCTGTCTTTCCTTGTCTCAGACCCTTCACTCAGCATTTTCTGACGTTACAGGAAGGAGTGGGAGATCCGTCTGCAGGAAACTCTGGGCCCGTACTATGTGATGCTGTATGCAGCTGCACACGGAGTGCTCTATCTCACCATGTTCATCCGCAGGGACCTCATATGGTTCTGCTCCGGTGGGTGTTTCACTTTTTAGCACTGTAAATTTCCGACAATATTGGCTTACTCGGCAAAAAATCGTGTCGTACTTGGCAGATTGTGTACTTCTCCGTGTACCAATGTGATCAAACCCATTTGCATTAACTTGTGTTTGTAGAGGTGGAGCATGCTACCGTCACCACTCGGATCATCTCGCAGATTAAGACCAAAGGGGCGGTGGGTGTTGGCTTCACTTTCTTTGGGACATCCTTCCTCTTCATCACGTCACATTTTACTTGTATGTAAGATGTTTAATTCTCCTAATAATAATACAGGGTGTCCCAAAAGTCTGGATCCATAGATATTTTTCCTTATATGAAATTTATGTAAAAACATCAGTTATGATTCATTAAGAAATGTTCAACATTCATGTACTCAGCATATACGTATAAGTGTCGCGAAGTCCAAGCCCAGCAATTTGGACATTTGTTGTAATATATGTATTTAGATCAACAGTTTCCTATGGATCCAGATTTTGGGACAGCCTGTATACCTTGACAGTATGATTATGTGCAGGCTAATTTACCGATTTATTGCTAATACGCAACCCTTTTACATTTGGGTATAATTTCTGTTTCAGCGGGAGATTCTAAAGTCTATGAAAGGATACTGGACTACAATAAGATAATAGAAGCTTTAGCTCTTCCAAGGTGCCTTCCTGACACCAACCCTTACCGTTCTGTTGCCTGTGAGTTTCCTTTATAATTAACCCTAAACCTACGCACCACATTCATCACGACGAGTGACTCAATGACTTCATTTTCAGCGGACGTGACCACCCGATTCGACGAAGTCTTCTGGTTCGGGGATTTTAACTTCCGTCTTAGTCAAGACCGGGGAACAGTGGAGGCTATTTTGAACCGACTCACTGGGAAAAACATGGACGCCCTCCTCCAGCATGATCAACTGAGCAAAGAAATGAAT
>JAQLOM010000014.1:6861922-6875874 GCA_030068315.1 Chrysichthys thysi
TGGCAGCTTGGTGGTACATGGACTTGAACTCCCAACCTTCCGATCAGTAGCCCACCGTCTTAACCCCCTGAGCTACCACTGCCCTAGTCAGCAATTTGGTCAAAGTTAACTGGAAAAAAAAACCACCGCAACAACAAACCAAACAAAACTGGGAAGTGGGCTTCATGGGGAAAAAATTTCAATATGTTTACCTTGCAGGGAAGAATCGCTGCCAATCAATACCACGTTTTATTCTAAGTGACCACCACCTTTATCCTCTAACATTTCTGTCCTGATACGTGTGAGCTTTTCCAGAGTGCCTCTGACCCCATTCACATGGCAGGAGGGCTCACTGAATATCTTGATGTCGATTAAAATGACGTACTTCAAATGCTGTAGTCCTCACAGTCAGATTCACCCTAATTGAACATCTATGGGAGATTTTGGGCCGACATTTTTAGACAGTGCTCTGGGAATCAGAGGGAATCTTCTGGATCTTCAGAGGTTACCAGACTGTCCTGGTTGTGTTGGTTTTTTTCCCCTTTAATTTGAGCATTTTAATAACACTGTTGTAATACAAGGATTTGTTCCAAATTGCTTGAGATTAAATCTAGCATTTCACACAAATCCAAACGTGCTAAATGATTCCTACACTTGGTACATAATGATATTATGTAATTTGAGCAAATGAGCAAACACTGTGTTTGCAGTCAGGAGACTTGGCATGGCAAAAAACATGGGTTAGTGTAAAGTAAATATTCATACATATACCCATTTCTGTGCTGGTCCAGTAACTCTTGGGTAGTTGACTGACTGTTGGCCTAGCAAATGTCCTTGTTTACACTGTACTGTTACTAGAGTAAACAGCACTCCGTAGCAAGTAGCTATACTGCAGGCTGTCTCTCCTGAGTGACACAAAGAAAACCTGTCCATTTTCCCTGTCAGGTTTTGAGCACATGCTGAAACATGGCCGGGTGGAGATCCTGAATTGTCTCGTTTCCTCTTCTACCACAGCAGTTTTCACTTACTACACCGTAGCAAGACAACAAGACAGAAAGTGGCAACTGCTTCCATAAATGTTAAATAAATGTCTCTTTGGAGAAAGCCTCACCATAACAACTATTAAACCAAGCTGTGTATTAGTCTGAAGATTATGTGTTTAAATTCCAATTCGTTTTCTCCCTGTAAGTTTTTAATGTATGCGATTTAACTCAAGGGAAATGCAACCGATACTGTAGAAGATGGATGGAGTTAAACCCCTCTGAAAAGACTGACTCAGTAGTGATAATCTAAATACCTGATGCTTTTCTTAGCCAGTTCTCTGCCGTTACATGCTCTTATCACTGAAATCACATTGGTGGCCTATGGACACAGCATTCGCTATCTCAGTGAGCGATGATTCAGCTCGGAGATCCAGATGACCATGGGAATGCACTCAAACAGACCTGTTCATGCTGTCCTTGTGCTGAATAAACTCTTGAAACGTCCATGCGAAAAGTCTCCCAAAAGCTCAAAGGCATCCGAAAAATTTCTTTCCTGTTTTTATTTTTTTTTGCTTCACATTTGATCATGCAACACATTTCCATCATTCTAAGTATTTATTAACCATATTATCCACTAGGTAAGAATGCTGAAATTGCACAAGCTGTAAAACGCGGTAGAACATTAATTACTGGCAAAACATATTCAGCTCTATTTTAATGTTAACTATAGATTTTTAAAACAGTAACATAAAACAGTAAAAGTTCATAACAGCACTCGTTCTCACTCCTTTGACTCAGTTTATAACAAGTTATAACACACAGAGGTGTTATATACCAGCAGCCATTAAGTTCAGCGTTCTGAGGAAGACGGTTCAATCATTCCTTATAACTTCTGTTTTGGTTCTACCTTGCATGCAGTCATCTCGAACCCGCCACGTGACACCCAGTCAGTTTGTTCACTGCTTGTTATGGGGATTGTTCATTAAAAGTTCATTAATGGCTAGATGACATACAAGATTGGAGGATTACTTGACTCCAAGTAATGTGTTCCAAGCAATGAAGTTCGTTCTGGGACAAATCAGCAAGAACACTATTTTACAGTGTGTTTAAGTGACGAGTGTGGCTATAGAGCGACCCCTACAGGTGCACTCGAATACCTGTTGAAAAACAGCTATCAAAATGCTTGCTTGACTAGTAACATGACAAACAGAATGACAATCAGCTGTCTGTAACACCACCCGAACTGCCATGTGGTCAAGGAACCCGAGACAAAAGAATCGCAATAGAGGTTAATAAAATTCATCACTGATGCTTTCCTTCCTCGTGTCTTTATGCATATCCTGTAGATGCTTGTGCACATCCTGTATACTCTAGCATACGCTTTATGCCTTATTTCTATTCTAATCTGCTTCTCATTTATTCCTGATGATCATTGCATGATGCACACCATCCGAGGCTGTGAATGGGGACTTTAAATAGCCCAGGCTAACTATTCTTCCAGTCTGTACTTCCCGGGGGCTTGGGTAAACCTAATCAAATTTACACAGGTGATTACCTATTGTGATGGTTAATGAGATCTAGGTAAATACGTTACAACTTCAAAACAGCAGACGTGCAGTAGGCTCTACTGGCTGAATAATTCACATTCACTCAGCTGAGTTTTACTGGTATAAGGCCACGTGTAGTCAACAAACATGGGGTTGCTCGTGAGGTGGAGCTGCACTTTTGTCCTCTTTTTACCGTCCAAAGTTCATCCAAAGTGGATCACCCACATGTCTAGGGATTTCCAAAAATAATTCAGACAGTGTTATCTATCCAGAGGTCTGAGGGGCTAGCGATGAGCTGTACAGGCAGGTGACCAGCACAGGGAAAGTCGTATGGGCAGCATGTATAACAGGGGGCTAGAAATATTTGTAGGGATGCCTGACAAAGCACAGCGTCTATGTAGAGTATGTGACTGAGAAATGATTACCACATGCAGGAGATCCTGAGCATTTCCTAAACTCTGGCCAGCAGTTTAGAATGTTAGATGCACAATAGAAGCATTAGACGTACAATAGAAGGGTTGAAATGAGAGATTTATGCGTAAATTAAGTATTTACTACTTCAAAGTTAGACACAATAGAGCAAAATATACACTGGGGAACGGTACCAAGTGATATGAAAAAAAAAAAAAAAAACTGGTCCTGGAGAAAAACCATATTTTATTAGTGTTTATTTGAAAATAAATTTCAACAAGTGAGAGAAAACCCTACAACCTGAGCTAAACCTTGTTCAGATGTATTTGGAGCATAGAGAATTGTGTTAAAGGTCAGATCAGTTTTTTTTTTTTTTACTTTTATTTGCAAGCGTCTTTATACAAGTTCAAGGTTGTATGTGGTCCACTATACCGTTAGTTATTTGTTGGTCAAATTCCTTGTAGGGAGCAGGAAATATGGCCTGAGCTTCTAGACTTCATACACATGGACATATATAAATGGCATGCCAGTGTTTGCTCTCAAACACTCTTTTCTCTTGTGACAAACACGGAAAGTAGGTCAAAAAGGGTAAAGGGTAAAGTTTATCATATTTGAAAAAAACAGGCAGTTGGTCTAAATAGCAAAGCTCCTAGCCTACGATTCAGGTTGATATACGTTGTGACTTGTTATAAAACATGTAAGGCCAAATAAATGAACAAATCTTTTGGCATTATGCATTTTATGCCCATAATTAATTCTTATCCTGACACAACTTCAACAAAGAGGGACTTGCCATTACTGAAATCAGATATCTGGAAGCCAGGGCATTGTTTCCTGTTCCCATGTTTTAACTGCATGATTGACTATATTTGATGAGGTTTTCCTCACATTCTAGCAGCTGTCAATAAAAATGTTCAGAGACAAAAAAAAACCAAATCTGGAAACAAATGAAGTACACTACCAACATCCAGCCAATCAGAAGAAAGACAAGTATTTCTACTGGCTTGTCGATTAAAAACACTCAGCCTCAAGTGCTTGCATTTAGGTGTAGCCTGCAGCTTGTTTTAACTTGTTTGGGGGGCATGGCTTAAGAGAGAACAAGGAAAGTGCCTGTACAGTAAACCCCCACCTTTCGCAGGGATTACGTTCCAAACCTTCCCCTGAAAGATGAAAATGCGCGATACACGGACGCCACCCCTGAATGCTTTTTAAAAAATAGTTATATTATTAAATATTCTAAATAAAAATCTGCGAATAGCCGGGGACGCGAAATGTCAACCGCGATATAGCGGGGGATTACTTGTATTTGAGTTTTGAGTTTCAAAGCAAAAAGAAAGAAAGGTTCACCCTAAAACAAAATAAATGTTTATACTTGAACATCTGCAATGTGCTTAGTGATTCTGGTGTGAGTTTGTTGCTTGGTGTTGTATTCCTGATTTAACTAACTAAGTTAGTTGTTAATGCTAATTAGCCTGTTAATGCTAATTACCACTCGGACATCATATTGCTAGTCCCAAGTCAACTTGGAATTTTAATATGACATGCATCTTGGACGCTATTGAAGATCACATGTTAATAATAAATATTATTACGTAAGTCATTCAGGGTGGATTTTTCCTTTACGATGTCTTTCATTAATGACTAACCTGAAAGTTGTGAAACACTGTTCAACAGGAAAATGAATACTCTACACACTTAATCTGAAAAATAAGGGGGTTCATGAAGGGCTCTTTAAATTCTCAAGGGATCTATATGTAAGAGGAACTAAATCCTGAAGAACCCTTTGGCGTGCTAAATGAACCCTTTCATGAATTGAATATTAAAAAACGGTGTTGTCTGCCGCTGTAAAGTGCGTCTGATGACAGCTTGCAAGTTGTATCTGGTATTGCTGCAGTGGATCCTCTGCATAGCCAAAGCTGTGGTAAAGCACTATAAAATATCAGAAGGATTATGAGGCCACATTCAGATTATACTAAAGAAGCTACAGCCAAGTACTTGCCGTGATAAAATGCTTCATGAAGGGTTCAAAGTGACAGATTTATATAAGAAAAATCTGGACACTTGACTGTGTATAAGAGCGTAAAGCTGTCAGCAGCGTCATGTTCTCCTGGAAAGGATACTTTAAAAAGTCTGTCATGTCATGCACACACTCACTGTTATGCAACAACTAGCTTGATCCTCATGGGAAAACCTCAAAAGCTCAACAATTTACAGTATGACTCTTCTGTTTTCTGTGTCTATTTCCTGTGTTCTTCCTTGGTCACCTCATGCAATATGATACCAGAAAACGCTCTGCCTGCTTGACGTCAGGCCGAGCTGGGCCATGAGACAGAGGTGGTAACTTTAGCTGTCCTGTAATGGCCCCTCACCCCCATTAGAGAAGCTCATGTTAGTGCCGCACTGGGGTTAGCAATTAGCTTGAGCGCCGCCATGATCTGAAGCAGCAAGGTCTTGACCCGTCCAGCGTGCATCCAATTTCCCTAACAGAAGAAAAAAAACATTCGCAGGGCTCTGACCAGTTTGAACCAGACGTCTAAATGAGGAAGACAATTAAGTCAAATGATTTACGTCAAATGAGCAAGCATGGGTCCTATTAGATTAAGAGAAAATGGCTATGTTTGATTTGGCAACCCAGCATGGCCTTTGTTGCCTAATCTGACTGAGTCGTGGGACCAACGTGGTGTTTGGATTCACTTGCCTGTGTTTGTGTGAGTGTGGGAGTGTAGTGACACACATACCCATGCTCATACACATCTCAGCAAAAGCAAAGGAAACGAGGCCGGGACATGGACACACTGACCCGGACTGCTTTTTCCTTCTCTTGGCTTTCTCATACATCCTCCCCCTCTTCTCTCTCTCTCTCTCCCCATCCGTGACGTCATTTGGGGCTGGCTCATTACGGTAACTGAGCGGTCAGGATAAACTTGCTTACATGTATCACGCAGAATTTGGCCATTTGAATCTGCCTCTCATGGCTGAACACTTGATCCAGACAGCACTTTTACCAGTTCTAAACATAAGGGTTTATTTTATGACTACAATATGTTTACTTCCTGTGAGATATGCCATTTCGGTGTACTTTTAGACAAGGCTAGTGTTTATACTGGGCATGTCTTTGACCTATTTCCTGCCTTGAGCAATAACAAATGCAGCTTTGTCAAGCCAGGAAGAATCATTTTAAAAAGTGTTGATCCTTATGATAAAAAGTGTTGATGAGTCCCGAGCTCCACAGGAAGCCTTTTGTTATCTTGGCCTATGCTATTTCAACATATTAAATGGGAAAATACATGGAAACATCCACATGCCATTTATACAAACTTACAACTGGACTTCATACAAAGATATATGAACTATAATTTCTTCTCTTTTCCTGAGAGAGAGAAATGCCAAGAAACACTACTACTGAGCCCGTCAGTGTCAAAGGATTTCAAAGTATGCTAGTGGAATTAACTCTCATGTTCATGTTACAGTCAGAGAGGAAGGTGCATTACAGAAAGCAGATGTGGTAAAGTTGCATGTGTGAAAGCCAGGCTAATTTACAACCCCACAAATAAATAAATAAATAAATAAATGACTCATTGACTCTGCCAAATGTAACACATTCTGAAATATTACACAACCACAGTTTTTCTGAGAAAAACTTTTTTTTACCCGTTTTTCTGAGAAAAATGCCTACAGTGCCTGGAGTGAAAGTTCCCCTATCTAGCCTTGACACCAATGGGTTATGTCTAAACAAAAGAAGTAGAAGAAACAACAGCCCTGTGCAACCAGAAATGTCTGACAGTAAATAAATAAATAAATAAATAGGTTGGTGTAGTGCCTTACAACAAGAAGGTCCCAGGTTCAATGCCGGAGCTCACTAAGAGTGCCTTTCTGCTCTGAGTTTGCATGTTCTCCCTGTGCATTTCCTCCGTGTCCTCCGGTTTCTTCCCATAGTCCAAAGACATGCAGATTACGGTAGGTCAACTGGCTACTCTAAATTGCCTGTAGGGGTGAACGTCAGTGTGAATGATTGTTCGTCTATGTGTTGGCCACCTGTCAAGGATGTATTTTGCCATGTGCCTGAAGTCAGCTGGGATTGGCTCCAGCTTCCCCTATGACCCACAATGGATGGGTAATAATAGGAGTAAGAATAATAATCAGATATGGTAGTTTGCTTATTATGTTCCTGTACGAGCAAGCCCCAAAGCATTTTAACAGGACATTATTAAATTTGTCAAAAATATGTTAGCATTTAACTATGGAGCTGAAAGTAATTTTTTTGTAATGTCATGCGTGAATATGGATCTTATTACCTCCTCCAAGGAGGTTAAGTTTTCAGGGGAGTTTGTACGTTTGTCTGAATGGAAACAAGATTGCACATAACCAACTACACAGATGTTCATAAAAATTGGTGGCAGGGTGTAGCATGGGCCAAGGAAGGACCTGTTCAATTTTGGAGCAGATCGGAGTTACGGAGCAGATCCGAGTTACAGGGTAGATCAACAAATGAAGTTTCACTGTTGTTAACATAGCGATACAAGATTTGGGTACAACAATGCTGTACAACTTAAAATCCAGCAGATGGCTATAAAGTTCACTAGTAACAAAACATAGCCAATGTAGAAATACTATGTATGAACTGGAAATATATCAAGACATAGTGGTTGCGGCTACAGATTTGCGTATCATAGAGAGTCGACTATTGTCCTTGCAGGAGGTCTGCGCTCTGCTTCTAGTTCCTCATGTAATGCTTTATACATGGTATCTATACTATACTTTATGTTTAATAATTTACATTCGCTGCTTTATTTCCTACACACTTAAATTTTTTTAATTGCCAAGTATGTACGAACAGTATCACTTACAAAAGCCATACATGGGTAACAAATTAAATGAAAACCCAGAGGCTCTGTTTTGCTCTGAGGGAATTTAGCTGGTTTGTTTTGGGTCTGCTTATATGGAACTATCACTGTAAATGAATACTGAGTGCTCACCTTTATCCTATGATGAAACGTTTCCTGATGGGAGTGTTGTCATCCAAGATGACAGCATCCCCATTCACAGGACATGAAAGATCACTGAATGATTTACATCTTTTTCATAATGAGTAAATCTTATGCTCTGACCTTCACAATCAACCAATCTCAACCCTGTTGAACACCTGTGGGAGATTTTGGAGCGGTGTGTTAAGACACCAAGTGATCCAAGTAGTTCTGCCTTCAACCATTACTATTAAAACAACTGAGGGAATATCTTTTGGAAGCATGGTGTTTATTCCTCCTGGAGACTTCCTGAGGCATTTCAAATCTGTGCCAGAGTACACCGAAACTGTAGGCCAACAGTTAGGATTCCCTAACCTTAACTGTCACTCTAACAGCAAACACCATGTTGTTTTTATTTATTTTAATTACTGATTACTTAATTACGAGCATTTAGAATAACTGAATAACAACAGTTGTACTGCATAAAATACTGCTTTGAGTTGAGTTTTTAATCCTTGTTTCTGGGATCTTGAATATTCAACATGAAATGTGTCTACCAGACATTACATGTAATAACTACATACTGTATTTACTCATTACATAGTAAATAGTTACCATACTGTACAATAAGGTATCGAGTTTGTGTTACAAGCACTTTGTCAGAACCTTAAGGATGGGTTAACACGCAGCAGTCATTTGTATTGGCCAAAAAAACCCCCAAAAATCCTAATTACATTTGTATGATTGTTTAAACATATAAAAAAAATACATACACATGAATCTTGCTGAAAAGATTTCAGCTCAGTAAAGTGCTAAAGTCTTTGTTACATCCAGTTGTCTACATGTAGACATTTACGTTTTGGATGTTAGTGTCCCATAAGTACCCTTACGCACCAAGTGTATTCCACCAAGTGAGAAACATGATGTACATATGTGCTATGAGGTGTCCTTATGTAAATATTTGACTGTGTACACACAAGTATTTGTGCCGTATACAAAAATCCTGTCATATAGGAGTTTTATGCTGTGAACATAATACAGAATCCTGGACCTGGACTCTCCAAGGAGCTCAGGAACATTGCTTTTTCCATTTAAGAATACGACTTGGGCTTATCCAGAATATCCACTCTCACACACGGTGACACTGGACCTGTTTACATCCCTGACATCAACATGGTTACATCTCTGTGTGTTCGCGTAACTCTATACCTTGCACTGTCACTGAGTGCAGCCTGCATACATTTGAAGCTAAAGACTTTTTTTTTTTATTGCCCAGGCTTGCTAGGTAATTGCCCTAGTTAAATTTGTTATTGCTGCCCATATGAAGAGCCCTAGCCATGATGACACACAAAGCCAGGTGAGCTTCACTGGGTAACTTTCCACTCACTACAATCTTCAGTTGTGAGAGGAAAGACAGAAGGAGAGACAGGTGGCTTGACCTCTCCAGCTGATACTCAGCTAGCTTTTTTGTGTTTTTTTGGGTAACCCACAGTTGCCTCATGTTTATCAGTTGATGTAGATCAGTGCTCGGCTAGCAGCCAAACTGCATAATTTGAACTGCATAGTTTGACAGATAATGTGTGCATGCTGCTATCTGCCAAAACGCAGTTATCAAAGAAGTCAATGCGATCAGTTATCACTTGAATTAAGGGGATGTGTGAATCTCTCTGGTCAAAAATAAAGTCACTGGATAACAGCAACAGATTGGTCTGGATGTAGATGTAATTTCACCTTGCATAACACACTAGTAATGAGCAATTGTAAACACAGCCTACCTGGGATAAGGCGCTCAAAGCTAAAGGACAGGTTCGGCAGCATCAAATCGTATAACAAGCTGGAAAAAATGCGACGTAATTTCCTATTACTGCGTACTTATTATAACCGTTACAGGAAAAACTGAGTCATGTGTAAAAGTCTGCGTGCTGTCGCAAAGATTAGTAAGTGGGAACGCTTAGGGCTGTGAATAGGTTTTTCTTGTTTCCTTATAAAAGGTTGATGAGTTCAAGGTATAAAGCAGAGCATTTTTAGAAAGAAGGGAAGAATTTAATCTCATCTACAGCAGTGACTCATGATCATAGATTTTGTTGGTGCAGGGAAACATTAGTAACAAACAGAAGCCTGAAACAAAATTCAGTTGAGAGGCTTTCACACTTGTCTTATGCTGCAGGCTACTATCTAAGGAATAATTTAAGAGTTAATGCATAATAGGCAGCTGAGAGTCGACAACATGCAGTAATCCATTATACAGCCTACCAACAATTTTTGAGGGGGTTTTGGTATACCCTTTTCAGCGTTTAAGGTAATATCATTAACCAGTCTTGGGTTAACAAAATGTTCATCTTAGCTATATGGTATAAACAAAACAAAAGACCTGAAACTCTGGGCAATGGGACATACATTTCTTCTTTTCCTCAGCCATTGCAATGGGAAAACAGGTGTTTCACAGGTATTTCTGATGTACAAACCTTATCCATTCCGTAATCCTCAGTCGTTGCAATACTAATGGAATTGTACATCATTGACACATGATCTACACTTACACTTTGTAATTTTCTAAAAATTTATAATATAGAACTCAGATAAAAAAAAGGTCTTGGTGGCCACAGGACATGTTTAAAATTATTTTTTGCCAATCTGGCAACCTTGCAAATACCGTCCTTTCTAATTCTCCCCCTAAGCAAAATGTTCATAGCGCAAGCATGGGGCAGAGAGCGTCCTGCCCCAAAGGGGACTGGGTGCAGTTCCCATTTCTGACCACTTGGTGCAATAATAACTCAGTGTAAGCTAAGTGGGCCAGAGCGTGTGCTTTTCTGACATTCTAGACAGTTTTCCTGGACTAAATGTATTTGTATCAAACAGGTGATTTGATAATTCCTTATCCTAATAAAATGCTTTTCCTAGTGGCCTTCTTTAGCGCTGCTGCCACGAGTCTGTTCTCATGTTGCAAAACAACACATCAGACAAACTCTACATTTAAACTGTATAGCCAGGATCAAATCTAGACCTTTGGTTAGCTTGGTTGTACATAACCTAATAATATGATGACGAAGCTGGCTCCACTGCCAAATAGCACAAGATTGTTGAGTTACCGATAAACCATTAAAATGCAAGACTAGACAAAAACTTTGTAGGCACTGAATCTCGGTATAAAGTGCAAAGCCAAAACATCAGAAATGGTTTCACTGTCAGTGTACTGGCAAGCTGCACTGTAAATAGGATTTCATGTAAATAAAAAAATAAAAATAAATAAATAAAAAATAATTGAATTTCTTTGGTGATCTTCTATAGAACCCAAATGTTTAAAATGTGCTTGGAATTTTTTTGTAAGTTGGTAATGTTTCCTTGTAAGTATTTTTATAAACTCTAAATAATAAAAGCTTTAAAAGCTATCATCTAAAGCTCTAATAATGTGCTAATAAAGTACTTTGCTGATCGCAATCATGTTGGCACTTTTCACTATAATGTCATCCTTAAACTCTTGGAGTGACATGAGCCGTTTCCAACTTACAAAGAACAATAAGCACAAGGACGGAGACTTATAAATCTGGGCTTCATAGAAACCATTTTTCTTCTCCAACTAGAAAGCTTTAAACTCACAGTACAAGCAGACAAGACAGACAAGTTTCAGCCTGTGCCATCAGGAGTCCCACAGCCAGCATGGAATTTTCCATGCAAAACAGTTCGTGACAAGGAAGAAAAAGCAAAAACGTTTAATGAATGACAGAACGCATTCAGGTTTTTGGAGACCTGCTAAGGCTGTGAGCATCTTCATGTAATTCGGCTTCACGATACTAATTCAGGACCAGTGGAAAATTCCCACTCTGGTTAAGGTCACCTGTTCACAAGCATCAGTCCACTAGCCACTTGCTCCCCCTCCTCCTTTTCCTCTGGTTTTATGGGGAAGGAAGACCTGAGATAGCTGGGTTGTCACCCTGGGAGCTCATTCAGTCTTAATTAGACGTGTTCATCCAAGCTGTTGTCATGTAATTCCTAGAAATACCTTTCTATGAATGGACATTAGAGGTGTTTACAATAGAGGGACGTAAGGATCACCTGGTCAGCATGGTTTCAAAAAGAGGACTACATGGTTCTACACTGCATTCTTTCAGCTTTCTGGGTAACATCATGTTATTTTACTTATTCTGCAATAAAACATTTTGATTTTGGGGTCCAGATATCTGGTCAGCTTATATTTCAGCCATTTGAGGCACAAATACATAGAATGTCCTAAACTAAGAATATGTACATATATATGTCATTTGGACCAGTGTAGAAGAAAGCAGCAGATATGCACTATGCACTGCTTCACCTTAGTGAGGTATCCTATTTTTAAACTCTTTTGCATGTTTAGCTCTTCGTTATCATAATGCAAGGACAAAAACGGGACATTTGCAGATGTGCCCACTCTAGCTTGAGATTCCTGTTCCTGGTTGATATGAGTTGAACCTGACGTGATCTTTTGGTGTTGTAGTCCATCCGCCTCAAAGTTTCCATGTGTTGTGCATTTTGAGACGCTTCTCTGATCTCCACAGTTGTATGGAGCACTTATTTAAGTTACTATAGCCTTCAAGTGTGCTCAAACTCTCTGGCTATTCTTCTCTGACCTCAGAACTGTCAATCACTGAACATCTGTAGGTTTTTTTTTTTTTTTTTTTTTTTTTGCACCATTCTGTGTAAACTCTAAAGACTATTATATTAAACTGACAATCCCAATAGATCAGCAGTTTCAAAAATTGTCCTGAGATTGAACACATTTTGATGTGTATTATGAAGGTACAGGTGTGCCTAATAAAATGAACATGAGTGTATTTTTCACCTATAGATTTCGTGGGTGTGTAACTCACACGTGTGAGCCTCGGGGACATTATTTACTCCAGTTCTGTTTTGTTATATAATTTAGGATGGCACGTGTGATGACACATGAGCTGTCTGAAGCACATATAGCAGTCACTGAGCACTTTGTTCTTCTTTATAATGAATAAAATGGTTCAGTTAATTCTTGGATCCTTTGCTAAGTACTGTATATCTGTTATAGTACATCTGCTAAATTGTGCACTAAGAAACAGGAGTGGCCATTGAAGCCTTCTTTTTAAGGCTGCTTTGTTGTGTCTGAAGGAAACAAAGAGCCTGAAAGAAAAAGTATCTTTGTGTCAGCAAATCTCAAATGTCACACCCTCCGTAGCACCACCCGAGTTAGTTGTAGGTGGGTTCGTTTCTGACCATGAGAATAGCAACTGAGCAAAAACAGGAACACGACAGTCCAAGTTATGTTTTCTCGTGCAAAAACAGACCCTATTGGTACAAATGTTTGTTCATTTATAACTTGTCCTACCTGTGTTCCTAAGCAGGCCACCATCATGTGTGTGAGCAGTTTGGCAGCAAACATGGGGAATCTGGAGCACAGCACATGAGATATGATGGCCAAGGCAAAGCCTGCGAAAGGAGACACAGCACATTTCAAACAAAGCAAACTGGTAACTCAAGAGCGAGGTTAATGAAACATGTTATTGGGAAGAATGCAACTTTCAGCTCGGCAGGTTTATTTCAGAGTGATTACAGAATTAATCAGACTTTAACCTGAGATGCAGATGAAGCCTGCGGCGTAAAAAGCCTCGTTGTAGGAAGACAGGCCATCGATCTCTGCAGACGCTGTGTAGATGGACAGATGTGAACAGGCACACTCGACGAAGTTTTCGCTGTCATCTACCACTCGACAGAACTGAGCATCAGACAGCCAGCTGAATAGTTTTAAAATAACATAATTGTCACCCAGATTTAACCTCAATATGCACAAGTTTATGAGTAAATGATTTTATAAGGAACAAACAAGAAATCTGGATTGTTACAAAAAAATGCAGCTTTTTTTTTTTTTTTTTTTAAATGAAGGTATAGAAAAAAAGGCAGAGGGTTTCCTTTTGGTTACTGAAGTGAGAGTTAGTGACGCATTTAGGTGTAGCACAGTATTCATTAACTGTGTGTGTGTTTACGTACGTGTGTGTGTGTGTGTACGTGTGTGTGTGTGTGTGTGTGTGTGTGTGTGTGTGTGTGTGTGTGTGTGTGTGTGTGTG
>JAQLOM010000014.1:6912913-6922913 GCA_030068315.1 Chrysichthys thysi
GCGTCTTTCAGGATCTTACAAAGCTTCAAACGACGCGTCGACTACCAAATTAGTTGTCGACGATTTTGGTAGTCGTGACTAGTCGACTAATCGTGGCAGCCCTAGTTTTAACATTCTGATTTTTTTAATTATATAAAAGAGAATTTCCACAACAATACAAATAATTTTTTTTTTTTAAAGTAATGTCTGGACATCAAAATCTGTTTTTAGTATACAGTACTGTATACTAACGATTTAGCATAATGAAGAAGACATATTCAGGTATTGCTGTTCAGACCTACCTTCTGCAAAGACAAGAGTCTCCCCGGTGCCATTAAAATCAGCAGTGGGCTTTGCGGTGCCACCTACATTCATCCACTCCACTGTTACACGGCCTAGACTTCCTCCGGTCCTTTCAATGACCAGTAGCACTCTAGTTCCAGGCTCCTCTCGTACCTCCAGGTATGATCCATTCTGCGTAGCACCGGGGTTTATACAGTATAGTTTGAAGACCCCAAATGCATCACCATTCATCCCTATGGTCACTGTAGCAGTGTCTGGTTGTCTAATGGTGGGCAAGTGTTTCTCAGCCACAGTCATATTAACCAGGCTAACCTTCAGAATTTGTATCAGGAAACTTTCATCCATCTCTGGTAAAGAATCAGTCAAAATTGGCACAGTGAGGTTGGCAATACTTGAGCCATCTAGCATGGTTGCTGTATGCCCTATCATGGTTACGTAGTCACTCCCGGCAGTTGCCTGTGAGCTGAATAGAGATGCAGCAGCAGTGGTATTTTTTATATAAGTGAGTGTTTGGGCAGCAGCGGAAAGCTGGTTTGCAGATGTGGTTACCCAGAAGCATGTCTCAGTGGAGGCATTAGTGAAAGAAAAGGCTTGGCAGGCACGTTCCCGAAGGCAGAAGGCTGCACAGGAGTTCAGAGGGTCTCTGGCTGCCGTGATATTGATAGGCCTGCGTATGGCACTAGTGGGTGCCCCGGGCAAGGGGGAGTCATAATAGATGAGGAAGTTATGGCCATTTCTCTGGGCGTTAGTCACTACATCGATCTCAAAGGTGCTATACAGAATCTCTAGAAGACCAAAATTACCTCCACTGGAAAAGAAAAACAAATCTGTTAGGACATCTGATACTGATGTAAGTTTATACCATATACCTTAAAATGAGGAAAAATCATTACACACCTTCTTCGAACAGTAATGTTAGCAAGGTAGATGCCTTCCAAAGGTTCCTGTACTCGATATACTGCTTGCTGAAAGTGTACTGTGCCATAGGGATTGTCATTGGCAGGCACGATGATGTTCACTACATTTTCAGCACCGATGCTTCCACCATTTGTGGCACCAGTAAGTTCTACCTTGATGATCTAAAACGTAGATTAATACACTGATTCAAAAGATAGAGGGAAATCCTTAACAATTCCCAGGACAGCTGAGAAAATAGTATTTACCTCTTCGATTTCTGGCACATCATCAGCCAAAACCTCTACTTTTAGTGTTTTCAGAGTTTCGCCTGGAGCAAAGCTGACCTCTCCAGACAGAGGTTGAAGGTCACCTGTTGCAGGTCTGCCATTGATGGTAGCACGCCAGTTGACACTAACATAACCTATAGTCCCAGCATTCCTCACAATAGGCAAAGACACTTCAAACGTATTCATCATTGGCTCCTCTATAGTCACTGGTGCAGCCTGAAAAACTGAGCAACATGAACAACATCAAGTTATCAAACCCTTGAAGAAATGAATCTAACCAATGCCAACATGACTTTGGACATGCCGACTAACCAAAGGACCCATATGGATCATCGGAAGGCAGTATAGTAATGATTGCCTGAGTGAGCTCGCCCAGGAAAGCTCCCCCAGTGGTCTGGTTAAGAAGCTCAATGCGAAAGGTTTCCTCCAGTTCAGGAATAACGTCATTGATAATGAGGATAGGGACTGGTTTACTGCTCTCTCCTTCCAGAAGGACCACATCAGAGGAGGCCACACTATAATCTTCACCTACAGGCAAAGCCAGTAATCATCATAGTGCAAATAAAAAATATGCTTCAAGCTATTTGCAATACGTGTTAATACAAATGAATGAACATTTCAGGTTTTTCAGTTTCAAACGAAAGATTGCACAAAAAGGGTGGCACTATATTTCAGCACTTATAAGCAAATGTTGATACTATAACTCCTATCTTTTCTTTTCTTTTCTTTATTTTTTTTTTACTTACCAACTCGTGCGGTCATGGGTACAGCCCGGAACTTCACTGACACGTCAGCAAAAATCCCCCCGATGCGGGTTACATTTATGATCGGTCCTACGTAGTACTCAGGTACACTTACTGACGGAGAAGAGAGCTGGAGCACACCAAAGGCATCATCACTGGCCTCAATAATGACCTGAGCCACTGAGACATTTCTCAGGCCAAGCTGAGGTGACAAAGCAACTGTAGAAACCAAAAATAATTCAATTACAGTTAATCTTTTTGATTAAAATCTTATGCCCATTAAAGGACAGTTCCTTCTCACCTGGTCGCATCTGTGCACCTTCCACCAATGTGACACTGCTAAGTTCAACAAACACAGACTCTGCCCTCTCAGGTTCCCCGTCATCCAGAATCCTGATGGTCACATTTGCTTCACTCTGATTGGCTGAGAATGTTACTGACTCCAAAATGGGTACAAAATCACTCCCAGCACTTGCCCTCCCCACACCGGGTGTGGAGTAGGGCATGGGATCTGTATTGCTCAGCGTCCTGTACGTCACTCGCACCCTTCCCATCAGTCCTTTTCTCCTTTGTATTGTCAAAACAACCAGAGTGTTTGCTTCTGCCACTCTGATTGGCCTGCTAGTTTCTGAGAACACGAACAGCCCATAGGGGTCATCGCTAGCCAGCACAGTCAGCGTGGAAACAGTCTGGTTCCCAAGCCGTCCATGAGAAACATTTAACAGACGGATCTTAAAACTCTTATCCAGTTCAGGAACATCGTCTTCGGAAATGCGAAGAAAAATGTTTCCAGTGGTCTGTCCTAAAGTGAAGGTCAAGTTGCCGGTTCTGTAGATAAGTTCTCCTTCTGAGTCTGCATCTGCTTGCCAGTATACAGTGACATTGGAGAGAGCACCAAAAGTACGAATAACCTAAAAGGGAAAGCAAAAAGGTCTAAGATCCGTCTTGTTAGCTACGTACACACAAAACTCTGATGGGCAGACATTTTGCTATATTATTGAATGATGATTTTAACATAAAAAGGCCTGACCTGTAGCATTACATTACTCCGCCCTTCCTCTGGCTCAGTACCGTTTACTGAGATAGAATCATTACTGAACTGGAAGACCCCGTGAGCCTCGTCGGAAGCAGAAATGGTCACAGTGATCTGTGATGCAAGTCCCAAGTTGGCTTCAAAGAAAAAAAAAAAATCTATATTATTACACTGCAAGATAAATCAAATCAAATTAGCGTGACTGCAAAAGGTATAATCAACAGCTAACACATACCATTACAGAAACAGTTTCAGTTTAGCACAATGCAACCAGCTCATGTTGTGTATGACCCGCAAGTATCTTGCCCAGTGCCAACCACTGACACCATGTTAAACAGAGCACACTATACAGGTTTTGAAATGAGGCCCTATGGGAAAAATGAACCTCCTGACATTTTCAATAAACCACTCACCACTGCTGCTATCCTCTCAATATAATGGATATTTGCTTTTCCCACATCTTTCCTCTGAGTGCTCATTGGCCTTAGTGCAATGTAAATAGCGAAGCAGACACCAGTCTTGGAGTTGCAGGAGGCCGCGAAACCCCAAAGTCCAAAAAAGACTGTTTTACTTGGGCATCGACGTGGACAAGGTCTCCAAACATTTACTGCTCATAATATTGAATTTACAAACTAAAAGCTTGGATTTGAGGGCCATTCAATGCTCTCCAGAAAATCAACCAAGAGTGCATTATCAGTGAATTTGCATAAACTCTAATCGGGCTTTTGAAAAAAACACACAAATGTGGCTATATGGCTTAGTTTAAGCCAGGATTGTCTGGCTTAACATCATGAATGAATGGTTGATTTCAACAAACAGCATAATAATTTTTTTTTTTTTTTCCCACAACATGAGAACAACCTGAGAAACACAAAAGAAATGTGTTCATTGTATTGAAGTCTGTGTTTACTTCTCACTGAATGACGCTAGACATCTCTGACATTGGGGTCTCCATTTGAGCGACAGTGCAAGCTTAATTTACTACTATATTGTTCATTTGGTTAAATGTAAGTCCTTACTTGGAAATGCATGCCTTATATTTGCACTCATACTACAATGACAATGATAGAGAACTAGGTGGGAAAGCAGTTGGTCTAGGTTCTTTTCAAAATAGATTTTAGAGGAAAACAGAGACAGGGACCTTACCAGGGTGATAGTGAAAGGGTGGAAGGAAGAAATCAGAGTCACTCTCTCCACTTCCACTGTCCCCACTCCCAAAGAAGAGGTCCACTTAATCACCACACAGACCCCAGAAGCACACAGGATGCACACAGAATGTAAACGGAATCACACAAAGAACAGAGGTTTAATTTTCCATGATCATGTTAAGACTATAGAGAGGGAAGTTCATGGAAAATGGCCAGGGCAGCGCATGAGATATGCCTGAGAATGGAACATTGGCGGATATGTTTCGCAAAGCAGAAGAATGTATAGACAGCCTATTAATAAGAACAGGAGACTACCAACTATTCAGTTCCATTATGTTCGTGATAGATGATTTGCAATGAAAGCTCGGATTGTGAGGTCTCTTACCTCCTCCCTGTGGGTTGTAAAGTTCCACTCTAAAGACTTTGTCCAGCTCTGGCACTGAGTTATCGATTATAGTCAGGTTGATATATTTGAGCCTTTCACCTGGCAAAAAATCCAGCAACCCCTCTGCGTTCTGCCCCAGAACAAAACACGTTGGGGCAAATTTAAGGGATACAAATTAATTTAATGCTTTCTGCTTCTTCCCAATAAATAAAGCCAAACAAATCAATCAACTTCACATTAAATTAATTTACTTTGCTTTGCATGAAGATAGTAGATTACCTCATAGTCTTTTGAGCCAATAGCAGTGACCGGGGTTGTCCGATAGGCCACTAACACGCTTCCCAGCAGACCCTGAGCTCTGGCCACTGGCAGTCTGACCACGCCAGCCTCTTCTTTCACAGTTATATGGGCCTCCACAATAGCTGGACTGATCATCTCCTGAGTGACAGGAGCCGTCTGGAACTGTAGCAGACCTGAAAGAGTAGGTGTTTTAAAAAATATTCATAAAAAGGTATTAAAATGTCAAATTAATAGCAAGTGTAAGCATGGACATGCATACCATAAGGGTGGTCACTGGCCTTGATGGTAACGTTATTAATGGCATTGTCAGGATCGATGCTGGCTCCACTAGTTGGAGTAGAACCTGGTTTCCCATCTCCTGATTGGGCTGAGACCAGGTTGACTTGGAAATACTCATCGAACTCTGGAAGATCATCATCTAGTACCTGCAGGTTCAAAACCTGTAATATCCAGAAGAATGATATGAGATCCCATTAGTTAATCCGACCGCTAATCCCATTACTTTTCACACTACATCACATATGTCTCTGCTCGTGTATTAGGAATGTAACTGAATACAAGTACACGATTTGGATGGGACAGATAATGTGTTTTAAAAAGAAAAAAAAAAAGAAAAAAAGAAATCCTGCCAGGAAGGTTCACAGTGCACCGAGCTGAGACTACATCATATGTGACTTAACAAAAATGTTTTTACTGTCATTCAGATGTGAATGAGTGGCCAAAAAATACGTTTAGTAATGCATAAAGGATCCTTCATAAACCAGGTTACACTTTTGCCCAATGTTTTCCAGGGCTTTCAAGGTCAGAGTAGCAGTATTTAATAATCATTAAAAAAAAAAATCCACTTAAGCCACACCCACCTCCACTTTAAATACAGACACAAATATCGGGAGCACCAAGCAGAACCAAACACAAATACAGACAGCGGCACTGTCTTCCACCACTCATGAATACATATCCTGCAACATGTCCACTACAAATGAACCCATCACAAGAGAGGATTTAGTCGTCTTAACTACCCACTAGATGGAGCTAGATGCTTAGAACCTGGCTAAGATACAAAATCAATCACAAAACAGATGAGCATTAAATTATATGCTGCTACATCGACAACTTTGAAAGACCTCAGAGACCTCTTCTTCAGACTTGGAGCATGCTCAGTGCAGTGCTTCCCCAACAGGAGATCCCCTGCTCATTAATAATGAACAACTGACACCAGTCATCTTACCTCAGAGCGTTGGCCTGGGAGGAAGAAGATGGAGCCGGCGGGTTTGGCAAAGTCTGAGATGTTGGGTGCCCTTGTAGGAGAATCGAGCTGTGTCACAGTGTAGTTTACATAGACAGAGTCCAGAGCACCACGTGTGCGCTCTACTATGCAGGAAACAGTGGAGCCCTCCTCGGATATCTGATGATAAGATAAGACAGACAGGATAGAAAATTAAACAGTATGCCTGAGAACTGAAATTTCTTTGAAATAGCAATGTCATTCTACGTATTAATGTTTACGCATGAAACCTTTTAATAATAGACATAGTCATAAAGCAGCGTTACAGAAATCTGAATGTAGATCCCTAATGAGCAAGCCAGAGTGAAAAGGAAAAACTTCCTGGGATGACAAAAACTCCTTGAGATGACCTTATATCTGACTTAGACTTTTGAACTTGTCTGTTGAAATATGCTGTACTTCTATCTGAATTCACAAATCAAGATACTCAGTGAACCTCTTTGCTCAACTGCTTATGCTACAAAAAATCCAAATTGATTTCTGGAGCAAATTCAAGTTCTATGCTGATGCAATATCCAAAGCAGAGTCAGATGTAGTCCAAAAACTCTCAAAACATTCCAACAATGTTGTGAAAGTGACTACTACATGTCTGTGTTAATGAAAGCATCGTAGGCCACATGCCACAGTGTTGCTTTTGTTAGTAAGCGAGAAGTAGTTCTTGTAAAGGAATGCTCTGTCCAGGGCTCCCATCTGTCCTGTTAATCGAATCAGCCATCGGAGATGCCATGAGTCCAATCTAAAGAGACCAACGTGAACTCCTTCCAACCAGGCGTGAAGACAAATAAAATATACATGAGGACATGCGCTCACAACCGGGGGGGTCGCGTTACATGCTTTCTAGGGAGCCAAACCAAACACTGATGAACCAGCAAGGACTATTTAATCAACTAATTTTCTGGGAGGCTAAGTAAGGATACCGTAAGACAAGATAGACTGGCACAATAGTTATTTGAGGCAAAGTCAAAATATATATTAGGAGAACAATTCTAATGATCGTAAACATTTGGGATCTGGTTTAAATGACTTTCAAAATCTTAAATCAAATTTTCCGAAAAGCAATGCATTCCTATAGTAGTGGATAGGTTGAGGAGAGTAGAGTAATGCACTGCATGCTTACATCAGGAATGCATGCTCCAGTGAACCCAAACAGCCCATTGGCATTGTCGCTCTTCATAATCCTGATCCTAGCAGTGGGGCGAGGCATGGGCAGCCGGGCTCCACCGTGAACGGCCACCAACTGCAGGTAAAAGACTTCCTCTCCCTCTTCTTCCTGGTCGTCGCGTGTTTCCACGACAAAAGATTTGAGCTTCTCTCCCTGCCAGTATGCCAAGTATCCAGCCACATTACGGAAATCAATCTTCGCAGGCTGGCCGTGGAGCTCATGGATTTCTGATTGGTTCAGACGTCTGGAGTAGAGACGCACATCCTGCAGTAGACCTGTGAAGAGCTGGTGGCCATCAGGGTCAGAGCCGATGCGTACAGGAGCTGCACCTGGAGTTAGAGAAAGACACGTCTGTAGTACGGTGCAGTCGATGGCATGCATTACAGATCTAAATACCTAAAATAGTAGCCTTTAAAGGCTTAATTCTGGTCAGGATAGGCTCACCAGGTGCTGGTATTAATGTAAGACAAAATGTCTCTTGGCTTTCACAGCGAGTGTACAAATTGAGGGAATATGCTTGAGCGAGCGCTGACAAAACACTTCTACAAAGCCTGCTACCATTCATTAAACTATTAACCCAATACAATGTGAAATATGCTAACTGGTTACAAGTCTATCTACTTGATAGAAACTGTTAAAAGAACTGCCAAGAAAGTCTCCCTAGGAAATTTCACTATAATACAAAAGCCACATTGTTTTCTCTTACTTGAGAGGAAGACCACTGGCTGCTTTCATCTGTGCCTAACAATGTCCAGTAGCACTCGCATACTCGCTCAAGCATAAGAGCACTGTGAAATTTGAAGACAATAGCACCAGATTTGTACAACAGACTCTTGCCAGATGTGGACCACAGGAACTGGGAGAAACTAAACAACACTTGTTATGACTGACTACTAGACATGTCTCGCAATAATAAAGTATAAAGTGGTGAGGAGAAAAATAATCCTGATTGGTGGTGTTAAATTCCAAGGACACATTTGGAAATAATACGGGATGTTGAAAGACTTTGAATGTTGGATGTGCTAGAAAAAGAAAGAACCTAATGCTCTTCTTCTTCTTCTGCTTCTCGTACATGCCAATTTTGAGCAACCTGCCTGAAGACGAACGAAGCAATACAACAATCCTAATCAGCAAGGGATAGAACATTTTAGTTAGGACATTTAGGACTAGATCCTAACCTTAAAACAGACCCAGTTTACACACCATTCATAATGGCTTCTCCTTTGAGACTCTTGATTCCTCCAGGCATTGGGTTCCCATCCAAATAAAACTCAATAATTCCGTCTTCCACTGCAATGATGACATGAACCCATACGTTATCTTCTACAAATTTCATTGCTGTGGCTCTTGCCACTTGCGTGCTGTTAGAGCCTATGGTCGTGTAATGAAGCATCACACTAACATGAGACTCATTCGTCTGGACTTTTACTCCATAATACATGGTTCCATTGCCGTTTCCCTTTGAAACAATAAACCCGTCCGTGTTGGGTCTGGGCATTAGCCAGGCTGAGAATGTAAAATTAGCTAGGTTGCGAGGAACATCCTCAGGCTGAGTTTTTGCACCAATGCTTCCATAACTTCCAGGGAGGCCAGAGAAGAAGAAGGCATCCGTTGCAGAATGGTGCCTCCTCGCATGGGGCTGGAGCTTGACGGATTCTGGGAACGTGGCCATCAAGATAAAGTCCTGCATCAGTGGTAGACCTTGTGGAAAGGCTTCAGATAGGATCTCCCATGACACACGGACATCCCCGAAAGTTCCCTGCTGCCGGAGGATTGTGAAGGACGTTACTGAAGATGTGTCATCCACAGACAGGACGTCTTCTGCTACCTCTTGGTCCAGGTTGTCCATGTTTATTGCAAACACCCCAAAAGGGTCATCATTGAAAGGGATGAGGACAGAAGAGTTGAGGTCTTTTGTAGACAGTTTGCCACCTTCACCAGGAAAACCACCTATGGAACAAAAATGTGAACTAATGTTAGGAATAAACAGTATTATAAAGAAACCAACAACAGTATTTTGAGTTATTTTATTAGTATTGAAAAAATAAATACAGGGTGGGCCATTTATATGGATACACCTTAATAAAGATTATATATAATAATAATATTAATAAAGGTTTTATTAAGGTGATTATTTTATTAAGGTTTTATTAAGGCTCATTTTATTAAGGTGTATCCATATAAATGGCCCACCCTGTACATGCCAAGATCAGTTTTCCACTGAGTTCCCTGACATAATTGTCTGATATCACACTGTTAAAAGACATGCTTTTTTAAAATTTATTCTTTATTCTTTATCTTTATCCGTCTTCTGCTGCTTAATCCTGGTCAGGGTCGTGGGAGGAAGCTGGCGCCAAACCCAGCTGACATCGGGTGAGAGGCGGGATACGCCCTGGGCAGGTCAAGAATCCACCGCAGGGCAACACACAGAGACAGACAACCATTCACACTCACACCTACGGCTAATTTAGAGTAGCC
>JAQLOM010000014.1:6924743-6939931 GCA_030068315.1 Chrysichthys thysi
TGTGCGTTTGTGTGTGTGTGTGTGTGTGTGTGTGTGTGTGTGTGTGTGTGTGTGTGTGTGTGTGTGTGTGTGTGTTACACAATACATGGATTAGGGAAGGCTTTCAGGGTCAGGTCAGTCAGACCTAATCAACAGATCTCTTTGTGTATTGAAACAAATGTCAAACGCGCTAGATTAATTAGCTGTACAGGAAAGAGATGGAAATGAAGTGTATTATTTGCTTCTCTGAATCGTATCTTAAAGCATTCAATTCACCAACTTAGACAAACACAGTAAAGATGGAAGCAGATGAAAGAAGGGTTATTTCAGTTGCTAAATGAGACATGATTCACCCAAAGCAAAATACGACATTAAATAATCATGGTCCAGAATGCAGGGAATGTAACACACCTGTAGCATTGAACAGTACAATGTAAAAGGGTTCATCCGTCTCTGGAATGTCGTCATCCTGTATAGCGACTGAGATGTTCTTCATCCATTCCCCGTAGCCAAACACCAGCAATGAGTCATTACTTAAAGGGATAAAGTCTCCCAGTGATGAGCTTCCAAACTCAAACCGGTACATGGCTGTGGCTATGAAATTGGCCAGTCCAGCTCTCAGAATGCTGAAATTTGCCACATCGCCTTCTCTGACCCTCTGTATGACCGGCTCTAGGTTAAAAAAGAAAGCACAATACAATATGATCAATAGGACATGATATTTGGCTAAAAATGAATTACATCAACTTCTATCTAGTAAAAAACCTCCAAAAGAATACCTGCAAAGTAAATGGGATCATCATTCTTTGTAATCTGTAAGGATGCATTTAGAATATTTCCCAGTCTAGCACCTCCGGTTGCATTGAAGAGCGTGATGGTGAATTTTTCCACGTCTTCTGGAACCTGATAGAAAATAATATGTTTATTCTGAAAGTATGACACAGAGATTTGCAGCAGAATTGGGATCTCAGAAGATATATGCAGTCTAAAAATAAATCACAAGAACAGACCTACGTACACACAGGAGTTTTTACTTCCATGCAAGTGGGAGCGGTCGATCAGATACTGTATGAAGCATGTTCATTAACTTAGACTGGATGCAGGTTTTGCTCATGCATTCATTACTTTTAGTACATGGTTTATTCTGGTCAGGTTTATTGTGATTTATATTACTCATTTGCTTACAGTTTAAGAAACAGAACCAATTTGATTAGAATTGGTCACGGGCAGGTTTAAGCAAATTGGTCCTAACACCTTGGTGAATGAGTGGGAGCTGGATTAAAAAAAGTCCCATGCACAGCTTGAGCATTATTACATTTTATGTAGTAAAAGAATAACCGACGGTCAAATATTTTGAGGGGTTTTACCTCATCAGGCCTGGAGAAAAGAGTTAGGTTTTTCAGATACTCTCCTTCAGTAAAGAGCACTTCCCCTTGGACTGGGGTGACATCTCCTGAAAAGGAGGGCTCAAGAATCCAGAGGACTGACACATTCCCAAATTGGCCCCTCCCCCTCACAATGGGGAAGGACGCTGTAACAGAAAAACATCATAGACCTCTCCAAATACAAAGACGTCAATACTTACAATATCAATGCCCTACATTTTTCATGCTTCACATCCACAAATGAGAATGAGTTACCTGAATGAATGTCCATTCCTTTGCTTTCATTGATGGAGAACATTAGTTGTGGTTGTACGAACTGGATGACCCCAAAAGGGTCGTCACTTTTACGCACAGTGATGTTGACCTGTCTGTTGTTACCCAGGCGACTAGCTGGAGTGCTGTGACTGCTGAGAACCACTGCGAACATCTCATCCAGCTGATAAGAAGAAAAAACAAGAAGAAGCTCTGAAGCCAAATGACAGGATCCTTATCAGCCCACTACCCCCTATGAGGCACTCTTAGAGTCAACTGTTGACCATCTGAGACCTAAAACTCCAAAATACTCCCAAAGTACTTCAGACATGACAAGCCTGGCAATAACAATACCTACCTCTGGAAGGCCATCAGGTATGGCTACTAGCGCCACTACCACCTCCCTCTCACCAGGCTGGAACTCGAGGATGCCTGTAGCTCCATAAAAATCCTCATTACCGGATGGTGTCACTGTGTATCTTATCAGCTGGTTCAGCAGCTGGCCTTGCTGTCTGATAACTCTCAGCTCCACTGTCTGTCCCTCCTACAGAGAGTACAGATACAGAGGCAATGTGTTATCATTTGTATAAGTACCTGAAGGGGTAAACTGAGACTGGTACATCAAGGGTACTTTATTCTTACATTGATAAACCAGGGGCCTCTTGACACCGGTGAAAACTCAAAGACTCCACCGGGGTCATCGTTCTCTAGTATGACAATCTCCCGGGTGGTGAAACCAGGCTTCAGAATCTGGTTGTCCGTATTTGTCCTGTATGATTGAAGGGCACAGATTTTCCCTTTACATATAGGGATGCTGAACATTAGTGTGAAAATCGGTTTTAAAGTAGTTTGTGTTTGTAGGCAGCCATCTCTGAGACATGTTTGTAGGGGCGGCTTTGACTAGCCATGTTTTGGAGCAGCCTCCTAGCATAGATCCACCCAGCAGGGGGGCCAGGGTGTTAACTGAGCTTGGCTTGGGCTGCGGCAACGCTCGAAGCTCCAGATAATTAGTAAAATGGCAGACAAAGACTAGACAGGGAGCAGCATTCCAAACAAACGTATTCACAGGATGCACCGCATGCATACAAACACTGATGGCTTTACAGCAGAGCATAAAGGAAGCGGGTAAATTAGGTGCTAAATGAGAAAAGAGAGCAATGGTCTGGACCTGACTGATTCACACAATTTGCATGCACGCACACAGGCACACACCCTTTCTCTTCATTTCACACACCCCGTTGAAAGAGACTTCACCCATCGAAATGGTAAGGCATAGTCCAAAGAGGTCCATCACACAAAGTGCTGATTCACAGCACACAAAAGGGCAAAATCTCTTCAGCGTACACTTACCCGAAGTACACTACAAAGCGTGCAGTTTCTACCCTGCAAAGGAAGAGTGGGAGGCAAGGGGAAGGAGCGTTCCCGTCAGAACTCATTAATACGAGAGGGGTCTTCACTTAAAGAAAACGAGGAATGGGGAGCTTAAGTCACCACGCTCATGTCATACTGGTATTACTGGAAACCTTTCATGGAAATCTTCTTGTTCCAAATTTCTCTACATAGAACTAAATATGTGGCTGAGGTAACTGACGTAAGAAGGTTCAGCACGCAGACACAATACACATATGCTACCATAAATAAAACACCTTAAACAGACAAAACAGGGACAATCAGTCAAAACATCAACATTATAGTCAACACTTTCTGCAAGACTAAGGCCATAAGTAATAAGTAACAAAGAACCAGAACAGATACAATGCTAGCTAATGAAACGTACACCATAGCGCTGTAAATTCACACTTCTGTGTGAACTGGTCAAAAGATGTTGATTATATTCCTATAACAGCAGCTCTGACAGTGGTTCCAGGTTGCAAGACAAATCATAGGTTTATAGTAATACAACTATAATTAATATTCTAACACATTATTCTTAGATTATTGTATTACCTTCTACATAATCTGAGACTAATAAACAGATTAACAAAATAAAATGAGGGGTGGCACGGTGGCTAGCACTGTTGCCTCACAGCGAGAAGGTCCTGGGTTCGATCCCCGAGATCGACCTGGGCGCCCTTCTGTGTGGAGTTTGCATGTTCTCCCCGTATCCATGTGGGTTTCCTCGGGGTACTCCGGTTTCCTCCCACAGTCCAAAGACATGCACAGTGGGGATTAGGCTAATTGACTACCGGTACTCTAAATGGCCCGTAGGTGTGAATGTGAGTGTGAATGGTTGTCCGTCTCTGTGTGTTGCCCTGCGGTGGATTGATGACCTGCCCAGGGTGTACCCCACCTCTCGCCCGAAGTCAGCTGGGATTGGCTCCAGCTTCCCCCCATGACCCTAAACAAGACTAAGCGGCGGAAGATGAATAAACAATAAACAAAATAAAATGCATGTTCACTGGTAAGGAGACATTTATTGACCGTTTAGTGAGGGGTTGGGAATTGGTTATGGCTGATAAAGGGTGATCAATGATAAAAGGAACTATTTTTTAGGTGTTGTTTAAATAAATACCGTTCTTTAATTCAAAAATTGTAACTGCTGAAAAGAATAAAATACTTCAGGACATGCTGTTATAAGAAAATAATAGAATGACAACAGTGATTATTTTTAAAAGGCCAAAAGTAAAAAGTGTACAGCACCTGTCTAATGTAAGGAGGACCGTCTCGTTGATCTCTGGAACATTATCTGCCATGATAGTGATGGAGATGTTTGCTTCACTCTGTCCTGATAAAAATGTGACTGAGCCAGTGAAAGGTGAAAGGTCATTTGTGGTAACATCAGCTCTGTTCTCTCCAACAGGTCGGACACTCCAGAAGACCACAGCCTGCCCATCTGTCCCATCTCGCCTCAAGGGAAGAATGATCTAGAAGGAGACAGAATATGCTCAGGAGAAGTTTCATGGAAAAGTAACGTGATAAAACTTTGTCAAATAAAGGTTTTCTATGCATTGACCTATTTAAGAAGTGAGTGGTTTGAAATTAAAGTGGCACTCCATAGTTTTAAGGCTTTCTGCTGTCTGAAAGAGGTGAGCAGCAATTTCATTGCAATAACAAACACAGGTGAGCTTTCTGATCCAATCCCAACCAAAATATGTGGTTAAAATACATGCCTTCTGAGGTTCTTTTTAAAGGTCCACCATGTAGGATTCAACCAACTGAATGCCCCTCTCTTACATTCACACTCCCTTGCTTTTTCCATGCTAAATATGGTAAATATGATAGCTCAATTTTCCAAAATTTTAGTTCCTAAACAGCAAACACTGATTTCTCTTATTTCTTCTTTCATGTCTTCCTTTTTCTTCTTTGTCGTCCTTCCATTGCATCCTTCCAGTTTCACGCTGCCACTTGGAAAAACGCAAAACACAACGTTTTGTCTGTTCTGAGCTACTGTAGCAGCACAACATGGGAGCTCAGAAGAAGAGGACCCACTCCCTATGTAGATATAAAGGACTCTTTCTAAGCTTTTGAAAACACAATGAGTCATACTTACAGGTAATAATTATAAACTAATTAATATATTCACATACTTCTGAATATTATAGTCCAATTCTACTAATAGATCTCCCCTAAGGATTAGGCTAACTGACTACTCTAAATTGTCCGTAGGTGTGAATGTGAGTGTGAATGGTTGTCTGTCTCTGTGTTTCGCCCTGTGGTGGATTGGCAACCTGCCCGGGGTGTACCCTGCCTCTCACCTGAGGTCAGCTGGGATTGGCTCCAGCTTCCCCTTATGACCCTGATTAAGCAGCAGAAGATGAGTGAGTGAGTGAGTGAGTGAGTGAGTGAGTGAGTGAGTGAGTGAGTGAGTGAGTGAGTGAGTGAGAGCTCCCCTACATAGGGGACCTTTAAGGAGAGGAAACAGAGCTGAACCGAGAAGCCCTATCCCAGCTAGAAGCAGAGCTATTTTTTTATAATCTGCTGGTTGCAAATTTTGTGACTCCCAATATCTAAGGTCCATCTGACATTATATTATATTATAGTAAATCATGTTATTTTTACAAGCCTATGAGCACTTTCTTTTTATTAAATTACAAACTGCACTATAACTGCACAATAAGATTAGTGATTGGCTCCAAGTGTTTGCCTTTCCAAGAATTAAAAAAAAAATGGACTGATATATTCTTACACTTACACCTTTGCAATGATACATTCCTGTTATAAAAATGTACTTTATATCAAGTTAACTAATGGAACTTTATTGTTATAACTCTTCTTTAATCTGATCTGATATACCATGCTGGTGTTTGACTGCTCAGGTTCTGTTGCCACCACTGTTTGGTTACTGGTGAACCCGATCTCTCCATTAGCAATGTCAGGTGTGATAACCAGGGAGATGTTGATAGGTCCTCCAAAGCGAGGGCTCACTGAAGGAATAGGAGGAGTGATGTTCACCAGCTGCAAACTGTCCAACTGAGAAAGAAAAAAAAAAAAGACATTGCTGAAAGTAATTGATTCCAATCTGTTGGTTTCAATAAATCTTACATCTGCACCAATATGTTAAAGGGAGTTGCTTTATAGTCTGGAATCAACCTGGTATTCATCCAGTGTTGTCTCAAGTTCATCACGTCAAGTAACAAGATCGTACACAGCACGGTGAGACCTTTCCACTTGGTGTCAGTCAGCCCTCCTGTGTATATATGTGTAAGTATGTGTACATTGTCTATGTCCTTGAAGGAGCTCTTGATTAGTTCCTACTGTGCCAGCTTTTTTGTGTTGTGTTTATTTCTCAGCATTGCTCGAAGAAGGGGTTATTTGTTTGGGCACCAATACAAATCCTATGGCCACATGCCAAACCACTTAAATAACCACGGCTCAAGATTGCTAATTACCAGACAAGCTGATCGAGAGACTCTTGTACCAGAGAACAATAAATTGTTAAGACACTTGAGGTTGCCCCAAGTCTTAAGTCTTGGAAGACCCAGAAAGGACAGGACAGAGAAACAGGGGCCATAAAGATAAACATTAAAAGCCAGTGCCATGCAAAACATGAAGGCACTCAACCATGTTTTCACGCTGGTAGTTTGTTGAGAAAGTACCTGTACGAGAAAGCGGGCTCCATTCTGCAAAAAGGCGTCATTACGGATGGGTAGGATGATCTGAACCCTTGACTGACCCGAACTGAACAGCACACTGTTGGCACTGGTGCCATTCAGTACGCCACCTCGAGCCCTCACAGGATCCAGGGTTCCAGCAGGAATGTAGAGGGCTGTAAAGGCCAAGCGAACGTCCCCAAGAGTACCCGCTTCACGAAGGAAGCTAAGGGATAGGAAGCGACCCTCAGGCTGGCTCTGAATACTCTGTCTCTCGCTTGGATGGAAGCCAAATCGTCCATAAACATCATCACTGTCCTGGATGTAGAATACCATCTGGAGATGATAATAAACAAGATGAAGATCTGCCTTAAATATTAGTAGCGATAAACCTATAAACCGATAAAGTGTTATTGGGGGGGGAATCAAACTTTTTTCTGCACTTTTCACAGCTGGAGAAGCTCCTCTTTTCCTCCACACACATTAACACACATCTAATGTGTCTTCTAACGTTCATCTGCATAAAACCTATCTGCTAATCTTAGCTAGCCTCCCTCTTTCATTAGGCCCCACAGCCAAAAATAGTATTCACAAAACCACTTTATTATCCCTTTAGTCATTTATCCAGACATCTTAAGAACTAGGCGAGAGACAATATTTTGCTTTGTGCCTTGGCTGGGATGATTTTTCACAGTAAATTCATGGGTGCTTGACATATACAAGCTATAATCTGCCCCTTTACATTCAGCCCTCACATGTTGCTAAGTCAGTATGCCAGCCATATGCACAGCAGAGCAGTGATGTATGAGTGGGGGTAATCTACCACATTTATGCCCCAGTGCAATTTAATGGCTTAAAAGTAAACAAGGACTAGATCTACCCACTGCTTTCGCACATAATCAGGGTACAACGGTTGTAAAGTTAAAGACAGAACACACGCAGTTGCCTTCTGCACTCGTCTGGCAGGTTTATTTTCCACATAGGACCACATGAAGGAAACAGACACAGGTGACTATTAATGCACCCAACACTGCATTGATGTCACTATGCCAGACAGATGCATATGGTTCTCAGACCACATCCCTCTGCAGCCAGTAAGTGTGATCCAGATGATTACAGGTTTTCCACTGATCTAAAAACAGTTTTCCAGCACACAAGTTCTCATCTGATACATTAACCTGATGGGGAAATGGACCCTGGGTCTACTCTTTAAAGATCTCAGCAAAGGGGTGCAAGAAAGAGGCATGTGCCTGACATGACTTCCTGTGGTAAAAAGATTTGCGGTGACTTCCCAGGTGGTATGACTTCCCAGAATAAAGGCATTTTACCCCCTGGGAAAAGGCAACTACAAAGTAAAAGCCATGGAAAACCCCTCAAGTGCAGTCATTTTCAGTCTTTTGGAAGCTCTGGACCTCTTTCATGTAGTTTGGTGTGTAATATAATAAACATCACACTCGTTCTGACCAAAACAGAGAAAAAGTGCCAACCACTTTTCCTATCATAGTACCTTTAATAATCTGTACATCATGGACTGGTTATATGCATGAACCACTCATCCTGCTAAACTACAATACCTTCACCAAAGACTAGACATTCTTCGTCAAAAAAATTCAACCAAAATATTAAGGTCAGTTTCAATTACCTCCATAGGTTCATCTACTTCAGCCCCACCCTGCACAGATCGAGGGATCAGTCTGAGCAGGAAAGCTTCTGCTTCTTCAGGGAGGTTATCCTGAGTGATGTTTAATGACAAGATGGCACTCATTTGCCCTTCTGCAAAAACCATTGTTCCAGAGACTGGTGACAGGTCACTAGAGACAGGGGTCCTATCTGTGGAGTTCCGTATTATAGTCCAGTTCACAGAGACAACACCATGAGTTCCTCCATTTCTCACAATCGCAATGCCTTCAAACCTTGGGGAAAGAACAGAAATCATATAGATTTGTCCTACCATTTTGTACCGACTCCAACTTTATCCGATGGTCTTTGAAACAGAACAATAACAGAACAATAACAGTATGTCTACATGGAAAAGATGCACGTACTTGTAACATTCACTCTGCAAAAATGTTCTCACCTCATAGTTGTGTCTTCATTAATTATGACAGGTTGTGTTGGAGGACTGCTGATTGACAGCACACCATAAGGCTTGTCATTAGGCTCGATAGTCACCTGCAGAAAGCTAGGAGACACCAGCACTGCATCACCCTGCAGCGTCTCCTCCAGAAGAACCACCTGAAAGGATTCAGCAATTTCTGGAATTCTGTCATCAATTATGCTAAAACGCAGCACTGCTTCATAAATCCTTGGGGGGAAAACCACCACCCTTTTAGGCTGTAAGTCCAAAAAGTCCTCCAACAGTGTGGCACTGGCTGCTCCATTCCCAGTGACTATAACATACATGACAGACACTTCTCCATCATCAGAGCCAATGAGGACGCCATCGTCAGTTCTCCCACGGGTAACAGTGAGATTTATGACACCGGCACTTTCAGGCACAGCAAAAGAGGGTTGTAAGAAGCGCACAGGGGCATCGTTACGAGAGATTTTAATCTGTACGCTTGTACTGTTGGGATTTAGTAAGGCACCTCCTGCTACTCCAGTCAACTGCACAGTGAAGATCTCATCATCTTCTGGAACCTTGTTTGAAGAAGAAGCAACATCAGCAATGGCGATGGAATAAATATTGAGGCTACAAAAACACATACTAACTTCTGCTAAAGTTACATTGCTAATATACGTAAGCTAATGTTTGTCTTTTAAGATACTAATAAATATTGTAAATTAGTAATACATAGCATAAAACAAATCATAGATAAGAGCTCTTAAAGTAGAGCTATTTTCCCTCTTAAACAACAAAAACAAAAAGAAAGGAAAAAAAAAAAACCCACATCTTTATTCAGCAACATAAACCTGTAGTCAAGGTCCCTAGGAAATGTTAACTCTCACATACCCAGACTGGTGGATAGAGGGAGTCAAGGCTGGTGAGTGGGACTAACAAAGACTAAACAGGATACAAATATTATAGAATTCTATTTTCACTTGCCTACAGGGCACACAAAGTTGATATGCTGACTGTTTATTGCTGGATTCTGCAATTTCTACCAAATTTTCTACCAAAAAAAATGAAATCCCAGTCATGAATAGGATGTAAACATGGCATTGTATTAGCTGGCAGTGTATTAGGTGCCTGGCAGTCCAGTTGTGCAGCGATTAGTGCATTCGCGCCACAGCAGGAAAGTTCTATGTTTGAACTTTGCAGCTGGCTGGGGCCTTTCTGTGCTCTCCCCATGCCTGTGTAGGTTTCCTCTGGGTGCTCTGGTTTCCTTCCACAGTCAAAAGTCAACCAGATGCTCTAAATTGCCCATAGGTGTGAATGGCTGTCACTGTGTAAGCTCTGAGATAAAGTGGTGACCTGTCCACCTCTCACCTGAAGTCAGCTTGAACTGCCTCCAGTTTCCCCGTGACCTTACCAGATAAGTAGCATAGACAATTTAATGGATGAACGTACTAGATGTGTTCGGTATTGACAGTTTAGGGTTTTTTTTTCACTTGTGTTTGGAACCAAGCAGCATTTCAGTTTCAAGTGAAATCTGGCTAAACTTTGGAACACAATCAGGTCATTAAATATAGTTAATTGCCTCCATCGTTACAGTTACAGTTGCTAGCTACAATTTTAGGCTCTCTGTATTAGATTTTCTGGTCTAAACCCTGTGTATCATGTTAAATATATTAACGCTATTTTTTTTCATATATTTTCTTCTCGAATGTGTAACCTTAATTTAGCCTTTACATTTTACTGTTACAAAGTGTTCCAAAATAAAAACAAGTTATGAAAGCAACACTACCTTATCATCATGTATCAGTATACTAAAGACCACCATTGCCTGACCAGGGAGAATCGTGAGGTTTCCTCTGTCTGGACTCAGATCCTCACTGGTTGGGCTTGGGCCTCCAAAGATCTGTCAGTGTAAATCATTCTCATTAGGAATAGACATTACGGACATATAAAGAGTATAATGGTTTATTGTTATGTCTTTGTCCTTAACTATGGGGCGCTGTATGTAAAAGACAGTTGAACAGTTTTCTACATGTCAGATTTTCTGGCATTTAGCACTTTTCGCGCAATTTTCACACATTTTGAGATAAATGTGTTCAAAAGACACTGTTGTTAAATCTAAATCTAAATGTTAAATGTTAAATCTAAATGTTAAATCTAAATCTAAATGTTAAATGTTAAATCTAAATCTAAATGTTAAATGTTAAATCTAAATGTTAAATCTAAATCTAAAGGTTAAATCTAAATCTATCTAAATGTTATATTTAACATTTAGATTTAGATTTAACATTTAGATTTAGATTTAACAACAGTGTCTTTTGAACACATTTATCTCAAAATGTGTGAAAATTGCGTGAAAAGTGCTAAATGCTGGAAAATCTTACACGTAGAAAACTGTTCAACTGTCTTTTACAAACAACGCCCCATAGTTAACTATCTTATTTAAATTTAGAACTATAAATGAGAAAGTACAGGACAGTATTCTTGGGGCTCACCTGAAAATTCACAGTCACTGATCCATAAGTTCCCTTTTCTCTGATGAGACTCAGAGGCACATACAGGTTTCTGCCTTTTGGCTCCTCCACTGTGATCAGGCTGGTCTGGGGAATGAAAAAGAAAATCTGAATAACGAAATACTCCATAGGATTATTTGGACAGTGAATATGTTGATGATGACATTAATGGATCAGATTCTGTGTACACATCACACGTTCATCTGTTTCTTTGTTTTGCTCACCTCATACACTTCAGAACACACATGGACATTATGGTGATGTCTGCTTAACAGCTTAAAACTTTATAGGGCACTAATTGAAATACTTGGAAATTCAGTTTTATCCCTAAAGTGATATCAGAGGATATGGCAAGATTTTATATTACAAGAATTTTTTTTTTTTCCATTTTTATGTTGCAAATCAAGGTCAATAGAATTAGCATATATGGCCAGTGGGTATAATGTTGTCCAAAAAGTGTATACTGTACATAAAAAAATATAAGAAGAACACATACAAACTTGACGGAACATTTATTTAGGATGGGAGAAATCCATGTTGTTTTACAACCTCACAGGGTGGCATGGGGGGCCATTTTGATGTCCGTTGAAGTTACCAATAAAGGTTTAAAGCTTTGGCTGGATCTGCAGGTATCCTGTCCTCCAAAGCTGGGAACAGCATTCTCTTATCTCTTCTACCTTGGTGAGTGTATTTCTATGCAGTTTGAGCACCTTTCTAGAGTTAGTATCGCTAGCATGTATTAGCTGGTGTATTGTTTGCTGTGTAATCTTTATGTGCTCACATTGTGCATTAATTCCTCTAGGCTTGTTGGAGATACTGTCTACAACTGGACCCCAAACTTCACCAACAGAAGCAGATCCTTGTCTAGTGTAAGATTTATGCAAGGACCATGTTACCTTTGTTTAAAATAGATTTTTTTTCAATCGTTGCCACACCTAATATGTCAGATTGACTTTTGTACCTTTGTGTCTCCAAAATGCAGTAAAATGATTGGTCAGAGGAACTGAAACTGGAGGTGGGGCAGGGGGTAGCTCGGGGGCTAAGACGTTGGACTACTGATCGGACGGTTGGGAGTTCAAATCCAAGCGCTGCCACTGCTGGGCCCTTGAGCAAGGCCCTAACCTCAAAATGCAGAGTTGTATAAATGAGATAAAAATGTAAGTCGCTCTGCATAAGGGTGTCTGCCAAATGACTGTAATGTAATGGCTGTTTGGATTTATCAGTTTACCGAGTAATACTTAATTTGACTAGACATCTACACTAAATCAGTGCTTGTTACTGTGTCCCCACATCATTCAATTAAATTACAACTCAAAGTAATGACTGATAAAAAGGTGTATGTTCCTTATGGGGAATGGCAGCACAACTCAGGTTTCATAGAAATAATTTCCATTACCAAACTAATCCAGTCAGTAAACTGCTTATGTGTGTATTTTTACTCACCCTAGCAACCCAAAAGGCTCCCACCTGAGCGACCCCTCTGCAAAGGCATTCCACCCCCACCGCTCCCCACAACCCTGTCGACTCCCCCACGTCTCATTTCCTCATCTCCCTTCACCCCTTAGATTTTAATTGCCCTTCAATAAACATGCAAAAATAACTCTGGGCAGGAGTCACCGTGGTAACTTTCAGCTGTAGCCGGGAGTTATATATTTTGACTACTTTAGGTACGTAAAGGCAGAAAAAGTATATATTACATTTGTTGTTATAATTGTTAGAAAGTTATAATGCCAAAATCTTACTGAGTTGAAGGATATAATTCCAAATGCATTGTCATTGGACAAGATGGTGATCCTGGCCATGTTTGGCGTTCCAACCGTCACGCCATTGGATGAGCTCTGAAATTACATGAGTGATGTAGGTTAGACTGGATGAAAAACAGATAGTGTTCAGTGTAAACAAAGGTCTAGGTTCTAATTTCTTCTACCATTTCAAATTGACGTTTAACCTTCGGTGGTCTGGGAAGCACATCCCTGCAAACCAACTCTTTTAATAGAACGATGGTCAGATCTAGAAATGAGTTTCGGTTTGGTTACTTCAGTGTAGTGTGTGTGTGTGTGTGTGTGTGTGTGTGTGTGTGTGTGTGTGTGTGTGTGGGTGGGTGGGTAGATGAGTTCTGTGTGTGTGGGATGCTCCTTCAAGGATAGAAATATTTGACAGGTTTGACCTTATGGGGACATTTGGCTGACCCCTTTGCAGAATCTACAGCTTCTATTTAAAAACTAAAAGAGCCAAAAGGTTTTCTTTTGCTTACTGAGGTTAAGGTTAGGGTAAGGTTCGTCATGTCAGAGGAAGGTCATTACAAGACCAACGTACATGCGTGTGTGTTTTTCTTTCTTCTGTTGGGCCAAATTTCACCACAATGACATGAAAATATGAAAAATCATGTCATACTGCGGTGTACATGGAAATCTTCTCTTACATAACATGCAACCTATTTTCAGAAATAAAAAAGGGCTGTATGATTTCTTTTGCATTTCTGTGGTCATGGATAGGGTCAGAATCTGGTCTAGCAATATTACAGTACTACAACAGAGAGAAACAAACAGCAACGTATGTGTTTTTGTGCGTAAGAAAATGAGAGATAGCATGAAAGACAGTACAGGAGAGCAAAAAAAGCTCTAAGATTCATCCGAGTGCAAACCTCTGCATTCAGTTGTGTATTCAGCGAGGCTGTTCCCAGCTGTAACAAAGCTTTCTTTCACGCACTGAGCTCTTGTTGCAGCAGTCACACAGACACCGAACACATACACTCAGACAATCCCGTCTGCTGACCATCACTTCAATCACAGCACCACCACATGCTCAGCCGCTTTCCACATAGCCATTCCACTCTGTATCACCCGAAATCTAATAACCTGATCCTACAGGAGCGTCCTTAATTAATCTATTCATCTCTAAGCTTGGGTTTTGGAATGCTGTGCTAGAGAATTATCCATAATGTCCTAATATAATTTTTTAATCAAATGCCATATTGTAAGAAAAAAAACAAAAAACCTCTCACAATCATGTTTTTAACCAACTAGTACATTTTGGAAATCTTCTGGTGGTGCATTCTCTCATGTGCATGTGTGTGTGGGTGGATGTGTGTGCAAGCGTGAGGGTAGCTGAAAAGCACTTGATGGTGGTACAGAAAGGATATTTGTGTTTGGTAGAGCACTGCGCCACAGACCAAGTCAAATTTCAATTTAGATAATAATGCTGAACTTGAAACAATGCCGTGGAAAATGTATGGAAGAGATCTGTAGAGTTGACCAGCTCTCACTCATTTGATGAGAAGTTTACCATGATGTTACTGATTACTGTAATTACTGTAACGCACCAAAACAAGGCTCATGATACCAGAAGACCCCTCCTGACTTCTGTCCTCTCCATGCCAGTCTGTGGCTCACTTACCAACAGCGGACAGGAAGACCAAGAAACTGAGACGTAACATCATTAATCAAACCCTGACAACTGCTAACCGAAGCATGCTGAAAGGGGACTCTGTCAAGGCACATGTAGCACAATGTGCAAATATTCATATCTACATGTTGCAAACAAATTTTCATATTCGATGTAAAAGACGTTTAATGTCCAAAATCCAGTTTGGCCTTAGCATATTATTATACAGAAGAAGGCTCCTGAGTCACCTGAGTACTTAAGGCTTTGAGTATATGTGACCCGTGCTGGCCAAATGAGTCGGAATGCGCATAGGCTGATTATGGGCTAAGTTTCGGAGGAAATGAGATTTTCTCAAAAATGAGCAAGAAAACAGCAAGAAAACACCCCAAACGACTTTTATTTTAAAGTTTCGTTCATTATGTTCATTCGTATGTCTTCATTAATTAGTCCTTTGTGGTAATATTCCTTGATAAATCCGTGTTTTTCACCGTGCGCTCGCGGCGAGACGGGGGAATCCCCCTACCCATGTTTGGGATCGTTGTGAAGCGTAGTTCCTCTACTTCCTGATAACACACATGGAATTCCC
>JAQLOM010000014.1:6945460-6965554 GCA_030068315.1 Chrysichthys thysi
GATAATAGGTCGCTTCAGCTTTGATGGACGGTAGCTCCGGCGTATGACAAGTTACGGGGGTGGGACCAGGATATTCTTGTAGCCAACAAGGAGACCTTTCCAACAGTATATATCACATCTGGGTATTGTGGGGGTTCCACGCGGCACACCTGACGACCTCTCACGGCACACCGTTTGAAAAACACTGATTTATAGGATATGTGAAGTCAAATTAATTTATTAGCAAACTATGTATCCTTAGTCATGACCAACAAACCTACAGAGACTGACTGATGATTTTAAGCAAAACAGTATGCAGTTCCTTCAGAGTGAAAATCTAATACATTTACAAGTTAAAAGTGACAAAAAAAAATGTTTTAAAAACCATGTATGTTGAGTACATTGTGACACATTATCTATACGTTCACTTAAGTATATTTTTTCAGTACTGTTTCCACCTGGTCAGCGTTCATATTTTTCTTCTTCACTCATTGTGTGTCATTGGAAGCTTAATTCCAGGCCAGTGCTTTTCTCAAACTGATTTGCTGTGCATCATTTCCCTTTAATCTTAAAGTCAGAGGAGTCGTGCCTGTCACTATGGGTTTCCTCTCACAAGAAGATGATGCTTAAGGCAGTCGTGCCGCTGAAGTAGCATGACTCAAACCTGAAAAGGGAGCTAGAGAAGAGACATCAAAGGCCATGCTGGGGATTATGGGTCCTTTGACCAGAGATGAAAAAAAATGAGAAGTACTCAGGTTGGCTGTGTCTAAAATCGCTCTGGCATTCTTCTGTATAGAACAAGAGTACAAGAGAGATCTGTAGTGGGATAGCTAGATATTAAGAGGGACGTCTGAAGAAAAAAAAAAAAACCCAGAGAATGCAGATGGTCGTAGATGCACGCAAACGTAAAGAAAGAAATCATTCATAACATAGACCTCCCAAAGAGGGGAATAGTAACCAGAGCTATAGCCAGCTCCAGAATTAATGGCACCTTTCAAGAAAATGGGTAAAACATGATTTGTATAAAAACAAATATTCACTCAAAACAATTGAGAAGAAAGCTCATCTTTCGATTAGAAAATGTCCTTTGTGAGAACTACAACAAAAAAATACTTGCGATCCTAAAAAAGCACACAAACTTCCATTTCTGAAATGACTCGAATTGTTTTTAATTTGTTTAATTTGCTGTCCAGTCTCCTGGAATCTTTGATTATGTCCTGCTTCCCTGGAATGTAAAGTATAATGTCTTCTATCATCATGGGGACAATATTAAAGGGACAGATATCAGAGAGCCAGCACCTTTTAAAACATTTGGAAAAGTACAAATCTTGCCAGGAAGATGACACATGAACATATTGTACAATTTCTGAATTGCAGTGTTTCGATTCCTGGAGTTGTTTAGATTCAAAAGCGACTGATGCCACCCCATAGCAAAAAGCCGTTTGAAAGAGCTGCACATAAGAAATTCTTCCTGAAATCAATGCACAAAATGCATCGTTGTGTAAACCTCACCAAATGTCACTGGTGGTACAAATAAAATTGCAATTCACTGAGATCACAAGTCAAGTTCAGCAGCATTTGTATGCAGGCAACTAGTTCAAAGAGTGCCACGATTCCTCCTTATTGGCTGTGACGAATGACCATTGACATTGTACCACATGACCTCACACATTCACATGAAGTGTGGTGAGTTTTCAGAGAGAAAAGGGGAGAAACAACCCATCTGTAGAAAGACGGAATAGATTTGTCCAAAACAAAAGTTTAATATAATCTACAAACAATGAATACGTTTGTGAAATACATGAATGTGACTCAACTAATTTGCCAGTGATGCATTAAGCATAGAGTGCTTTTATCGAGATTGATTTTTGCCCACAAGTGGCTAAGAGAACTACAGAAACGTTGCTAACGATGACTAATTTTTTATGCAGTGGTAAATAACTGCTGGCTTCCTTTTTCATTTTGAGAGGAGCAATTATGCTCTCGGCAGCCTAATATTATTAAAGTTTGATAATGATAGCAGTTTCGTTTGCTCACTATAGGCTACTGCAGTATCCATGCGCCAGTAAGTCAGTACTTGAAAATGCACAAACATTAACTCGGAAATGCAGCTACCATGGTCAGCTACAGTTATGTAAGTACTCAGTAAATATCGTTCCTTCCAACATTAGTCAAAGAACATTGAGTGAGAACTGTAATCCTATTTCTAAGTAAAAAAAAAATCTGTGATTCCTTTCGCATCAAGAATTGTGTGGTGCTAATCAGATCATGAGATCATGATCAGCATGTTTGGCAAAAAAAAAAGGGACTGCATAAAAAAGGCCACAAACTCATTGTAATACACAGTGGTGGGTCAGTTAATAAAGCTTTGGGGCTGTTTTGTGGTTGGTGTTTTAGGTGCTCTTGACAAAATTAATGGCTTCAAGTAGCAGGATATGACTGCTTAAACCCTGGTTGCCTCTGCCAGAAGGTAACAACTTGGCCACAGATTGGCCCTGTAAAAATGCCTTCAACCTTGTTAGACATTACTGTAAGAGTCTCAGTCCTCGTATAGTTTTCTAAGTGTGTTGAGAATTTAGTGCATCCCTATATGTACAAGAAAAATATAAAAAATATTACTCATTTTACACAGCCATTTATGCTCAGTTTCACAAAGCGTTCCAATAATTCTGGAGAAAGGGCTTCATTGTAGATCAGTGGTTCTCAAACTTTTTGCAGCTAGGGATTCCTTTAACTGCAAAATAAATTCCATGGACCCGCTTAATATAGATTTACTTCATGAATATTAGTCAAAAATTGTAAATGATATAGAGATTTCCACTGACAGGGTTAGGACATTAGGTCTGATAATAATGATAAATCTGATAATGTGACTTTGTGATTTCTACCACAGTAACAAAAACAAAATATCATGTACCCCCTGGCCATGCTTCACTATCCCCTGGGGGTCCTTGAACCCCCATTTTGAGAACCACTGTTCTAGATTACGGGATTAAGACAAAAAGCACACATCCACAAAGTTTTACCTGGAGTCTGAGGTTAAACACAAAGGTTTCATCGGCTTCAGGAAGATCATCATCCTTCACGGCGATGAAGATGGTTTTGCTTGACTCGGAGGACAGCAGGAAAGCAGCTGCCGTGGTGGCCTCAAAATCTCCAGTGTCCTCACCCTGCAGCTGCATCACCACAAACCACATTTTTTTACTACCGTCGCATCCAGTTTCATCAAAGATGCAGTCTACGTTCATGGTCTAGGCAGGACACCCACTTTGGAAAATGACCAATTAGATGTAAACAAGTCTATACAGTACACCAAATGTACATTGTACATCTACAGATGGTTATGTTGGGTGTAAAAAAAAACCCATCCTATATAAGATTCAGGCTAATCTCCATTTTTATTTTCATCAAACTGCAATGTGGATCTAAAGAGCCCCACAGAGCTGAACCCATTACTTAATGTTTGACGTGTAAAGCAATAGTTTCAGCTTTAAAGTACAAAGTGAGAGTGGGAAAGTCAGATTTTGGAATGGTTCTCTGCATAGAACAGTTCCATCTGGATGACAATTAACATTTACAATAATGCCACCCACTAAAACTCCCTGTAAACAAAAGGTCACACATCTTCCTTTCTTGCTACACTATGAATGATTCGATTGACTCTAGGATGCTTAGCGTGACATTTAGCACTCTTTGTTGAACAGTAGGCAGATTTGCGTTGTTACGCTAATTATGCCCAGATGTGCCCAGCAGTGCATGAGCAAGTTAGCAGCAAGCAGATGGTTGGGTGTGGAAATCCACCCTGCTGGTATTGCAACATGCACATCTGCTGAGCACAGTTCTGTAACACTTTGCTCACATTTGCCCAAAATATTATGTGCCAACTGGAGAAACTGCCACTGACAGGTGGTATTTATGGGAAATTATGGGTGTAGAGTCCATTGGGCTATTGGGGGGAATGTAGCCCATTTGTTGCCCCACTGAGCCTACTTTGAAATCATCTACATGTTACATGACCACTTTCACTGCGGAACATTAACCTAGGTGCCACAACTGGGATGCATTTATCCTTCCATTGAACGCAAAGGCTTATAGAAAGAAATGGTTGAAAACTGATTTATTTCCATAGATTCCCTTTGCTATTCGAGGCTTTGGCTTCTTTATTTGATCTTTTAAGACTTTAAGTATTATATGTATGTTCTGTATCTGCTGTGAGTCTTATAATGGACTTTATTCTTAACCAATACAGTTTCTCCTTTTTAATCTGCCAATTAGGTGGTTTGCATCTTTAGGGGATTTTAAATGGACAAAAAAAAAAACCCAAAACAAACAAACAACAAAAACAACTGACGTTCGTATTTCAAGACGTTAAAAACGAAACGAGGGTGTATATGGGGTGTAACTCAAATCAAGCAAAATCAATAGCAAAATAACTTTAAGAAATCATTTTTAACATTAACATAGACTATTTGTCATGCTCACTTGGTGACAGCTGTAGCATCATGGAGCAATCTACTGAGCGTTTACAAAAATATTGCCCTCTACTTGATCTACAACATACACAAAGAAAGTCCTGATATCCTTAGTCTTCTTAACAGCCTGAGCATTGCTCTGTATTACCTAAACGTGATAAAGTCTTAAATAATTATTATTTATTCAGTGTTTAGACCAGTATTGATACCACACCTTCACACCTATGCTTGTAAAGTCTCACTTCTACAAGACAGCCCCAAGAACTCGTACTACTACTACTACTACTACTACTACAGCTAGAATTACTGCTTGTAAAACCTGATCCGGTTCGGAAGAGCTTACCAGGACTAGAGCAGTGACGTTGATGGGGTCTCCGACCCTCTCCACCACCAGGCGTACAATCGCTCTGCTACTCTCATTCACCACAAACTCTGTCTGGCCCTGGAACCTTAGCTCTGCAGACTCTGACCTGGCACCGGGGATGAGGAGCACCAGGAATAAGCCAGCTAGAGCCAGGACCCCTGGCATTCCTGCAAAACAGAGAGACGTACAAAGGCTTATACAGATGCATTATAATTATAGATATCTATAATGCAAGATAATTAATAAATCTTGCCATCTTAGATATTTGTAACAAAAAGAAGTATTCTTCTACAATATGCAAAAGCATATTATCATATTTTACACATCAGAGTATAATAAGAGCAGGGAAAGATGAAGATGCTAGAAAATGAATGGTGATATGTAAATGGAGTATCATAATCATAGTATAGCCATTTCATGAAGCATCAATCAAGTCTCATTCAGGATTAAACTAGCATCTCATATTTGCTCTATTAAGTGTGTTTATTATAAAGTCATTAAATGCATGACCTGCTACAGCCTGATATACAGCACGTTTATTGTGGGGTTTTTTTTTTTTGTACAAGACGTTAATCACCTCTCCTCTGTCACTTGGAGCTTTTCCTCATCTGGTTTGGGGAAAATGATCGGGTTTCTCTCTTGACTTTGACTAGTATGTTTGGCGGCTACCCGGCAGTTGTCATGGCTAGCAAAACAAACAGCTTAAGAAGTGTGTGCGTTCGCGGGCTGATTTGTGGGTATCTCCTCGTTCATGCGCTCGCACTGGTATGAATGAGTGCATGTATCTTATTTATTTCTGCAGCAGGGAGATTGCTTAGGAAAGTTGGACTTTGGAAATATCCACTCTTTCATATGTTCCATTCCTGGTAGATCATTTGGGGCTAATTTAGGCCACAAGGGTATTTAGAGCTGAGGGGCTTTCATCAAGGTGCCATGCTGGATTATTCTGCTTCTGCTTGCTTCTCTCTAATTAGTGTGATTTTCAACCTACTGGTGAAGGCGCTTTATCAGTGAGAGGCTTGAATAAGTTCAACCTGGTTTTGATATTTTATTTATCACATATTTGGTTTTGTGTGATTATGGTCAGCACATAGAGAAGGGAGTTGGGGGTGGGGGGTGGGGTGGACGACTCCTCTTTGGTGTAACTCTCTGCTAGAGCTGGGAACTACTATAACGCACGTCACTCTAAATGTGCATTTCAGTATGATCACTGAGGTTACCTTATATCTGCAATTTACATTAAATACATTACTTTTCTTTTGCATCTGAGTGAAGAAAAAAGACAGGTCAGAATTTATTTACATTTATGTCAAGACAGAAATATATACTATAATAAAGGGGTCATAATTGTGATTTGACATTCTCATGGAGCAAATATTATTCAGACAAAACAGTACCACAATCCCTGCAAACCCACCAGACCAAACACCTCAATACTTTGCACACTTTAACACTCAAACAGGATGCCACATTCACACTCCTAACTCTGGGACACCATGATCCTCTTATCACTCTCTGCTGCACATCACACACATTAGCATTGCTAATTACAAGACTTGAAAAGAATAATGTATTTGTAATGGGATAGCAACATTCAATGGTTTGAAATGTTTAATAAAAAAACATATTAAGCTCGTGTTTCACGCACTGTTCCTAGGGAACAGGTATACTGTAGGTATAATTGCCTTGAAATATATTTGATACCCAGCCACCGAAAAAAAAATGTGGTTAAAAAAACAGAGCCGAATGCAACGCAGTGCTTTCTCTACATTTGCATATTTACTTAAGATCTACGCCTGATGAAGATAAAAATCCATGCTACATGAAAATACTCAAGCTGAGATATTTAAAACTAAAGGGTTGATAGAAAAGTCCACACTGATAGAGGGTTTTTTTAATATACATATTCTACATTATTTTCTTCTAATCGGAAAATGTGCTGGGGGGTGAGTTGGAGAACCAGAGAAAACCCGCTTGGATGCATCCCATGATCCATGCTGTAATATTTAGCCTTTTGTTATATATTTTAAGGATCCTAGCCAGTGGGTTTATTTACATGCAAGTGAAATAAGCTACTTGCTCACTCATCTTCTGCCGCTTAATCCTGTTCAGGGTCGCGGGGGGAAGCTGGAGCCAATCCCAGCTGACTTCAGGCGAGAGGTGGGATGCACCTTGGGGAGGTTGCTAATCCACCGCAGGGTGACACACAGAGACAGACAACCATTCACAGTTACACCTTTGGGCATTTTAGAGTAGCCAATCAGCCTAATCCCCTCTGTGCATGTCTTTGGACTGTGGGAAGAAACTGGGTACCCGGAGGAAACCCACGGAGAACATGCAAACTCCACACAGAAAGCCACCCAGGTCGACCCCAGGACCTTCTTGCTGTGAGGCAACAGTGCTAACCACCACACCCTGTCAGCTACTTGTTAATGCAATATATGTAAGACTAACCTTAGCTAGCTTGTTATGGAGCTTGGCTGCTGGTTTACACTAAAAAAAAAGCATTTTTCATAGTAAAACATGCGAAATTTTTATCTGTGTTTATCTTCTGACTGAACAATAGCGTATAAATCCTAGAACAGACTGGACCTTTTTAAATAAATGCCTACACAAAACCGTGAAGCAAAATGAAAGGATCAGCGCATCTTCAAATGGTGTCTCAGATCACAGTCTAAGTCTCTCAGTGTCACATATTTATATCATGCCAAGATCACGAGACATTTCAGTCCTGTCACTTTTGTAATGGTTCACTGGAGGTAACTAAGCCATTCTTCATCAAAAAGGTCACCATGGGAGCTTCAGCAAAGCTTCTTGACACTGAAAAATAAAGACTCTGTGAGGATCTCCTCATCGTCTGCCAGCCCACCACAGGACATACTGGCCAGAGTCACATCAGACACTTTATCAGTGACCAGGAAGCCCTAGAGCAGCCAAAAACCTGGCAGCCTGGCTCTTTGACTGACCCCAGGACCATTTATTGTGCTGATGTCTTGGTGTGAATGAGAAAATTCCTGAGATGCCTCTGCCAACAAGTTAGATCAACATGGTCCTCACAAGTAAGTGCAACAGGTGGCATGAGCTGTTTACCACACAACTCTTTCCCAGTCCTAGACATGGACTACAACTGCACATTTGAGCATTTTCCCTGCTATAACACACCCAATAACTTCAAGAAAGGCTTGTTAAAAAAAACTGATGCGCTGACTCAGCTGTGGTGAGTGTAGGAAAAATACTACAACGTTCAGTGAAGGTCTACCTCAGGACTGGAATAGGGAAACACTGCTGTACAACTATTTGATTGTTGTGGGGTACTACAGGTTTCCAGACAGTCAAAATCTAAAAAAAAAAGCAAACAAAAAAAAACCAAACAAACAAAAAAAAAACAGGTTGATGCTTAAGACCAAAGCAAAGATCAGACGAGATGTATTCAGAGTTGGGTGGTTGAGACTATTATTCTGTTATCTCTCTCTGTCTTTGTCTTTTTCTTTGTTTCTCGTCAAGTAAGAGCCTACCACTCATACACATCTGCAAATATTACTCCAGCTTTCTCTTCTTCCTTCACTTTCCATGGTCGAATGCGTCCGAAGATTTATGTCTTTCCTTTTTTTTTTTTCAGAAGCTGTGCGCTGGAATTACCACCCTCTTTTAAAAATGCCTGCATGCTCATGCCAGGAAACTTGATTACAATGGCCTCAGCACTTTTTTTTGTTAACGCAGACTTAGCTGCTTAATTCCGAAGATTAGCAGATCAAAGTTTGCAGAGAAAACACCCCTCTGGGTAACTCTAGGGGGTTGAGTTTCCTTGAAATATACATATTAAAAAAATGCTCACCACCCTATGTAATAAACAGGGGAAGGCCTTGACCCCAGGGCCCTCAAGGGTGACTTGGCAGTAGGTTCAAATGGCAGCCACGGCCGTATTGTAACTGAGACTTCAGCAATTACACTAGATCAGCTGGCTGAAGATGTGATGAAGTGTATGGTTACGACCTTGCTCTGTAGCCCAGTGCCTGCCTCTTGGGTTACCCTTAGGATCTGTAATCTTAGTATCAATTATTCAATCACTAAGCCTTCACAGCCAGTGCTGAGCAAGCCAGGTGTGTGGGTATGCTCCGGGATGCTGCTGCTCACTTCAGGTAGGGTGCGCAAGTTTGTAAAGGACAGACACAAGATTACGCTCGCTGACATCGGAATGATAGTGTGCAAGTGTCAGATGATATTCTGTGACATTGTAATGATCATGCACAATTAAGCCACATCCAAGCAAATGCAAGAACAAATTCCATAAAGATGTCACATCCTGCTCAGGCTTGATTTAAAGTGTTTTGCGGAATGGAAACTGGAAATCAGAATGGAGTTGTCCTCATGACTTTTGTAAAAAAACAAACAAACAAATAAATAAATAAAACCTGACCAGTGAGGCTACGCCAAAATTGAGCAACTGATACTCAAAATGATAATGAGAATGCACAACAGTGCAAAAGGAGGCATTCATATCACTCATGAGATTTATGCACGAGACTCTGCAATGGTGAGGGAACACCATTGTGGCTGCATTTTTTCTCAAAGCAAGCAAATAAAGCCAAGCTTTATCAGTGCAGGTGGTTGGTCTACCAGGTAAGGAACAAACCAAAGTACAGCCCAGATCCTAACAAAAGAACATTAAATGCTTAGATATCTACATTGGAAGATTAGTCTAGCTTAAGGTGCCAATTGATCTCTTGAGATTAATCCTTGCACAAGGTCGTCTAAGGTTATGTTGGTCAAAGCTGATCCTTGGTGACTCAGCAAGTAGAGGCTGCTTGAATCATCCTGAAGTAGCTGAACATTATCGCTGATGATTAGAAATTGATGAGTAGATTCAGAGCACTATAAGCATGGCGAAGACTGCGCAACTGGGCCTACTTAGGACACTGGCATCTTTATCCACCACTGAATACTGCTGAGCTTTTTAATAGGCAAAATCTGTACATTACAAAGCACCATTTGGCAAACTCAACTGGGATTAAGGTTTGACCACCATCTGGACCTCCAAGTAATTTCCTTTTTACTGGGATGGTTAAAGGCAGTAGGCAGTCTTGTGTAAGACTAGATCTATCCAAGTATATCCAAATGTTGCTCAGATTATTTATTTATTTATTTATTTATATATATATATATTTTTTTTAGCAAATTTCAGAAAAATGCACAAAAGACAATATGAGTCATTGTGCTTCAGAGTTGCCAACAGTGCTAACCATGAAAATTCTCACAGGCAGTGAGAAAAAAATTTGTTTTTACCACAAAAACTACACTGTATGTTGGTGGACTGTTTTTTCCCTGAGATGTTTGCCAAGCAAGAGAAAAAAAAAATAAAGGCAAGGCAATAGCCTGTTGTGACTGATTTCTTAATAATAAGCAGCTCCTTTATTATTTAATAACCAATGAGACCACAGTCCCTAATTTTTCATTTTTTTTAATGGCTTAGTAGACAGAGCCTTGTGAACATAAAGGTCAGAAATTCACCTAGATAAATTCAGTGCAAGGTGAAAATAACTGCTAGTGAAGGGAATTTTGCGTTTTTGGGGGCACAACATTGTGCAATTTTTTTTTTATTTTTTTTTTTCAAATGCCATGTTTGTTCTCCTTCCGTGAACTGGCTTTGGCAATTATACCTCAGATACCGATGCCGTTGTGACCAACATAACACCTCAATTCCCTTAACCTGTGTGATATCCAGGCCTTTTTTATTCTCATATTTCATCCAGGTTTTTGCCATTCTCTTATTTGAAATGTTCATGATAGAACACACAGCACTGAAACACTTGTGCACTAACTCTTGGATATGTAACAAAAATAAGACGCTCTCATTTCTCATGACACGCTCTGTTGCCTCAGTAACCAACCTCTTTTGGGGGGCTCTGGCAAACCTCAAAGCTGATGTATATAGAGGGCTCAGAAGCCAATAATTGCCACTCACGCTTCCCCTAAAGTATTTTAGGTAATCTGCTGTCCTGGGCATCTTGTGGTCGGGGGAAATAAAGAAATTTAATAAAGGACTAGCTAAAACATACATCATTAAACCAGTGAAGGAGTTTTTGAAACCCCTCAGTTTTCATCGCTTAAACACTAATTTGGCAGAACCCAGCCCAAAACATTCTTATTTTTGGACCATACAGAGAACCTAGAATTAGAGCGCGAGTGAAAAAAAAAACCAAAAAAAAAAACCCAAACGTGTGAGTGCATTTGTGCATGTTTGTGTAGGTTTGAATACGGGGAACGCTCAGAGGTTTGAGTGGGAGCAGATGTCGTTCTGTTTGAGGGGCATGAAGAGGGAGGAAAGAAAACAAAAATCTTTTCAAGAAATGCACGGACAACTCTGTCATATATCGTCATATGGTACTTTTTAATCCCACTGGTTCACCTCCTTTGTAAGGCCTTAATGCCAATCAAGCCTGCACTGGCCAAAGAGCGACGGCGAAAGGTGAAATATAGGGTACAGTTTGAAGGGCTTGTCTCTGGTTTGCTCTCTGCCCAATTCGGCTTCTTCCAAACGGCATCTCCTATTCTTGTTCCCGAAAACACAATGACTTTTCTTTGCTCTCAATTTGTGAGCTGCGAACACAAGAAAGGATCCCATTGAATTTCACATTGCGAATGCTCCTGGAGCCGCAGAGCTCCATGACTGATTAGCTATTGTGACAAACAATGTCTGGAAGGGAAGAGAAAACTACTTTTATAGGATTAAACGAGGGCCAGCCTCACAAATGGCAGCCTGCATGAGAGAGAGAGAGAGAGAAAAAAAAAACAAATTATAAAGCTTATTACTTCATCAGACATCGCCAGTTGAGCCTGGCTGAAATGCTAATTGCCTTTCTTTGTAGCAGCACACACAGAAGCGATGGGTGTGGAGTGTGTGTGTGTGTGTGTGGGTTAGCGTCTGGTGAGAGAGACAGAGAGAATCAGCAGAGTAGAAGGGAGCGCTCGATTCACTGACCACCACACAAAAACGTGCAGACTTTTTTCCCTTCTTTTTTAAACCATGAATCTCACTGTTGTGTTCTTTCTTTTCTTGCAACATTGTTTTTCTTTTTTTTCTTCTTTTTTTTCCACTCCAACGCCCCCTTTTTTTCCACACGAGAACTCCTCCTAGCCCGAATCAAACCCCCATTCAGACAGTTAGGTCTCTTTCTCTCACTCCGTCTCCCCTCCAAGACCCCTTCAGCAGAGGAGAGGTGTGGGAAATTCCTCCCGCGGTCTCTTCAATCTGGCGAGTTTGCCAACGCCCGGACAGATGGCTGGATTGAGGATGGGAAAAAATGCCTGAGCAAGCGGAGCCCTTTGAGCTGATTTAAAATCAGGGATAACTTCTCGATGACTGACGAAATTAGTCATCACGCCTTTATTGCCTAGCAATGCCATCACCTGGTTTGCCATTCAGTCTGACTCCCCAGTAATGACTACACCTTTCTATAAATCTGCTCGTCCACTGGGTTGTCAAAGGACACAGCCGGCACTGAATTCAGCACTCACTGGTCAGCGCAGGTCTTTGCGTGATCCCGGATTCAGCTCAAATCCTTCCACTTCAGAAATTCTTTCACCATGACGAAACACAATGGGGAGGAACCTTTCTCGTGGTGGGAAGAAGAAAGAGCCATAGAGAAAGGATGGAGAAAGAGTGGCTGTGGATACTGCGGCACAAGAAAAGGGGATAAAGCCAGGGGAAAAAAGAAGCCAATCTCTTGTTTGAGCTTACTGTGTATGTCTGTAGATTCATAACAGTTTCAGGTTTGCTGTTCGCTAATCCCTGATCCTTCCATCCACACTCACAGACTTCCTAATCACTGCCGTTTGTACTCTTCCCCACACAGCCTCTCATGGATTAAGAGATAATATCTTTATGCAGTGATGGGGAAGTAAATGAAACGAGAAAACGAAGGTGAGGGCTAGATAAAGTTTGGCTTCATAAATTTGCCGTCCCCTCTTCGGTCCTCTTTATTAGGATACTAATAACCCTATGGTTAGGGTTCTATATAAAGGAGGATAGTGACTTCCTAAGACTTTACTTGAAATCCTGCTAAATGATTTCAATGAGGAGTTTTGCGTTAGAACATGGTTAGAACCTAGACTTCTATTATTCACTCATCTGTAGCTTTATCCCTGAGGGTCATGGTGGATTTGCAGTCTGTCCCAGGAACACTGGGTGCACGGCATGAGTACACTGGATGGGACCCCAGGCTTTGCAGGGCACCATGGACACACACATTCACACACTCATTTACATGCTCATTAACACCTATTTCCAGAGGAAACACATGCCGACATGGGAAGAACACGCAAAGGATCTCCACGCAGACAGTAACGTGAGCTCGGGATCAAACCTGAGACCCTGGAGTGACGGAGCAGCGATGCTACCTTCTGTGCCAGTGTGCTGTCCTAGACCTGCATTTCTTAATTTATATGATTTAATTATGTTGAAAATATTAGTATCCTTTTTATTCATGAAATGGAAATTCAGTAAGGTGACCACCAAAAAGACCATCAAGAGTAATTTTTAAGGTTAATATATTTATTTAGCAACTGACCAGAAGGTTGTTTGCTCAAATAACGGCCCCACCAAGATGCCACTGGAAGATGACTGGTGGAGTTGCTCAGCTGTGTTTGGTCTCAGTCGTAAGCCAAATAAGCCAAATGAAACTGTGTGCACACACCCGAAATGTTAAGAAAACATTTTATTCCCAGCAATACGACAGAAGAAAGAAAGGTGAAGGAAAGCAGCCCATGCCCTGTGCATTTCCCATGAGTAAACACTTATGATCAAACTCAATAGAAATCCTGCTTACTGCTGGACATGGCTTCATTTCAACCAGCGTCGCAGGTCACAGTTCTGTGCATGAGGTGTGTGTGTGTGTGTGTGTGTGCTTCTCTTTTCTTCTCTTTCTTGTATTGTGATATTCAATGAGTAAGTAAGTGCTATGAAATTAACAGTAATTAAGACTTAATAAGACTTAAATGATTGCGGAGGAGAACAGCGACTCTTTGAATTATTTGTAGAATGTTATATTTCTAAGTTGTTTTTTTAACTACATTTTTTTTTTAGCTTAAAACCTTCCGTTCTATTAACCTTACTAAATGAATGCAATGAAATTAGTGTGTTTTGCATTTTCTGACTCCTCTTTTTGCTTTTGGACTTCGAGGAACATACTTGTTCCAAATGAACTCTACTGTATAAATGATTTGAAAAAGGAAATGTAAATAGTTAAGCTTGTCAAAGACTAATGATTAGGGTTTCTGTGATTGTGTATGTTGAATGCTTCATTGGACCCTTCAGAAATATTTTAAAGCAATTCTTGGGATCACAACACAAACCTATTGCTTTAGATTAAGTGGTTAAAAAGGAATTGGGAATGATCTCTCTGCTTAATTTTCAATATTTTCAGGATGTTTCAATATTTTCATTGCCAATGCTTTTTTTCCCTTTTCTGGCAAAACAACCCTGCGTGATTTTTTACATTTTATACCAAACTCTTTATACTACAATTAAATAATCTGAAAAAATATGTATAAGAATTTTCACTTGACTGTTTCAGGAGGTAAGACTTTCTCATCATCTTAAACCCTTTCTAAAATTAACCAGCTTCTAAAAGATTAATAAACACATGGAAGAATAAAAATATTGAAAGTGTGCTTAATGTCTTAAGTTAAGGAAACTGCTTTGGTATGGTCGGTGATCGCTAGCATGGCACAGGATTTGAATGAAAGGTATGAAAAATGACAGTGACAAATCGTCAGGAGTCAAGCACGAAACATTCATCATATCGATATTTCACATAAAATGCTGCTTGTGTATTGAATAACAACACGCAGAGTAAAGCTCAATGGCATATTCCCACTGCGTCGCCATTCTGCTCCGGGTGCGCGGTCTTTGTGGAGCGTTTTCGCCAGCTGAATTCATCCTCTCCCCAGAGCTCTGCGCCTTGCGTGGCCACTTTGTTTTAGTGGAGGCCCCAATCTGGTGGGAAAGGAGGATCCAGATTGGAACCCTGCTAAGTCGGTTCAGAAGGTGTGGAAATCTCAACCAGACTGGAACTAATGCCAACTTGAAAGTGCGGTATGTTTCTGAATTGTTTCTTTTGGACCCATGAAAGGTTTTGCGTCATTTATTCATCAATGCATACTCATTACACCCGAGATCGACACGGTGCTATCGTGTGCTTGATTAATGTGGAGAAAAAAAAAGAAAAAAACTACAGTATTGCTAGTACTACTATTCTAAGATTTTAGGTTATTACACAGACATGCAGTTATACATGTCTGTGTGCAGGCTTAAATTTAAAACAGTGTAGAGATATGATTTTTATCATGTCTCTAAGAAAATCAACAGATTTTCAATAGAAAGTCATTTTTCATCAACAGAAAGTCATTTATCCTGACATAATTTTCCTCACATAACGACATATACATATGGATTAGCCCAAGTAGTGCTAAAGAAAAAATATGTAGCTGATTTACAAAAGGATAATGGAGGTAGTGAGGAGACCGAATGTCATCTTGGTGAATGTATAAGTCATTTTATAAAAATTCTGATTATCCTACTCAGCACGGGATCTTACAGTAGAATTAGAAAAAGACGGCCCGAACCGTCTGCTTCACAGCGAGTGCATTAGCTTAGCCTGCACTACTGTGCTGTGTGGACAGCTCTTTCTTTTGTTCCAGTACACCTGCTGCTCTTCCATCACGTGTGGCTCTTGTGTGGTCTGTTTATGTCCCACAAACATCAATCAGAGTCTTAGCACCTCATCAATGGGAGTGCTGTTTATGGCGCATCACAATTTGGCTACAGAAGAAAAGTGTAAGTCGGTAGCCCAAGACAAGGCCAGAAATAGCGTGTCATTTTTAAGTCCAGTAATAAGTAATATACACATACATGTTTGAAGCTCATGATCACAACCAGTAACTGTAGATAACAAGTTAGCACAAGCTAGTTATCACTAAAGTATTTAATTTCTCAAACTTTAAGTCATTTGTTTCAATTCATATGATGGACCTATGATGCTAACCACCTGTTAGAAGCTAATAACGTGGTGCCCACATTCTCCTTATTTAACTTTGAAAACAGCTGTTCCACTTTTTGGAAAACTAAAGCTCACCATGTTACATTGCCATGACTTTTATCCAAAGTGACTTACAACCGAGACAAGATACATTTGTGCAGTGAAGGGTTACGGGTTTGGATCTGAACCCTTGGCTTTCTGAAATCCTAAAAGCCAAAGCCTTAGCGACTGAGGTTTTGAAAAAAAATAAAGCTGACCACTTGGGTGTTCTTTTCTCTCACAACCAAAATTTGTCAGAGAAAACACTGTATATCTGCCTGCTGGGTAAAACACCACCACGGAATCCCACAGAATCTAATTCATCCCCAAACACATACAGACATGAACTTACGATGTCCTTCAAGTGGTGTTGTGGTTTAATATATATTTGGACTTTTTTTTTTTCATTTTCAAGACAGGTCCTCCTCTGACTTCACCATAGTTATAGTCCACTGATATATTAACATTGTTTCTACCTATATACGTTGCAATAGCTTCATTATAATGGACAAACTATTTGAGTCATATACTGCTAGCTGCTCCTGCTAGTTAGCAAAGAATCAATAAATTTCGATTTAATTTGTATAACAATAGATATTATCACAAAACAGCTTGACAGAAATCTAAATGTAGATGTGGATCCCTAACTTGCAAACCAGACGCAACAGTAACAGTGGTATAACCCTTAGATGAAGAGAGGAAGACATCCTTGTAGGAAACACACTCAAAAATGGATTATCTTCTGGGGTGACATTGAATAATGGGATTATAAATCATTACGGTACTCCTTTTTTTTTTTTTTTTAACATAAAATAGTCTTGTGTTAAAAGAATGTTCAGAATGAGTATATTGTAAATAGTCTTTACAATCACACCACAAGTTCATATGTGTAATCACCACATGCTGACAACTTTTATAAAATAACGGGAGAACGGGAGGTCGGTCTTCGAATCATTAATCAAAAATTAATTAATTATTTTTCTCGGTTTTGGTGATATAAGAATAGTTTTAAAAATGTAGCAGTGCTGGTGATTGGTGCACATTATACAAAAGTTAGTTCCTGTCCACTAATTTGATTTGTTAGGTGTCATTCCAAGGGTGCTAATATTTCACATAACAGCACTGGGACATTTCACTGTTTGAAATGTAAAATTCCACTTCTTAGTTCAAAACAGTTACTACAGTAGTCTTAGCAACATCATCAGTGGACATGGCAGACGATCATTTTCAGAAGAAATATAAACTTTTGGCTTAAAGTATGAAAGCTAGTCAGATGAAGATGAAAAGAAAGAAGGGATGCCAGTTTTTTTTACCAGAAGCATACTGAAAAGGAAAGTACAGTGGAACCTTGGATTGCGAGTAACTTGGTCAGCGAGTTTTTTCGCAAGACGAGCAAAATTTTTTAATAAATTCTGACTTGGTTAACGAGCGATGTTTTGCAATATGAGTAGTATTCATCTGTCGATCCTCACGTGATCACAACTTCTCTCTCTCACTCACTGCAGGATTGTGGCTTCCGCGCTAGTATATACTGTTAGCATTTCCGTGAAATCCTCAAAAGGAGGCAAAAGACTGCAGTGATTCCATGAGTCATATTGAAAGTAACACACAATAATCCTCCTGCTCTCTCCTGCTCTCTGTCATGGATCAGCCCTAGCGGAGTGCGTGTGCAGCACATCCGTGTACGGGCACTCCCAATAGCGGTGTATGCCGGAGGACATTAGGACTAATTATATAGACTATAAATAGACTGATTCATTAATGCTAAGTTAGCAAAGCATTAGTTTACATTTCCCCACGCTATTGCCAAGCCACGCTCTAGTGTTTACCTTGCTCATGTTTTGACACTTGTTTGTACTCCGTGTTTTGTTGTAGCCTTTGACATTCCTGTTTCTGACACTCTCTCGTCTCCCTCACACCAGGCACGATTCTTTTCAAAACTAAAGTGCAGTTTACTTTGTTTTATGTATATTTACTTTATATTTTGTAAAGTGCATGTTATTTTGTTTGATGTGTTTTTACTTTATATTTTGTATTAATAATTTTTATATAAATATTTGTGTGTTGTGGAACAAATTATCTGAGCTTCCATTATTTCTTATAGGGAAACCCGCTTTGATATACGAGTGATTTGGATTACAAGCACGTCTCCGGAAAGAATTATGCTCGCAAACCAAGGTTCCACTGTGCTACAAATCAATGTGAGCTAGTTAGCCAGCTAGCTGGCATGTTGTAAAGTGGGCGTGGCTTCTTCAGAATCTATTTTCTCTGGCGGGCAAAAATAAAGAAAACATTTGGCCATATTATGCTCAAAATGCCAATTATTTGATATTGATTTCTAGTTTAAAGAATGGCTTTATAATACACACACACACACACACACACACACACACACACACACACACACACACGCATTCAGTAGAACAGCACTCCCCCTAGTGTGATACTGAACCATAAAAGATTGTCTTAAGAGAGAAAGAGATTCATCCTTGGTGCAGACACAAAAAGGAAAGACAACCAGACATGTTGGATAAAATCTGAAACTGGTCTTAAATAACCAGCCCATCAAAAAACAACAACAACAACAACAACAAACAACAACAAAAAAGCCGACCAGGAACCATTCTGACCTATGACCTCGAGTCCTGCCCCCGCGCGCAGCTCTATTAGTGTTTGACTCCCGCGTGAATCCCTCTAAAATGGAGGAAACGGGACAAAGAGCAGCCGCCTCACAGCCTGTGCGGGAAACAGGTGCGTGTCCAGAAAGTCTCTCCCTGGATTCAATAAAACTCTTCCACAAGGGTTAACAATGGAAACCGCCTCAGGATTACTAAACGGCTCGCGGTTTGACCACTGAGTGTTTTTAAAAGGAACGCTTCCCCGTTGTTTGAGTTGAATGGGCGCGCGGGGGAGAGACGCACAAAAGCACACCGTCCCCGCAAGGGCGCCGCCGAGTAACCATGGAAACGCCAATCAGACGGCCTTCCATCACCGATAAGGTTATTTTCCTGGGGTTCACGCGCCGCGCCGTGCGTTTCTTTCCGCAAAGTTACACTGATAACAAAATCACTCGAGCTCCGTGAGCGCCAAGCACACACCTGTCTATATGCATGCACAGGCAAGACAGACAGACAGACAGACAGACAGACAGAAAGATGTTGTGCACCTAAGACAATCACGTGCATCTACTATTGTTGATAAGCGCATTATCTAAACTGAAGCTTACTTGTCACTGAGAGCATTAGATAATAATAATAATAATTATTATAATAATAATAATGAGGATGATGATGATGTAAGCAGCCTGTAGGCTGTTCAGACCGGCTGCAGAGCTACTACGTGTTGCACATGGTGAGTGTCACCAAGTGCATTCCTCTTCAAACACCTGTTCAGCTTCCGGCTATTTCAGCAGATCCCGAATAACGGTTACTCACCTAATACCTTGCACTGACGACCCGAGGTGAAGAGCAGGGGAGCCGGAGGAGTCGCGCGTGCATGAGGGTGTTCGGAGCAGCAGGAGCGCGTGTCCGTCAGCGCGTAAAAGCTAACGGATCATGCACGCGCTCTCACTGCGCTTCAGCCGAACGCCGGAGTCCAGGTACCGCAACACAAAAATCAGCACAGCCAAGTTTCACCCAGTCCAGATAAGACGCGGGGTCGGAAGGACACTTGGCGGTATGGGTTACTCGGTGTTGTGGGGAGATGTGGGAGGAACGCCGCGCGCGCGTGTGCTCGCCGGGAGCCGTGCTGCCATGCCGCCTGTCCGGACTGAACTCGGAGCGGAGCGGAGCGCACTTCAGCAGCGCCGTGTGCTCACAGACAGAGCCAGCCGTGCTAATCGCATTAGCGTGCAACAGCTTCAAACAGCTCCACCCAGCGACGCGGCCAACTCAGCCAGCCCGCTGCTGGGGAACACACACTAAACTGGCGCACCGCTCCCCAAACGGGAAACTGTTCGGCTCCAAACTTGGGCGCGCGCTTCTCCTTCCAGCCAGAGGGTGTGAAGGTGGACACCCAATGTGCGCAGTGCGCAGTCTCATCCACCTCTGTTAGGGGGAGGAAAGGTCATGCACGGCCTTTTATTATTTTTGCTTGAATTAGTTTTATGGAAGCACTGCTGGAATCAAATTATTATTATTATTATTATTATTATTATTATTATTATTATTATTATTATTATTATTATTATTATTAGTAGTAGTAG